>CM031858.1:18069860-18095939 GCA_018697195.1 Certhia americana
TACTAGTGTGTTCTTTGTTATTGTTCCAACGTTTTTTTTTGAGCAGTGGACTCTCACAGATCCATAACAGACAAATCAAACAGTCCCCTGAACCAGGAAAAAAGCAGGGATGTTTGGGGGATGGAAAAGGACAGTTGTTAAAGAATATTTTGCTGACAATGGCATTTAAGACCTTTTCTCTAGAGCTGAGCTGATAATATCAAAATGTACATGATAATTAAGTAGTTCTGGGTCACGAGCATTCTGTGAATTGGTCAGCGGAAAGTCTACACTGTCCAGGCGACGCAGTGTTCAGTTTTTAGGCTGCTAGAAGGAAATCGGTAGCTACACGGGCCTCCCATAAAGAACATGCAAGCACAACAACCCGGGCTTTTGACCAAGGTAAAACAGAGATGGGTGTTGTCACTAGGTTTTTAGGTCTTTTTAAATCCTCATGAAAGAACGTTTTATGACAAGTTTTTTCAAAGTGAAAAAGCACCTGCTCATCAAACCACGCTCACGCTGGGGATAGGAGATCAAGATTTCTACCAGCCACTGTGATGGCAATAGTAGATTAACCAACTCAAGAAAGAGCCTGTGGGGGTGGTGCAGCTTCTTACGTGTGCCCAATAAATCTTCCTGACAACTCACATGGGTAGTTAAGCTCCGCAGTTGCCTGACCTGTTCAGGGAACGGAATATCTAATTCTCCAGGGCAGGGGAGCTTGGTTTTATGTTTTGGTACACCCACAAAACACCGCTAAATTTGGGTTAATGCTTCACAGCGAAAATTGATCGTCTCCTACACCGCAGTGAGATACTGTTCAATTCTTTCCCAACAGGTCTGATTACATGACCGAAATGGTAATGAATTTGGAACTGTCAGAAATTCGATATTAATATCGGAAATGCAAATCAGTTATTCGAATAGGCTTAAAATAAATTGAATTATCAATTTTAAAAAATTAATTTTAATAGAAAGTCATTAAATCTGATCGGGGTAGTAGTTAAAAGGAATTAATAATGAAAATATACATAAATAGTTAAATATCCTCAAGTGGAAACTCTGGTAGCTTAATAAATATTTAATAGATGTTTAATAATTAAATTTAATAAGTAAATAAATTACTAACTAAAATAAAGGAAAGAAATTTTCTCCAGCTTGTCCCTTTAACCTTCTAAATCCTTTCCCTTGGGCAATCTGCCTGTGAACTAAAAATTTACCCGCAAGGTGTGGGTGCCGAGCTTCCCCTTTGGTCTTTTTGGTCCCTTCCATGTTCACAAGGCTGGAGTTCATCCACCTGATTAGAGAAACTGACATTTGCCAAGGGCAGAAAGCCTTAACCACCTTTGGAATACAATCATAGCGGAGCTTTTTTCAGCAACAGACTCCCCTCAGACACTGTCCCTGAGCCTTCCAGGAACAGGTCAGACTCCCAACATTGCCTAGCACCAAAAGCACTCAAACGTCCCAAACTGTGCTTAGTTGAATCCCTAACGCTGCAATTCCTGGACGGCACAACTGAAAATTCAATCTGCACACTTTTTTAATCGTCAAGCATCGGTAACCCTTTGGCGGTGCAGGGGCACGCTTATAGTGTAGGCTGATGGCCCATTCCATCTTTAGAGCAGCAGGGTCTCATGCACAGAGTAGACTGGATTTATTCCGCAAGCAATCCCACCGCCATTGGGGAACACATTCACCGGACCTCCCGTCAGTCATCCCCTCATTTCGTTTCCCGTCGGCTTCTGTGTGGCTATGACCTTGATAGCCAATATTTTCGCGGTGTGTGACGTGCCGTACGATCCCAACGGGAAAACAGTTGCACACCGCTGGTCACCTCTCGAGCATCCCTCTAAAAAGCCCAAAAAAGTAGCACTTGAAAAAGCTCCAAGCACACAAACAGGGTCAGTATAGCAGAATCAGTCTCAGCAGCCATGGACCGCCCAATATCCGCGACTTGAATGGGGTCAGAGTGTAGAGGCAGTGAAGCTCGGGTGACATACGGTTCTGTGTAAAATCCCCACACTAGCTGCAGAACCAAGCCCACTGAGGGTTTTCTGCCTCTGTCCAGAGGAAGCACATGCAAAGACAAGACAGTTTCTAAACAAGCCACAGAGATGCAACTTTGCAGTCAAAACAGCTTGTTTTAAGCCAGCTGACTGATTTTTTAATCTTTAAGACTTCATAGTGCCAATTGAAAACCTCAAAATAAATTCCATTACTGCAGGTGTGCTTTATGTCAAAACATCTGCTGCTGACCATGGAATTAACAGGATGTATTTTTTCCTGCCCTCCCTTTTAAGAGTTCCAGCCATTATTAATATGATTGTATTAATTATTTTAGTGAAACTGAATCTTTTACCATCGAAATTGTCCTTTTCAAAATTTTTTGCAGCCATCGGTTATTCAGCCCAACCTCTGGAAGGTTGTCCAACGTCGTTCGACTCAAACCTCTCCCTCTTCAGTATGCACCCTTTTGTGATCTGGAGACACAAACAAGGTAAAAACAATTGAAATGTCTTACCTTTGGTGTAACCTTCTACCAGTACTCCCAAGACAGTGAAGAATAAACAAGTAACGTGGAGAATTGAATTTAATTTGGAAGATCCCTACGGGAGACATGGTGAACTAGTGTAATATATTTAAAAGCCTTGCAACAACTGTAGCTAACGTCTTGTGTTTCATCTCGTGTCTTGGGGGTTTCAGAATACCCAGCAAAAGTTAACCTGATGCAACCTGTAGCTAAAAATATGGTGATAGTTTTCTTTCGTTGGGTGGGCCTGATTAGGCAACTCTTTGTTTTCATCCAGGAAGGAAAAGTGCCCCTGGGATGGATAAGCAAGCCAGTCAGATATGAATTGCTAGAGAGGAAATAAGATTCAATCGTATTTCAACAGAACCTCTTTCACATCAATTCCCAACGGGGGCGCTTTGTATTGTTCTGAGACCAATTGAGCTGGTGCATGCTTTGTGTGATATCCCCTTCAGGACTTTGTTCATTAGTCTTTATTCAGATCCTTAGGAACTACATCCTGAATTTTTTCCATTGCTCCATTTTATAGAGATCCGGGTGAAGTTTGCATGAGATGAAAAAAAAGAAAACGTAAAATAATAACAGTTTTAACTGCCAGCAAACGCCAAAAATACGCCCAACGGCATAAAACAATCTATGGCGTTTGCAGAAATCAGCTATAAGACTGGAGCAGAGGCATCCAACAGAAAGGAATTGAAAATAGCCAGCACACCAGGGAATGTTTTTTAAAACACATATCATTCTTACCTTCCACATTGACTGGATGTTTTCCCGAAAACCTGGCTTGCTTTTGTTATTGCCCGCCAGGGTGCGGCGTTCCCTGTGGAATTGCAGGCGCAGTGGCAGACACACAATCTAGTGGCCCAGCCTCTGCATGCAGCCAGCATACAGGTTTTAGGGGATCTTGTAAAATAGCTCCATTACTATGAAGAGTATTTGTTTTTTAAGGATATGGACCAAGATCAGTAGCTTCGATGTCATGTGGGACAAATAAATCCCGGAACCAGTGTCCTTACGTTAATTGTCTTTTAAAACAAAGTCCCCACTCTCACCAATTCTTCCGATGACAGTGCGTTGGAACTTCCAGCACGTCGTCCTCTCTATCCACACCTTAGTCCCAACATTTTGTTTTCTTTGTGCCCTTTGGCGGGAGATAACTGAGCAGCAACGAGGCATAGAACTTCATAAGGCGCGAGAGGTTCCATGTCTTACACGGAAGATAGATCTGCCAGTAGCTCTTTGCTTTTAAATGTTATAGTTAACAGTGGAGACATCTGGCATGCTTGCGGGGGTAAACACAGAATGATCGGTTGAGAGGGAGGCTAAATATATCAAACTGTGTCACGTTTAGAGCTCTGTGTTTTCAGCTGGAAACGTCTGTGGGCCACACACACATTTCAGTTCTGCTGTCATGTGGGAGTGCTCTGCTTAGATGGCACTATCCATCGGGGGGGAGTGTCACATCTGGAAGCATCATCCAGAACTTAACAGCTTGTGGACTGGAAATGAAATGTGAAGTGGATGTGTTATGAGTCATTACAATTGAGACAATGGATCTTTTTATACCTTGGTGCTATAAAAAATGACTCCTCATACATTTTCCAGTCCATCAGGGCTGGACCATCACAGTAGGCCAGGGCAGGAGCTCAATGCACTGCTCTCGTCTTAAACAAGAGGTTTGTGCCAGCTCCCTGACAGACCACAAGGCTTTTGTTCAAATGTTTATCTCAGGTTCATTCGCTGCTGATGATTCAAAAACCCAGCCATCGCAGAAATGCCATATGTCTACTCTGAAAAAAACTGACCTATAATTAACAGAAGTGTGTTATTAACTGCTGCACAAATCAAAAGCGGCGGATTACCTTTTAATGCTAATAGGCTTCCACACATTAGTCAAGAGAAGGTCTTTCTAGTGCAGAGTTTGTCTTACTTGCTATTGTCAGAGGTGATTTTGAATTCATCTGTGGCTCCTACAGTAGCCTACCCGCACTCCTCTGCACTTACAAATCACTGGCAGAGCTCACGAAACTATGAATAGCATGTCACACTGAAAAACATTGTCCATTACCTTCCCGCGCAGGCACGCACGTGTTCCATCCATCACAATGAGTGATCTGGTTCACAGGGCTCTCATCAGGCTGTGTGTCTGGACCATTCCTGTAGGTTTTGCTTCAGTAGCCACTGCAAAAGGATGTGATTTTAATCCTTTGGGCATGTTTGAAAGATAATTCCTTCCTATTTAAATATTACATAACCACCACAAGTTCAAGGTTACAACACAATGGATAGCACGGGGTTGCCACACCTTTACCGGAAAACGCGACCTGGTTGTTTTAACTACTACTATTTGCACTAAAATGGGGGTTATCCTGGTGTGGAGTATTTTGCTCAGAATAAAATTTGGAGCAGTTTTTGCCACACCTGGGTCCTCATGCAAAAGGACCAGTGCTGTCATAACTACACGGGTTACCTAGGATCAAGAGTGCAAACGTAGTACCCCAACAACAGTCATAGCTCATGGTCGTGTAAGGCATGAGAAATGGCATGAGAAACAGGAGTTTAAAGCCACGCATGCCTGGCAGCCAGCATTTGTAAATAGAACAGGACCTTTTACACGTCTGTATCTATGCTTCCGACTTTCAGACGGAAAAGCAACACCTTCCTGTCACATCTTTTTGCCAAGTGGTGTTGTCAGTTTTGCTGTGCCTGTTATGATAACAAAATTCTCGAGTGTCGTCTGTTACCCCATCAGGTTTAAATAAGAATGAAAGGCGAGGCAAGATCGGTGATGTAGTTGTAACATAGATAAAAACCTAGTGTTATGGGTGTTAAATGCAGTGCGAGGCAGAGCGCCAGTGTTTGACATGTGGCCCACAGGGAGTGGGTATCCCTCAGCACATCAATCCCTGGCTGCTGCCCTGCTGTTCCTGGTTTGTCACTGGGGTTCACTTTCCCACGAAAACAACACCCCCCGTCCCCACCCCCCCGCCGCACCGACGGCCCGCGCGCGCCTCCCCCTCTGGCGCGCGGCCGCGGCCCTTCCCGCGCGGACCTGGCGGGGCTCCCCCCCACCCCCACCCCCCCGCGCGCCGCCCTCCCAGCCCGCCCCCCCCCCGCGAGGGCCGCAGCTCTGCCCCCTCCCGCCCCCTCAGCCGCGGGCATCCTCCCCTCCCCCCGCTCCAAGCCCCCTTCAGAGGCGCAGACGCAGCCTCCCGCTGCCCGCCCCCCTCCCAACCCCAACACCCCCCCCCAAATCCTTTTTACTAGCTTTTTATTTTCCCTGATGTGACTGCAGGACTAATGCTTCCCCGCTCCCAACTTTTATTAGCCGGTTTTAGATCCCCTCGGTGGTGCCTGCAGGACTAATGCTTCTCGCTATTACGCCAATTGCCTTTCCCTCACCGCAACTTTACTATTTTTTTTTTTTCCCTGCATGGGGCTTGCAAAGCTAATGGCTTTAATCCGCTCTTTCCTCTTCCCTTCAAAACTCACGGCGTGGATGCAGCGCTGCCTGGCTATTCCTGCCACGGCAGCGAAAGTGATGCTGAACGGGAGATGTGACAAACACAGAAACCGGGGAGGCCGCAGACACACGAGAACAAACATGTTCTTCAATACAGCTGCTCTCTACTTTTACTCAGCGGTGGACATGTGTTTTGAGAAGTTGGGATTTTTTTTTTTTTTTTTTTTTAAATAAAAGAATTCTATTATTCTGTTTTCTCTCTAAATTAAAAGGGGGGCCGGGGGGTGGCAAAAGAAAAACTGAGGGGAGCGAGCTGAGGTGGTCAGCAGAGAGGAAAATCTCAGCCTATTCAATTCTCCATTGTAAGCAGGTATGCCTGTAGCAGAAGGAACTAATTCTGGTGATTGGTAGGAGCAGAGAGAAATTAAATGCAGCGTTGCAAACCCCTGGTCACTCACTTGCCCCCGGCCTAGCATTTATTTATTTATTTGGTTTTTGGGATTTTTTTGGGTCTGCTTGTTTTTTTTTTTTTTTTTTTTTTTTTTTTTTTTTTTTTTGTGTGTGTGTGTTGGGCAAGGCAGATATCATTGATTCATCTTCATGATCATGCTAAAAGGCGGAGAAGCAGGATTTGTGTGTGGGCTGTATTTTTCACGATGATTTTGCAAGGGCAGCTTAGCTGCTATCTGTACAAATCACTAGTGAATTATGTACATTCCGGGACGCAGCACAACGTAGACCCACACATACGCGGATTATATTTTATACGTTGTCATAGTCCTGTACACAAGTACAGATGTTTTATTAGTTAACAAACTGCTACGTGGAAGGGAGAGGTGGGATGTGCACAACTCTACCCCCTGCAGACATCCGAGTCTGCGATTTGTATTCAGGATATCTTAGGTCAAGCTCTTTTCTCTCCTTCAAGTTTTAAGTGAAATTATTTTGATAGAGGAAGAATGGCAGGCAGGCAAAAAATAATCATGGAGGTAGCTTCCTACATGCAAGGCCCAACCAAACGTGAGATTATTGCAGCCATTTGGGGTGCATTCTAAGCATTTCTCTGTAAGTCTATGCTCTAAATAGCCATAAGGGTTTAGAAATTTATAAGATACGTGAAAAAATGGAGGGGGAGGAGACTGGAATGTAGTGTGTTTCTTGTGTAAAATCAAAGACTGCTCTTAAAAAAAATACCACCCTGCACCAAATGTCCTACCAACACCAAAAAACACAAATTTGAACATAAAACTATTTGTTATAAAACATACTCAAAACACTATTTTTATTACTTTAAAAGCTCATTAAAAATACCCTGAAAATTGCAGGTGCAAGCAATTACTTTGTAAGAAAATAAAGCAATTAATATATCCTGATGTTTTAGAAAAACGCAAATTATTTGAAGCTGATAGATACAGTGTCACAGCCCTTCTTCATTCTCGTCAAGAAAATGACATCTAATTTAAAAAGCATTCTCAATGGTTCTGCTAATGCTAACCAAAAAAAGAAAAAAAAAAAAAAAGTCACGGTACAGCAGCAAATCTATCCTTTATTTCCCTGGCAAATAAATTAAAATAAATATCCTTTTAAAATGAAAATAAATAAATTTTGTTGGATTAATTTATACATTTACTAAAACGTGTATTGTAACAAACAATTGTAAATTTTTCTCACCATTCTTTTTGGTTTGTTTTTTTTTAATTCATTGAGGTCTTCCTGCAATTTCTTCTCTGAAAAGCAACTAGTAAAATCAATTCCCAAGTGTCTTTTTTTTTATGTTAGCTATTTTAAAGCTCAATCTTTAGTTTTATAAAGAAGCATCACCAAAGAAAAAACTAATTACTTTGCAACAACTTGATTAAAGCTGCACCATAGCAACAAGAGTATATTCATGAAGAACCTACTGTATAGTTTTCAAATAAAAATATTCTAATCTCGCACCATGTAACACACCGGCTCAGTATTGAACAGCCCAAAATCTTGCTTTGGTTAAAATTCAGTCAAGCCTAATACATTCAATTATTTAATGAAACATTTGTTGTCTTCTTATAGATTTCTATTTAATTCTTTCTATAGAAAGAGTGTACATGGACTGGAAGAAACTCCATGACTACCACTTTATGGTATTGTGTAATATTTGATTGAAAAATTTAGATAACCTCTTGATAGTTCTGTAAAACAATCGTTTAGAGAAGACCTTTGAAATGCAAAATAGGAAAAGAAATGTATTACCACTAAATAAATACTGCAAACACTAAGCCTATAACAGCTATGGAATCAGAACATAAAATCTTGTAGCATATATGTTCTTATGATTGTAGTATTTAATAAGCACTGACATGACACAGAAGGCCAATTTTCTTTTTTTAAAAAAGGAAGCCTGTCCTTCTTATAGTGATATATAAGAAATTAAAATAATTAGAGAAGAATATAATTCAGTGAGTAAGAATGAATAATTTTATTGTTAATCTAAATGCAAGGAGAAAATCCAATTTGCTTAAAGGAACCTACAAAATCTAGGAGCTAAACAAGTTAGAATATAAGAATTTTACAAGAAGATTCTGTGTTTCAATTTTTCTTACATACTTTCACAAACAGAATGAATGCGTAAGTGAAAGAAAATTACATTCTCCAATTGCAAATTGTTTTTTAAAGTTTAAGGCATTTCTCAAGAAAACATTAGCATATATGAGTGAATAGCACTTCTGTTTCATTAATAAAAATAAAGACGTACTCACAAATTTTTTACTACAAAATAATCAGTTGCGACAGTAAAACTAAGATTTTTGAATGCTTGGTTTAAATGTCACCTTTTTTCCTTAACATGTGCAAAATCATATTGTAATTTTAGTGAATAAAACAAAGCATTGAACAAGAAAAAGTCTTTAATTTACAAAGCCATATTACCAGTTGAATATAATCATCAGAAGAATCTTCCAAAAATAACAGAAAAAGCATAGACTTGATATAAAATGCATACTATATTAGAAAGCGTAAATTGATATTGGGACTTGGAGCTGTAGAGCAGGAAAACTCACTTCCTTCCAGAAAGCAAACTTCTCACAGTAATTTTTACTCCATTTTCAGATTGGGTCTTTGTTGAGAAAGCTGTGATGTTTACCTATGTGCAAAAAGATACATGCTGCAGCTAAACAGATGCAACTGAAAACAGAAAAATTGCAGTAGCTTAGTGATGTTCAATAGGTAGAATGATCTATCTCTTGATTATCCATTTAAAATACATTGATGCTTGTCTGCCTTTTGTTTATGTGGTTTTAAATCATTAACAGCATTCACTGAAATACCTTCTAACCTTGGGTATTGGCTTCATTTCTGGGAAGGCAGCAGTGAAATGGTCAATTTACACAAAATAAAATGCAACTCTTGTGTGCACACAGTGCATTTTAAATGGCAGTCTGCCTTAGATCCAACAAATTCTTTCTACCCATGTTCAGGTAGGAGGGATATAGCATGTCTACAGAATCCACATTAATAACATAAATGTATCTTTACATGCTTACCCTTAAATTGTATTGAGAAAGAGTTTTCTTTTTCCTCTTCCTCTTCTTTAATGTACTGCTAAAATCTGTATTTAACACCTATCCAAATGCAATGTACTGAATAATTTAGACATCTCAACATTTAAGCTGTAGTCACTTGGTGATGAGGAATTTGCCTTGCTCTGTATTGTATTTACATGTCGTGCAAGTACAGGTAGCAGCATTGGAGGTCATGTCAGTGCTTCCCCTGGACACCATGCCTCTTCATATGTTGTGCTATTTTCTTTTATGCAAACATATTTACAAGTTTTGTAGTTCTTTAAACTGCAAAAAAGGGGGAAAATAATTCCACCAACTATTGCATTCATTTTCTTGGTTTTAAGTGCGTTATCACATTTGGAGAGTTTGGTAAATTCCACTTAGCTAGCAGCAATGGATAAAATTGGTGGTTTTCAAGTACTGCTTCTGTTACCAGTATTGGCATTTAAATGTTAATTTCAGACTGAGGTTTACAGTAAACATGAAACAAGGGATTTTCTTTGAATGAACAATCTCAAACCAAAATTCTAAATAAAGGAAACCTAGCACAGGATGTTTTTAAGTGCAGTGATTATTTCCTTTTAAAGATTTAACATTCCCTAAGTGATAGAAGTTAAAGAAGTTAAATGTGACAGTTAATTTATAATACTCTACATTAAAAAAGCATTTAAATGCTAACCACATTTTTATATGAGTTAAGTCAAAGTAATGATAATTACAGTATGATACAAAAGAACCTGAAATAAACTTCCAGCGAACCATATTGAATATTAATGCCGTATTAAGCCCTGAAAAGCTGGGTTAGTAAACTCTGGAATGTAGATTACAATGCAACCAAAATGTAACACAGGGCTTTTCTTCAAATAAGAATTCTTTATTTCAAAGTTTGGATTTTTATGAGGTATGTATTAATTCATTGGATTTATATTAAATACGTGTATATAGCATCACTCCAAGACCAAGCCTTGGATTACTTCTACTGGCATATTTCTATGTAGGATTTGGTAAATTAACATTCCATATAAATTAATAGCCTTCTTTTCATGTTTGTTGTGTTACGATCAGCGTTGTGATACTGTGTTGTGTCACAGGTCACATTTATTTGATTTCAATTCAGCAATGGTATCTATACTACACATTAAATACAAGAAAAAACATGCTGAATTTCCCATCAAATCTCTTAAAAGCAGAGCTATTTTAGATGGGGTTGTATAAACAAAACACATATATCTAATATAAGCGTGGGAAAGGAAAAGCTGGTTTGTTATATGCTAAAGCAAATTGGAGTAAATCAACCGCATCCGTGGGCTGGATAAGCAATACTACTCTGCTTTTCCCACTACCATTTGGACAAGACAATGTTACTTTTTTATTTAAAGTGTTTTCTTCTCAACAAGGGGCCACCACTTCCCAATCTCAAAAACACGCCCCAGAATATGTTAATTAATTGTATTGTGTCTCTGAAAGAAAGAGGTTGCCAAATGCAATAAAAAAAAAAGAAAAGGTCTTTCGATCAGTGAGCTGCATTCCCACTGCTAGTTACCATCTCATTTCAATTCCATATAGACAAACATGGATACATTTCCTCCAGGTACAACTTTGACCATTAAAAGCTGTCTAAGAGCGAAAGTCTAACTTGACCACATAGGGTGTATATGGGAAGCTTAACATTCCTGGTGAATTAAGCGCACAAGCCTCGGATCATTTTTTGTCAATCCTACTACAGTACTTCAGAGTCGGGAATGTGGGTAATTTCTATAACATGGTACTTCCCAATTAAAAGTAACAACAATGCTCCTCTATGAAAAAAAATTAATATTTAAAATATGTCAACACATTCCACACAAATACAAAATAAAGATTAATGAAGAATGAAAACAAAAGGTCTCTTCCTATTCTTTTAAATCTTACATTTCAATGAGATAGTTTTCAAATAGAGATACACTATTTTAGCAAATACAAGAGTATTAAATGTCCTTTTGAATGACGCCTTCTAAATTTGTAGTAACCCTCAGAATATTCCCAAGCAGCAATCAAGAGCAAATGCATCTCCGGAATACTCAAGCAGGACAAGTAAAACAAAACCAAAATCTTTCTTTCCTCCATCTTACAGCTCATGCCTTTAAATATTACCAGAGTGTTGTTTTCTCTGCATTGCTTGCATCTTCTGCTTTTGAATAATATGCATGCTTTTAACCATCTAAACTGAATTGAGTTTTTATTTGGAGGAGTACAGCAAAAGCCTGCAAGTTTTCCAAGAGTGAAAGAAAAGTCCCAAACGGTATTATCTTAAACAATGACTGCAAGCATGCAACTTTCCAAGTGTGCATGGGGGAAGGAAAGTCAATTCAGAATTATTTTCAGCTAGGTGATACCCACAAATATCAACATTTAATTTCTTTTACTTACTGATCACCATCTATGATAAATGTTAATTTTTTGGCATATATTTAATTTTTTAAAAGAAGTTTAGGCATCACTTCTAATATTTTAAAATAAATTCACAAGCACTCGGCGATAACTTGCTAAAAATAATCACAATTCTCCTAGAAGGGATTTTCTTAAAATAACCAGTTCTCTAGAAACTCTTTCATCACAAATATGAGTCCCTACTCGTTTTAATTTTATCTTCCAGAAACAATGTGCAAATAAGTTTGGGTTTTTTTCTAAGATGATTAAGGGCACTTGTTGGAAGTTTTCTTGAACATCAAGTTAGTTAATTCTTCCCCTACAGAAATACATGAGAAAGTTCAGTCTGAAATAGCGTACTGAAAAAAATTTAACTTCTAATTATTTTCAGGGGAAAAAAAAAAAAAAAAAAGCAACGAACATTTTTCCTATAAAACAAATATTTTTAAATCTCAAACCAACATAAAACAATCACTTGGTTGGGGGGGGGGCGGAATCCATCATGGTGCTTATATGAAAAACTGGATAAAATTAATCTTCGTTTTTATAGACAGACTTAAGTATAGTTCTTTCCAAAATTCTCTTTGACTACGTTTATTAATCCAAATCCAGTGGGTCGGAGCAGTTTTTCCCAATTTCTTTAACAAGTCCTGCTCTAAAATCCACCCAGAAACAGATGTTACTTTGTGTACAATTCCGCTGCGGTAGTTGGGGGGTTTTATTTTTACCTTTCAAGTAACACGTGAGCTACAGCCTCACGGAGCTCGCTCAGCGGATGGCACTTCTAAAGGCTCCTCTCTACTCACGAACCCCGATTTCCCGGCGGGTGCCGCCGCGCCGCTGCCTGCGAGCACACGGCGTGCGGGGCCCGGGGCTCTCCCTCCTCCCCGCCGGCGGAAAGCGGCGCGAAAAGAGCCGGCCGAGGAACAATGGGGAGCGCCGGGAGCAGGGGGAGCCCCGGCCGCGCTTCCTCCGGCCCCGCCGCCGCTTCCTGCGGGCTCGCCCGCCGCTCCGCTGCCTAGGGCAGCCTGCCCGGAGCCCGCCCCGCTGACGGGAGACCCCCGCTCACCCTTGGAATCCCCCGTGCCCGCGCCGCGCTGCCGAGGGCACCCACGGGTTTACTCTCGCAGCCACTCGCTCGCCCCCGAGCTCTCCCGCCCCCGCACGGCGAGCGGGGCTGCCCGGCTGGCGCGGCGCCAGCCCCGCTCCTGAGCCTATCCCGGGGTCGGGCGGGCGGCCTATGGGAGCCCTGATCCCGCTGCCCCGGGCTCCTGCCCCGCAAGCCGCGAGCACTGCCCGCAGGAGAGCGGCAGCACTACAGAGGCGCCGCGGCCCCGCTGCACTGCGCGCTCCCTCCCTTCAGGGGACGGTGCTGCGCACAAAGGGCGGCTCAGCATTGTTCTCCTCCCTGACCCCCAAATCCCCTCTTCCCCGCCGGGAGAGGCGAACGGGAAGGGCCGGGACGAAGGGCGAAGACGGGGAGAGGCCAACTACCCGCGGCGCCGGCCGCTTCCCGGCGTATCCTGCTTGCCATCTCCGCCTTTCCCCAAACTTGCCCTCGTGGTGTGCCGTCAAAACCCGCCTGCCCACCGTCCCTCGTTCCCTCCTCGCCATGTAAGGGGTCTTTCGCGTGTCACCTCGCCTAAAAATCCCACTGAGGCTGCCAAGGAACCTCTGCCCACATCTCAGCCACCCCAGCATCCTTGTAGAGCTTGTGCACGGGATCACCCGCTTCACATAACCCGCAGCGGAGAAAAAACACCTCAACTCTACCACTGCAAGGTATTATTTGAGGAGTTGGTCTTCAAATTCACAAAAGCATCCTTCGTTTTAACCTTGATGGGCCTAGTTTGGTGATATTTAAGCTATAGTCCTTTGCCACCTGCATCCCACCGCATTCCTGTCCCCACGCTCGGAACTCCATGGAACAGACACCAAGACACCGGGATCCAGCAGGAAACTCAATGTATGTGAGGAAGAGAGTGGGAGCTACAAACATGACACTGAGGAAAAAACCACGGCTCGATTTAAATAATTGCATAATATTAGGATTTAACTTATAAATGTTTACATTTGTGTGATTTGATTAATGTCACGTTTGATTTCCTTAAAGCCACTGACAAGGTACTTTAAAACACGAGATTAACGTCTACCAGCGATGAAATTCAACAGGCAAATCCTCTTCCCAGCGCCCCGGCCCCCCAGCACGCGGGCAGGCAGGGACCTCAGCTCCCCTTTGCCAAGGGGGCTCCCCTCACACCCCGCGGTCGGGGCGATCCCCATTCCCCCGCAGGTCCCGGGATTCCCGGCCCGGTGCCTCCCCTGACACCCGCCGCGCCGCGCGGGGCTCCGCCGGCGCTCCCGTTCAAACGCGGCCGAGCCCGCCTCTGCCCCGCCCCCAGCCGGCCGTTCCCGCCGCCACAGGGACACCCCGATCCCGCCCCGGCGCTCCCCGAGGGAGGCGCCGCCGCTCCCGGGTTTTCCCGGAATGCCGAGGGGAACGGAGCGGGGGGAGGGGGAGCTGCGGCGGGAGGCTCGAGCGCGGCACGAGCGCGGCCGGCGCGGGGGATTGTGGGTAGGAAGGTGGTCGGGGCAGCAAAGGAAGCGGCGGGCGGGGATGAGGGAGAGGGGGGGGGCGGGTGAAAGGTCAGCGGCCGAGAGCCCCCGCGCCAATGGCGGCCGGGCCGGTCCCGCACGACGAGTCGGGGTCGTGCCGCTCTCCGCGGCTGTAAACACCGAGTGTGTCTGCCCGCGTGCGTCCGTGTGTCTGTCCGTGCGTGTCTGTGTGTCCCGGGCCGCCGCCGCCCCTTAGTAACGGTCCGCGCGAGGCCCCGCGCGCGCGGTGTTTGTTCGCCCCCCCCCCCCGACCCTCCCCCCACCGCTCTTCCACGCGATTTATGAGATTTGCAAATAATTCCAGGGGTTTTTTTTTACCTCCCTCCACACCCCCTCCTACCCCGGCTCCTAACCTCCGCTTCCTCTCCCGCCGCCTCGGCAGTCACCGGGGAGCACCGTCGTCGCCGGCAGCGCGGGGCCGGGCAGACCCCGCACACAAAGGTCCCGGCCCCGCTCCCGCCGGCCGCGGCTCGGGGGGACTGTCCGCTGAGTCCAGAGCCATGAAACCGGCAGCTCCTGCTCGCGGCGGGCTCCGGCCACGAACGGGGGGTGACTTGAGCCTCCCTGCAACTTTCTCCCCGTGCCCCGCACCCCCGACCCGCCGCCAAAGGTAATGCTGGAGCGAGTCCCTTCGCCAGCCCCTCGCAGTGAGGCTCAGACGGAGGAGGAAAATGGGAAATGTTCACACGGAGAAGTGGTTCCCTTTGTTCTTTCATTGTTTCTACCCGAACTGGCGGATACAAGGGATAAACACATACCTTCTCTCCTTTTTGCTCCAAAACACGCACGTCTCCATCAGCTTTAAAATGCATGGTCCACTTTGGAAGCGACTACGAATGTCGGGAGAGTTTGTATTCCATTCTTTTACACTCTGCTCTTTTTAGTGTAAGATTAAGTTGCCGAGCACGTTGTTGCAAGCCCCCCGCCTTAGTGAATGGTCACGTTTAGGACCCTCCAAGTCCATCCTAATTCTGCCAGTAGAATTGAGGGTACTGAAGGTCTAAACTTTCAAAAGGGAAAGGGCCTGCATCTATCGAGCAGACCTGAAAATGCACTCAGTTCCTCACTTACTTCCACAAAATGGATATAAACATCTCACCCCAGACAACTCAATGAAATATACATTTTAAAGCTTGAACGTAGAAAAGCTGTTCCCTCGGCTGAGATAAGCTAAAAGCAAATTGGCGTGAAGAAAATTTACCTCTGTGTATTCCACAGCAGGAATAGTCTCTGTAGTTTAAAACAAATAAATAAGAGCATCATATAGAAATGCTAAGCATAAAGTTAAAAGGAAAACGACCTCTGAGAGGAGTATGCTACACGGAATGGGGAGAATCACAGTTTTTTTAAGTGTCCCTTTTTCGCAAAAATTACCGCTTTTCTTTTTTCTCCCCATGCAACCAAGGCGGGGGGGGGGGGGGGGGGGGGTGGGGAAAGGAACCCATTTTCTGCTCTCTTTGTAGTCCAGTCGGCATTTTGCACCCAGAAACACAGGCAGTTCCCCCCCAAACCTTGCTTTAATCTGATTACGGTGAGATTTGCTGATACAATGAATATTTGAAATGATCCTTGTGTCTTAGTGAGTGGGAAGCATTTCCAGGCTCCCGTTTCCAAGGCTCCCTGCTGCAGAGGGAAGAGGAGCGGTGGGGAGACCCCGCTCCCCGAGGCCCCGGAGGGGTGGCAGCAGGGCTGGGGGGGACAGCCCCCTCGTCCAGTGCCCAAGGGCGCTGGATTAATTTAGCCCAACTCCCTCGGCCGGGGCTTGGAGCAGGATCTCTTAAGTGCCTTTTCCCCCTGCATCATCACGCCTTTGCCAATTGAAAAATAAACAAATAATAGCAAAATAAATTTTAAAAAAGAGAGAGGATGCAGGCGACCCAAAGAAATTGTGGGACCGGGAGTGCATGTTGTTTCACACCCCCTCTCCTCCTCTTCCTCCCCCTCCTCCCGATGTGGCCTTAATGGCAAACTGGAAGGCCGGTTTATTTCATAGGGCCATATTACAACCAACAAGGTAAATAGGGAGTCGTGGGGGAGAGGGAGGGAGGGGGGAAGGAGCAAAAGGGGCTTTTCTTTGATAGCGTTTAATTGGAATTGAAACATTCTGGGGCTGTAAACATTCTTTATTTATTCAGCACACATAAGCGGGCATTGTTTTATCACCATCATAATTACGGTGTCCTTTAAACTGACTGATAGCAAAGGAGATAAGGGAATGCGCCTGTAGCTCCAGATCAAATCGCTGGCTCGCCCCTCTCCCCGGGTCACCAGGATCCACACGGTCCTTGGAGATGAGGAGCGCCGGAAGATTGTGGCCTGGCAATCCCTTACGTCATGAAAGTGATTTGTACCACATTGCTAATTTGGTGCAATTCATAACCTCCTGATCTCCTTCGTTTGCAACTGCTTTCCAGTTTGCAGGATACATTTTTTAAGATGTAGTTACCCACCGTAGAAATTAAGAGTGATCACCTATGTGTAGGAGAGGATCTTGTTTCCCAATGTTTGTTGCTTTACCTTTGTCTAATTAAAAATGCAAACTTTTAGGATCCTTTCAGAACAAAGCCTCACCAAATCCCCTTTACGTCCAAGGATTTGCAAATTTATAAAGGCTGCATTGAATTCAGCATGGGTCAAGGGGCAAAAAAAGGGTAGAAGGTCACTACATTTTGATTATGGGTCAGTAAACAACATGGCATGTAGTATGTGTCCAGAAACTCCTGCTAAAAAGTATTTTAAAACTACCATGAGTATTAAATTCAAGAAATAGTCTTAGCCCATAGTCATTATAAATTGCACAAAATTCTAGTGTGCAAGAAACACTCCAGCCCCCATGAAAAAAAAAACCAAAAAACCCCAAACAAACACAAACTTAAAAAGCACTTAGTAGAACTCTGCATTGCATCTCTGTTTACAAAAAAAAAAAAAAAAAAAAAAAAAATAAAAAAAAAGGGGGGGGGGAAGTAAAAAATGGAAAAAAGAAAATAACAACCCTGAAACTTCTAGATATAAGAGTGTTAGCCAGATCATGATTTTTTTTCCCCAGCCTGATGGTTAGTATTTCTTTGTCCCACACATTTAGGAGATTTAGTTATACATTCTGATACATTGTCTGACTAGAATTTATGGCAAATTTTAGTTACTACAGTCACATTTGGCTGACTTTAAAATAGCAGAAGGATTCTATTATACTATTCTTTGACCCTATTATATTTATGTTACTGGACTCTTTGTGATAGCCCCTAGCTGCTTTCTATCTGTGTCCTCCTTGAGCAAAATATGCCCAATACTAACTAGAAGCAGGGTGTAGTGCTAGAAATCAAGTTCTCATGTGAAATACATATTTCTGCATAGTATCATGAAAGCAAAAGGTTTATTTGATACTTGTCAATACCTGAAGACATAGTCCAGCATTAACAAATAATAATAAATAATAATAATACTCTAATAATGTGGCAATCCTAGTGTGAAAACGCACATGACCCTTAGGTTTTCCTGAAGATTTTCAGAATTCTTCCCATTAGTACTACCGGTGGTGGACATTGCCGTTGCATTTCCCAATGAAACGTTTAAAAGACTGTAAATGGTGTGTGTATTACTATATTGCAGAAGGAAGAGGTCAGGCTAAATTGCACTGGTATTTAAACATAATCATACTATGAAAATAAATCAAAACATCACGTAAAAGAAGTATTTTAAATGTTACACACGTTTTCTTTCTGGAATGACATGGCTAAGCAGTTCCCTGTGAGCATATATATTTTAACACAAGTTTACAAAAATAAAAGTATATGATTTTCAACAAATGGGAATAGGTCTACAGCGAAGTATTATGAATATTATTTTGCTCTTTCTTTCCTAATGAGGTTTATCCTTCGTCCAGACAGTTTTAAGACTGAAGTACTACTGGCTATAGAGTGTAGATTGCAGATTGCACGCTACTCAACGTGAAAAGGAGCACGTTTGATTGATCGCCTCTGTGTGTGTGTGCACCCATACACACAACTCTCTGTAGTTGCATGTGTATGTATTTGGCAAAACCGGGCATCTCTGGGCGTCCTTATCTTAAGAAATGTGAGACAAACATCCATTCCTTTAATCATGTTCATCTTTGATCACCAGCAAGGGTGACACAGTCCACAAAATTAACAAAGAAACTCCCTTGCTTTTGAGAGATAGCTACATGTACATCTGGGTCTGCACACACATGCACATGGACACATGAACACGCAGGCATACATCCCAGTAAGTAAATTATGGCATAACTTTTCATGTAATTGACACCAGACACCTTTAATTTTTCATTTTCATTCTTTTGACCAGCTTTCACATTAACAATCTAAGCCATAAATGTTGGTGGCTATTGATCGCAATCTCCTGTGTGCGTGCAAATCCATTTTCAAGTCCCCTGCCTTTAATGTGCATGTGCGTGTGCAAGGGGCCTCTGACGGCTGTTTATCAGGATCTCCCCCAGCCTGCTGGAAGACGACCCCGGATACACAACGTGTGCCGATGGCCAAGGGAAAGCACGCACACACACACACACACACACACACACACACACACACACACACACAAAAAGAACCAAACCAAATGATGGATAAGTAAAGAAACAAAGCTCTCTTGTGTGAGATGCGGAGAAAGATATTCAACCGAAAGTGTGTGTAAGTATACGGTGGGGATGTGTAGGTTGGGTGCCTGACATTTCCCAAGACTTCTCGTGGGTTTCTCCCTGCCGACATCTGGCGCTGCCTCGACCCCGGTGCTCATGGCCGCACCTTTCGGGAACCCGAGGTTTGCCGAAAAGCCGTCACTAATTTTAAACGTTTGGTAGCGCCGGAAATGTAAAAAAAAAAAAAAAAAGGGGAAAAAAAAAAAGAAAGACATTTTTAAAATAGTTGCCGAATCTCACTGCCAGGCTATCACCGGCAGCGCGTGGGTGTGGGTTTCGGTGCCTGTGGCTCCCTGCGTGCGAACACACGCGTGGATTTACACGGGAATCCGACCCAGCTGAACTACCTGACAAATAAAGGACTTTTCAGCCCATCGGGGTTTTGGGTAACGTCTTCTGAGCAGCTTTCTCGGAGTTTACTGTTCCTTTACTGTTGACTCCATAGCCTTAACCTTAAAGCAGGGGGAGGAGAGCAGTAGGGAGGGGGTGGGGGTGTTCGCAGCATATAAGTACATCAGGAGGAATTTTTAAACGACCTTATTGTCTCTAGCTCTAGAAAGACCACGATGATTTCTCTTTAGCGCCAGCAGCTGTTTTCTCTCGAAACTTTGCTCTTTTTTGCCTCTCACACGAGCGAGCAGGAGAAAGGCAAGGCTGGGGGATCCAGATGCGAGGAGAGGGAAGGAGAACTCCGCGGATGGTCTGAGCTGTGCCGAGGCATTGTTCACTGCTGCCTCTCGGTTACGTTTAAAGGCTGAAATATCACGAGATCCACTCAATGATCCTTTTCTAATTCGAGGGACAAAATGTAATTTGCTGTAGCTCTGCTTTCTCGGATGGGAATACTATCCCTAGGTTTCAGAGGGAAGAACTAGGCATCGCGGTTCGCACACACATGGATTAAGTTGAACAGCGGCGATTACATCTGCGCTGAGAGCAACAGTAGTCCAGGGCTGACTTTTCAAATCTCAGCCCTCCGAGTTAGAGGCTCCCTTGAATAGACTTCCTCCATTCCCGGATGCACTTCTCCAAATTCCCACTTCTCTCTCGAATTCCTGTGAAATTGGGGGCTTGCCTGCATTTCGCCTTGGCATGCAAAACGGCGTTTTCACAGAGTGATTATGCGCTTTCTTTTAGCTGTACCTGACGGGGTAACACGAACTCCACGCACCATATTGCCAACACGCGGAGTGGATATTGACGTTTGGGATTGAAGATTTTTATTTTTTTTTTTCCTCCGTCGATTTTTTTGCCAAGTCACAGCAGTATGAGATGTCTCATTAATCTCGCGGATGTGTCTAATTCTGGATGTGCAGTGATACATAAAAGTGCTGGTGTTGGTATCCAGCGGAACACTGGATGCACGGCAGAGATTGGTGATTTTTTTTTTTCGCAGCGCCTAACGTGCAAACCGCAAGCATCACTTTAACGTGACAAGGGAGAGGCAGGCAGCTATCGCAACATTTGCGAAATCCTCGTTCTTGACACTCGAATAATTTAACGTTCTTAAGAAGAGGTTAAACCTTCATGCTGCTTCTTCAAATTGATTTTAAGGGACTGCTATAAATGGAGCATCAAAAAGCTTCGGCAGGGCTACTCCGAGCGGAATATGCAAACTGCGAGCCAGAAGCATCGTAGCCCGATACCATATCGTACATTGTGTGTTCCAGCACTTTTTTGTTATTACGTAAAGGCTCCTGGAAGCACCTTGGATATTTTACATTCTCTCTGCTGGAAGCAATCAGCACGCAGGAATCCTGACGTGGGCTCTGGGACTATAGGACATTCCAGCTCGTGATCCAGCACGGTTAATCGTGAAAAGTGTATACATTTCTGGCTTATCTATGCTTTGTTATGGGTCTGACGTGAGCTCACGTCCTCCTCCCCCCTCCTGCAATATTACAGGCAGAATTTCAGTTAAAAGTGTTATAGTATCACGGTGCGGGAACCCGTGATATTCAGACAGCAAAAATAACCTTAGTACCCGGCTATAAAAAGCTAATTAAGCAGAAGAGGAAAATCGAGAGAAACTCGAAAATGTAAGTACTCCCTCTCGTTAACAACCGAACATTTAACTTTGGAGCCTCAGAAGGGGAAATACCAGGCTTTTCTGCACGTTTTCGCTAAGCTTCATTTTTCACACAAAGCAGAATAAAACGCTAGTTTAAAGCGGCTACGTTACCGAAGGATTTTCCATCGCTACGATCAGACTTATGTCCTTTAAATTCACGGCATGCACAAAAGAGCAACCTTTGTCCAAAACAGGCTGAAAATATACGGAACGATAGGGGGAAAAAGCATACAAATCCTTCCTCCGAAGCTAGTGACGAGGAAGTCTGAGAGGGCTGAGTGTGTTTGAGCTCGGATTGTTTAATAGAAAGATTTATATACTAACTGTATTATTTACTTTGGGAGGGGAGGTGGCAGTATAAGGGTATGCTAATTAGTGGGAGATTTTTTGGGGGAAGGGGTGGAATATCAATTTTTATTGCATCACCTGTCAGGAGTGTCCAATCAGCGTTGGCTTTAGGGGAATTAATTGATGAAGGTGTCTCCGGACGAGCTCACTTCACTCTGTCATTTTATTTGTAGCTAAAGCAGCGGCGGGAATAGCAGCTGCATTTCTTTTCTCTTCCTCCCTTCACATTCCATTATCATAGTTTCCAATGGAAAAGCAGGGAATGAAAGGGAACAGGTACTGATCTTCAGCAGCAACTTAGAGAAACACTTTGGCAAACCTGATTTTTAAGATTATATATTGATTGTAGTCTCACAGTATTTTTTAATTTATTTTTAAAAATTTTGTCTAAAGTTTGGCACTTCATTCACCAGGAATAACAGCCTTTGTTATATTTTATTAGCAGGATGCCTTGAGACAAATACAGCATCTGGCTGAGGATTGTGTGTGTGTGGCTTTTTCTTTTTTTTTTTTTTTTCCTTTTTTTTTTTTTTTTTTTTTTTTTTTTTTCATCTCTCTCTCTCTCTGCAAATGATGGGAATAATTTAATTCACGAAATGGGAGACCTGAAGTCGGGTTTTGAAGAGGTGGATGGCGTGAGGCTCGGCTACCTCATCATTAAAGGAAAGCAAATGTTTGCACTCTCCCAGGTTTTTACAGACCTGCTTAAAAACATCCCGCGAACTACCGTGCACAAGCGAATGGATCATTTAAAAGTAAAAAAACATCACTGCGACTTGGAGGAGTTGAGGAAACTCAAAGCCATCAACTCCATCGCTTTCCACGCCGCCAAATGCACCCTGATCTCCAGAGAGGACGTGGAGGCCCTGTATACATCCTGCAAAACTGAACGGGTTCTTAAAACGAAACGGAGGAAACTAAGCCGGGCGCTGTCTGCCACCGATCTCCGGCCGGAGTTCGCTCCCGCCGACCCCTTCTCCGGCTTCTGGAAGGAGAACAAACTTTGGCTGGGTCTGAGCGACTCTCCTCGGCCGCTGCTGCCCGTCCGGAGGAAAGCTCTGCGCCCGGGGGACACAGCCTTGCTACCGGCCGCTCATCTACCTCACATTTTTAGTAAATACACTGGCCACAGCTACCCAGAAATCGCTCGGGCGCCTTGCAAATCCCCCGTAAACTATGAAACGGCGCCGGCGGTGGGCGGCTGCGTGCCCCTGCGCTCCCGCCGCCCGCTCGCCTCCGCGGCGCGGCCCCGGCTCCCGACCGCCGGTCCCCCGCCCCTGCCCGCGCGCTTGCCGCCCCGCGCGCGCGCCACGGGGCACGGCCGCCGCCGCCGGGGTCACGGCTGGGCCCGCCTAGCGGAGCCCGCCGGCCCTGGCCTGCCCCGCCTGCCGGCCCCGCGGTGCACGCGGCTGCCGCGCCTATGCCCCGCGGGCTCGGGCCGCCCGCCTTCCCGAGAGCGGCTGCAGCAGGCGACTCGGGTCAGCTGAGCTGATCGGGCCGCCGCCGCCCCACTGACTCGGAGCATCGCCAATTTTTTTAACGGCTTCCAGCCTCTCCGCTCCAGCATGCCTTGAGGGTACTATGCTCGTGAGAGGGAGAGTGCAAGAGCAGGAGGAGGGAGGACGAGGGGGCAGCGGCGCCTCGGACTCAGCGAGGGCAGCTCGGCAGGGGAGGAGGAAGGAAGGAGGGGTTGGAGTGGAAAAGAGGAGGAGGAAAGAGGCGGAGGCGGAGGACAGCACCTCGGACTCCGACTCCAGCTCGGTATCCAGCCAGGTTTCGGTTGCAGAGCATCCGCTTCAGGGCACACCAGCTTTGGCAGCCGCCGCCCGGCGTGCGTCACGCCACTTTGTGTACCGTTGGGCGGCCACCGCCGCCGCCTCCCGGCCCAAGTGGCCCCGGCGCGGAGCCCAGGCGTGCCCGCCTCCGGCGGCGAGTCCCGGCGGAGTCAGCCGGACTGACGGAGGAGGGGGGCTGCCACGGCTGGGCTCGCCGCCGATCCCGGCGCGCGCTGCTCGGCGGGCTGGGGAGCTGCTTCGCGGAATAAGGTGGATAGGGGTAGTCCGAACTCACATTCACACACTCTGAATTTTCCAATAATGCCAGAGTAATGAGTCTAACAAGTTAACGTGTGCAAAGGGGGCCTCTTACCGAGCCCAAAAACACACACAAAAAATGCATTTCCCAACAAAGAATTACTCAGAGAGAAGGAAAGCTTCAAGCAACTACTAACACCGTGCAGGAGAACAATACAACTAGCGCTAAGGTTCTTAAATAATGATTCTAATCAGCGGCAGCAAAATTCAGCGAAAGATCCAAAAATCCTCCATTGATATGAGGATTTGCCACGGATTTGCCCTCTTTTACAAAACTGACCGGCGGAGGATGCTGCTTCTCCAGGGGCGAGCAGCAGCAGCTGAGCCCAGGGGCACTGGATACAGGCAATTAAAGGCATTGCCATTCCTGCACAGCATTAAAAATCAAAATAGAGACGAGCAGTTGCGAAGCGACGAGTAGTTTGAGCCTGATCTACAAATCATAAGCTAAAGTGTTGAGGCAATGATATCTAAAGATGAGTTTACGGTGTGAGCTGAGAGTAATAACAAGGACGCTTTAGTAACAGCCAAGGAGCTTCTGCATGCACTGAGAAGAAACGCAATTTCCTTAAACCCACGACTAGGAGTCCACAGGTCCTCTCATGCACTTTAGGTATCCAAAACCTTAGGAGGGGTATATAAATTTGGGCAGGAGGGTGAGGAAAAAAATACAGGACCACTGGTTTTGGGGAAAGCGACCTGGACGCAGGCTCCTCCAGTCAAACCAAATGAAAAATCAGGGGCTTCGAAAGCCCAGTCCTACAGGTTAAAATCGCGAGACACTCGGACCAGGAACACTGGATGATTTTATACACGATTAACTACACTAAGCGCACGCAAAAGGGGGTAGCCACAGCAACATGTCGCATCAGCCGTGAAACAGGGCTCTCTAATTTCATGGCAAAGTATCTTTGTCACACAGGTCACACACCCAATCACTAATTATTGGCAAAAAAATGATGGGATTGTTGCCAGCATATTCCTAAACACCACTAAGGATTCCCAACACCTTCACAAGGCCCGCCAAACGTGTATGGAAATGGCAGCTGGAGGCGGTGCATGCAATACCTCTTCGCCGCTACCACAATCATGAAATTTAATTAATAACGAGTTTGGAAAATATTTTGTCTGAACCAACCTTTAAATTTCTGAGACCTTTTTTTTTTTTTTGGTTTTTTTTTAAACTGTGGAGCATTTGGTTTGTATCGCCAAACCCATTAATGTATACAACTTTGGAACTTGTTTTATCACATTGTGACAGGACGCCAGAAAAGCGCGAAGTATTACTATTTTATTTCAATTACAACGGTGAGGGTTTTTTTCCTTATTTTGGGGGTTTATGGGTCTTGCGCGCGCGACGGGGATTTTTGGTTGTTGTTAGGTTTGGGATTTTGTGTTTGTTTGTTCTGTGCATGGTTTTTGTTTTTGTTTTTGTGGTTTGTTTAAGTACATTCCGAGCAGAAGTCTTCAGGCGTAAGAAGAGCTCCCAAGTTTGTTGAACTCATGTTATTATGGTAGATGCTGCGAACACGTTGACTGTTTAAATGTAATAGAATGCCACCGAGTACCTCATTCAACGCTGCAAATAAGAAGTGTCAAAAAAAAAAAGGTGGGGTTGATAATAAAGTATGTAGACATGAGCATTAAATTTTATGCCACTCATAGATTTTGAACAAGGGGACAGTCATACCTGTTAAATTCAGTTAAACTGTTGGTTAAGTTGACAAGGTTTGGACAGTAAAGGGTTCCCTATAATCGAAGTGTCGGCCGCAGTATCTACTTTTCGGGGACTTTGTTTTCGGGGCAGGGGGTGTACTTTTGGCGAAGGCCGAGTTGCACTTATCCTTTTTCTCCGATTGGAAAGGCTGGGGTCGCTTGACCGCCAGCACTGGGAAAAGCGCCTCATTAAAACACAGGTAACGATATATGTGCGTAGAATTCTGTATTGTGTGTTGGGAAAAAAGGGGTCATTTTTACGTGTACAGGCCACTCTTTGACAATTGGTGAAGGCCTTTTTGTTTCACCCAGAGGTGCTTAATAAGGTTTACTTGTTATCTCCATCTATGTCATATTAAGTCTGTGGTCTGAACTATGTGCCACACCTGATAAAAACTTGCAAATTTAAGCGAAGAACTAAAATATGGCCCCTGGCAAGCAGTACAATTTATGGTACAGCCCATCATGCGGCTGGAGGAAATAGCAAAGCTAGGTTTAAAAACAACACAGGAAACGTGAAATGAGAGGCAGTCGTTAAGTTGAGAAAGATTACACAAAATGAGCGAAGCCATGTTATTCTAGCGGTTTTCTCATGTTTCGAGGTCTAGGGTGTCGGTGTTTTTTGTCTTGAGCAGGCCCT
>CM031858.1:18096039-18112446 GCA_018697195.1 Certhia americana
ATAAAAAAGCTAATTAAGCAAAGAGAAATCGCGAGAAAAACTCGAAAATGAGTACTTCCCGCTTTAACAACCGAACATATTAACTTGTAGCCCTCAGAAGGGGAAATACCAGGCTTTCTGCACCGTTTTTTTCGCTAAGCTTCATTTTTTCACCACAAGCAGACATAAACGCTAGTTTAAAGCGGCTACGTTACCGAAGGTTTTCCCGCGACGATCAGACTTATGGCCTTTAATTCCCACGGCATGCACAAAAGAGCAACCTTGTCCAAAACAGGCTGAAATATCCGGAACTATAGGGGTAAAAAGCATACAAAGCCTCCTCGAGCTAGTTACTAGGAAGTCCTGAAGGGCTAGTGATGGTTGAGCGCGGATTGTTTACTAAAAGATTTATATACTACCGTTATTATTTACTTTGGGAGGTGCGGATGGCCGTATAAAGGTATGCTAATTAGTGGGAGATTTTTGGGGGAAGGGGTGTAATTCAATTTTTATTGCATCACCTTTCAGGAGTGTCCACGCAGCGTTGTCTTTAGGAATTAATTGATGAAGGTTTCTCCGGACGACTCATTCACTCTGTCATTTTATTTTGTACTAAAGCATCGGCGGGAATAGCACTGCATTTCTTTCCCTTCCGCGCCTTCACATTCAGTATCAGAGTTTCCAATGACAAGCAGGGAGAAGGGAACAGGTACTGATCTCACAGCACTGAGAGAACCACTTTGGCAAACCTGTTTTAAGATTAATATTGATTGTATTCTCACAGTAAGTTGTTAATTTATTGTTAAAATTTGTCTAAATGTTGGCACTTCTTCACCAGGAATAACAGCCTTTGTTAATTTTATTTAGCAGGATGCCTTGAGACCAAAGACGCATCTGCTGAGGATTGTGTGGTGTGTGGCTTTTTTTCTCTTTGTTTTTTTTTTTTTTTTTTTTTTGCCTTTTTTTTTTGCCTTGTTTTTTTTTTTTTTTTTTTTTTTCATCTCTCTCCTCTCTCTGCAAATGATGGGAATAATTTAAGTCACGAATGGGAGACCTGAAGTCGGGTTTGAAAGGTGGATTGATGGCGTGAGGGCTCGGCTACATCTCATTAAAGGAAAGCAAATGTTTGCACTCCTCCCAGGTTTTACAGACCTGCTTAAACATCCCGCGACTCCGTGCACTAGCTAATGGATCATTTAAAAGTAAAAAAACTCACTGCGACTTTGGTAGTGAGGAAACTCAAGCCATCAACTCCATCGCTTTCCACGCCGCCAAATGCACCCTGAATCTCCAGAGGGACGTGAGCCCTGTATACATCCTGCAAAACTGAACGGGTGTTATTAAAACGAAACGGAGGAAACTAAGCGCGGCGTGTGTCTGCCACCGATCTCCGGCCGGAGTTCGCTCGCTCCCGCCGTGACCCCTTCTCCCGGCTTCGAAGGAGAACAAACTTTGGTGGTCTAGCGACTCTCCTCGGCCGCGCTGCCCGTCCCGGAGAATCCTATGCGCCCGGGGACACGCCTTGCTACGCCGCTCATCTACCTCCAATTTTTTTAGTAATACACTGGCCACAGCTACCAGAATCGCTCGTGCCGCCTTGCAATCCCCCGTAAACTATGAAACGGCGCCGTGCGGTGGGGGCGGCTGCGTGCCCCTGCCTCCCGCCGCCCGCTCGCCTCCGCGCGCGGGCCCCGGCTCCCGACCGCCGGCCCCCCAGCCCCGCCCGCCCGCTGCCGCCGCCACGCCCCGCCCACGGTGCGGCCGCCGCCGCCGTCACGCTGGCCCCCGCGGCGCCCGCCCGGCCCCTGCCCTGTCCCCGGCCCTGCCGGCCCGCGGGTGCCCCTCGGCTGCCGCTGGCCTCTTGCCCCGAGCTTTCGGGCGCCGCGCCTTCCCCCTAGAGCGGCAGCAGCGACTCGGGAGTCCAGCTGCTGCTCGGCCGCGCCGCCCAAGACTCGGACTGCGGCTCCAGCCTCTCCATCTCCATGCGATGGCGCTCTGGAGCAGAGGAGGCGAGGAGGGCGGGACGAGGAGGGCAGCGGCGCCTCGGACTCCAGCGAGGGCAGCTCGGAGGAGGAGGAGGAGGAGGAGGAGGAGGAAGAGGAGGAGGAAGAGGAGGAGGAGGAGGACAGCACCTCGGACTCCGACTCCAGCTCGGTCTCCAGCCAGGTTTCGGTGCAGAGCATCCGCTTCAGGCGCACCAGCTTTTGCAGCCCGCCCGGCGTGGTCCACGCCAACTTCTTGTACCATCTGGCGGCCGCCGCCGCCTCCCGGCCCCCGGCCCCGGCGGAGCCCGGCGGGTTGCCCGCCCTCCGCGGCGCTCCCGGCGGAGTCAAGCCGGAGCTGCCGGAGGAGTGGGGCTGCCCCGGCTGGGCTCCCGCCGCTCCGGCGCTGCGCTGCTCCGGCGGCCTGGGGAGCTGCTTCGCGGAGATAAGAGATGATAGGGTATCCGAACTCACATTCCCACACTCTGAATTTTCCAATAATGCCAAGAGTACTGACCTAACAATTAACTGTGTTGCAAAGGGGGCCTCTTCACCTAGCCCAAAGACAAACAATGCATTTCCACAACAAAGAATACTCAGAGAGGCAAGGAAATGCCTTCAAGCAACTACTACACACCGTGCAGATAACAATACAATAGCTGCTAGGTTCTTAAATAATGATTCTTCATCAGCGGCAGCAAATTCAGAGAAAGATTCCAAAATCCCTCATTGTATTGAATTTGCCACGGATTTGCCCTCTTTACAAACTGACCCTGCGGAGGATGCTGCTTCTCCAGGGGCAGCAGCAGCAGCTGAGCTCCAGTGCACTGATACAGGCAATAAGGCATTGCCATTCCTGCACAGCATTAAAATCAAAATAGAGGACAGCAGTGCGAACGACGAGTATGAGCCTGATCTTACAACACATAAGCTAAAGTGTGAGTGCAATGATACTAAAGATGAGTTTTACGGTGTGACTGAGAGTAATAACCAGGACGCTTTATTAACAGCCAAGGAAGATTCTGCATGCACTGAGAAAGAAACCACTTCCTTAAACCCACTGACTCAGAGTCAGGTCCTCTCATGCACTTTAGGTACTCCAAAACCTGAGGATGGGGAGTATAAATTTGGAGCAAGGGTGAGAAAAAATTACAGGACACTGGTTTTGGGAAAGCGACCTGTACTGCAGACTCCTCCAGTCAAACCAAATTTGAAATCAGCTCGAAGCCCACGTCCTACAGGTAAAATCGAGACACATGAAGGAACACTGGATGATTTTACAGTTAACAATAGACGCAAAAGGGTAGCCAGCAATGTAGCATCAGCAGTGAAAAGGCCATTTAATTTCATGGCAAATTTTCCCTGTCCACCATCACTAATTATTGGCAATGATGGGGATTTGTTGCCAGCATATTCCTTAAACACCACTAAGGATTCCCAACCACCTCACAAGGCCCATCCTGTATGGAAATGGCAGCTGGGCGGTTCTGCAATACCTCTTCCACCTAGCCACAAATTCAGGAAATTTAATTAATAAAGTAGTTTGGAAAATATTTTCTTGAACCACCTTTAACTTTCTTACCTTTTTTTTTTTTTTTTTTTTTTAAACTCTGCAGCATGGTTTGTACAAACCCATTAATGCTATACACTTTTGGAATCCTGTTTTATCACATTGTGAAGACAGAAACCGGATTACTATTTTATTTGCCATTACAACAGTGGGGTTTTTTTCCTTATTTTGGGGGTTTGGTGGGGGTTTTTTTGGTTGTTGTTGGTTTGGGATTTTTTTGTTTGTTTGTTCTGTTGCATTGTTTTTGTTTTTGTTTTTGTTTTTGTTTTATTATGTTACATTCCACAGAGTACTTCAGGCTAAAGACTCAAGTTGAACTCAGTTATTATGGTAGAGCTGGAACACTTTACTGTTTAAATGCTAATAATGCACCAGTACCTCAATTCAACTGCTGCAAATAAATGTCAAAAGGTTGAATAATAAATATTAGAATGAGCCATTAAATTTATGCACTAGATTTTGAAAATGGAAGTCTAACTGTTAATTCAGTTAAACTTTGTTAAGTTACATGGTTGCACAGTAAGGGTTCACTATAATTCAATGTGGCAGCAGTCTACTTTTCGGGAGCTTTGTTTTCGGGTGCAGGGGTGTCTTTTTCGAAGAGCAGTTGCACTTACTCCTTTTTCTCCGGTTTGGAAAAGGCTGGGGTCCGCCTGTGACCCCAGCACTGGGAAAAGCTGCCTCATTTAAAACCAGTAAATAAATGTGGAATTCTATTTTTGGTAAAAGGGTGTCTTTTTACTTGTACAGCCACTCTTTGCAATTGGGAAGCCTTTTTGTTTCACCCAGAGGTCTTAAATAAGGTTACTGTTATCCACTAATGTCATACTTAAGTTGTGGTCTGAACATGCCCCTTACAAACTTGCAAAGCAACTAAAATATTTGCCCGGCCAGCAGTACAATTTATGGTCCAGCCCCTCATGCTGGCTGGAGGAAATAGCAAAGCAGTAAATACAACACAGAAAGTGAAATGAGAGGCCGTAAGTGGAAAGATTACACAAAATGAGAAGACCATGTTATTCATAGCTTTTTGGCAACAAAACTCAGGCAATTCAACCATGTTACACTTCCCGGTTCTTTCCTCATCTCCTGAAATTTGCTGTCGTGGGTTTTTTCGCCATGCCATCCTCTCTATGTAGCAGAAACATTTCTACTGCACGTGACAATCAGAGGCAATTATCTATATTTGCACTTAATATCGAAATAGTCAAACAGGCAGACTTCTAGAGTCTAGCCCTTGGTGAGACATGCTGGTATAATATATTGTGATGATGGAAGCAGTAAATCAAAATTATGGAAATTTGCACTGTTGAAAAGCATGCTTTAGCTTTATTTTCAATTAAAAACACTGTTTAAAAAAAATCTTGATTCCAAACACTTTGAATTATTGCAGAGTTATCCATGGTTTCCTCTCCGTTTGTAAGTTCAGTGTTTTTATTTGGAGGAAATACGCTTCAAGAGGTTAACTGTTTCACTCCCTCCCTCCCCCCCAACCTCTGCAAAAGAAAGGGAAGGAGGAAAAAAAAAAAAAAAAAAAAAAAGCGGGGGGCCGGGGGGGGGGGAGAGGGGGGGGGGGGGGGGGGGGGGGGGGGGAAGGTATCTCTTGAGGGGGGAGGACGGATACAGCAACTCTGAAAACAGCCTGAAAAGTTTGCAGTTTGAGAAAGGCAATAATAATTGAGTTGCTGAATCAGCAGAGTTTAGGATGAATAATTGCTGGTTTCTTTCTTTGGATTAGCATTTTATTTATACTAGATCATTCACAAATTAAATTTTAAGGATTCCACTCATCGATCAATCCCGGGAGAATAATTTATCGCAAATCAAAAAAGGAAAACAAAGCAACAATGTAATGTTTACTGTGTGACTCAAAGTCAACATTTCTGCTGGCAATCCACTGCCTGGGTTTCAGTTTTTTAATTCCTGCCTTTTGTGATGCCCTGTCCCAACCCCTCGTGTCTCTAAATATTCCAAGCAGTCACCAACTGATTTCAGCTCTGTTTACTATATCCACACCGCAGTTTTCCTCTCATTGTAAAAGGCCTAGTCTAAGAATACCTGCAGCCAAATATATTTAGAAAGAGTAAACAATTGCCTTTCAGTGGAGTTACCCTTCCCCCCTGCATGCACATGCACACACACATGAACACACATCACTTTAAGCTGCCAATTGCAAAAGGTGCATTGCATACTTAACCGCTCTGCTGAAATTACAATGGTCATGAAAAATCTGCTTACTGAAGTTGTTCTGAGATGAATGTTTACATTTGTGTGTTTAGAGCTGCACAGATTACAGCCTTATTTTCAGAGAACTATAAGTACTTACAAAATGTACTGCTCAGGAAAGTCCCCTGCTCTGTTAGAAACTGTGTGTGCCTGACAAAGGTCTTCCCTTGACCAAAAAAAAAAAAAAAAAAAAAAAAAAAAAAAAAAAAAAAAAAAAAAAAGAAAAAAAAAGGAAAAAAAGCTGCAAAAGTGCAATATGCAAAGTTGAAACCTAAAATTTCGCCTTGTCAGTTAAACAACATATCACTTTCAAAGTAACTTTGTCCCCTGACCCTGTTTACTTCCAATTAGAGATATGCTGATTTGGCCAGGAATTGTAAATTACAGAAGTGCCTTTTCAGGTTCCAAAATAATCCGGGGTGAGGGGTTGGGGGTTGGAGGGGGAGGTATAAGCATAAATTTATACCAAATAGGCTCTGCAGAGTTGAGGATGTGAAATATGGCGCCCAGGCTTGCCAGCAGCCCGGGAGCTCCAGGCACCCCCGGGCATCCCTGGCAGGCCGCTCCACTGGGCTCCCCTCCATCCAGGCAGCAGCAAACAGCAAGGAGTTAAACAGCCAAATAATTTTCACACGTGCACACCTCAGTTTAGTACATGTCACTAGCCAGGGACATTCGTGGTTTTACTACCGTTGGAGAAATTAGCCAGGTACAATAACTCACCAGGGGAAAAAAAAAAGGGGGGGGGGGGGTATTCTGTTCAATTCTGGTAGTTTGGTAACTGTTTCTGATGACATTGTAATTATTATTGTGATCAGAGTTCATTATCATTTCGGCCTTAAACATGTGAAGTCTTATCACTGAATTTCATAAAAATAACCAAATTTCTCCCATAAAGGTAAGTTCTAATAATGAGGAAAACACAAGGTTTGCCAAGGGAGACAGGCTACCATTTTGTTGCAATGTTTACATGAGATAAAACTTACAATGTGTTAGTAATTGCCACCATTTTCCAATTCCTGGTGTACACAAAAAATCAACAGAATTTTCTAGAGGAAAAAGCAATTGAGGAAGTGCATGTACTGTAAGGACTATACTCTGTAGGTATTTGCCACAAATAGAGTTCACTGTTAAATTTATTGGTAATATTTCTGCTGCCAGATGGAAGACAAAAGAAAGTTTTGGACTCTGTTTAATTCTCTAGAACATTAAAAAGGGAACACGTGTAATGCCTTCAGCAATGAGGTATATTGCCTTAAAAGATGTAACTTGCCGTTTACAGCAATTTACTTTAAGAAGTGATTGTTCTATAAGCTACACTTACTTGACTACAGTGGGATAATCTCTTTACTGGTTGTTTATTTAAAAGACCACTACTAGCAATAATGCAAAATAGTGGTAGCTGTTGTATGAAGTTTGCTGTTTAATCAATTCATATGGTGATTTTTTACATGGTCTCTGATCCCTTTTACTCTAACAGATTTAGTTGCTAATAAATTAAAGTTCCTGCAGAAATGAGAGCAATGTTATCATGTTTGTATTTGTCACTGTTCACACATGCAAGTGGTTGAGACAGAAAAGGGTAAAAAAAGTGGCATTTTTGACACACGGCAGTAATCTGCAGGAAAATATTCTACATATGCAGTATGTTAGAGAACATGAAACACGGATAACCTTGTTAATTGTGGTTTTTATGGTTAAGAGGATTGCTGGGAAGAATATGTAATGGTTCATCCTGGGATCTATTTGGTCAGCTTGGAAGCACAAAAGGAGGGCGAGCGCCTGAAAATGAAAAGCCCTGGCTAGCAAAATCAGGAGGGAGGCTTTGGGATCTACCTTCTCGAAGTCACGCTTGCAGACATTACCCATTCCCTTGGTATTTGGCCCTGCAAGCCGCGGTCTAACAGCTCCGGCCTGACCAAAAACCTTTCGGGAAGGGACAGCGAGCCGGGTTTAGGCCTTACACGTTGCATTTTTTCACTGCGCTGATATAATTATTTCCCGTGCCCTAGGCCCCTCTCTCTCCCCCTCTCCCTTTCTCTCCGAGGCGGCCTCACAAGCCCCCGCTTTAAAAGGCCCGAGATGTTTTGCATGAGGCGCTCACAATGGGGGTTGAGGGAATTGACAGTTTCAAAAACAAGGCGCCCTGTCCTTTCCAGATGCCGAGGACCCCTCTCCCGCACCATCTCTCGTTTGCTCCTCGCTGCTGGTGGCTTTACCCCTAGTATTGCAAATACACGGCAACAGCTGTGTTTGTAAACAGGGGGGAGTACGGCGGGAGCGCCGCTGGCCCCCTCCCGCACCGCGCTCCCGCCGCCTGGAAATCACAAAAAGAAGAAAAAAAAAAAAAAAAAAAAAAAAAAAAAAAAAAAAAAAAAAAAAAAAGAAGAAGAGAAGAGGAGGTCAAAAAAATGCGGGAGCGTAGCCGGGGCCCCCGAGCGGCGGGGCTGCCCAAGCGCGGCGGGCCCGGGGCACAGCGCGCCTCGGGCCGCCATCTTGCCCGGCGCGGCGGAGCCTCCTCAGCTCCCTGGCTCAGCTCCACGGGCCGGCTCTGTCTCTCCCGATCAGAGTCCCTGGCCCGGTTTCCCCGCTCCCGGAGCGGCTCCCGCGGGCGGCGGGGGCGGCGTGGCTGTCCCGAGGGCTCCCGCTCTTCAAAGCGGGGCCGTGGCTCTCACCCCGCTCCCCCTCCGGCTCATACGCCGGGGCGTCCATCTTCCCCGGCTCTCCCGTGGCGCGGCCCCGCCGCCTCCCGCCCTGCCCGCTCCGCGCTGGGGGCGAGCCAGCGGGCAAGCCCGTGGTGGTTCCGCGGGGCCCTCGGGGCAGATGCCGGGCTCCGGGCCAGAACGCGGCCGGGGGAGGCCGGGGGCTCCGGGCACGGCCGTTCGCCGTCCGCCCCCGCGGAGTCGGCCCGGGAGAGGACTGGGAGCGGGGTCAGCGCAGAAGGTCCAGCAGGGCTGTTTGCTCTTGTGTCTAAAACGTAGCCGGGGCTGTAAAGCGTGTGAAATTACGCACCGGTCTCTTAAAGAGTGGCTAATTTATAGTAAATAGCGAGGGCTTTGTAAATGGATTTATTATGTTGTTTCTTGTTAATTGTTGAGAAAATCCCCATTGTTGAGTGTGAATGGCTTTATGGGCTAACCCGGGCCGCGCTGCAATCCCGGGGCAGTAAATGGCCGCTCCGCTAATGTGGCCCGTAGCGAGAAGCCGGACCAGCCGCGGTGACCTTTGGGCGGTGGGGCCGGACATTGACATCGCGCAGGCAGACCCTGCTGAAGCCTCGTCCCTCGGCGGGGGACGCGCGGAGACCCCCGCCCGGAACGAGCCCCTCTCGCTGCCCGACAGCCCGGGGAGCAGCGGCGAGGCCGGACCCTCTCTGTGCACGGCCGAGCCCGCCGGCCCTGCCGCGGCAGTGCACACGTGGAGGAGCCGCTCCCGGCCTTTGTTCGCGGCCGCGCTGCCCCGGGTGCCCCTGCCCGCCTGCCCCGCACCGCCCCGGCCCGCAGGCCGGGTGTCCCTGCCCGCCGAACGGCACGTCCGCATGGCGAGGGGGGCTCCAAGGCGGCTCTCGGCCTCCCACGCCGCCGTTCCCCTTAGACAAATAAACAGGAGCCAGCACCTCCAGTCCCTTCTCCCTCGATCCGGAGAGGCGGGGGAGGGGATGGCAATAGGGGGACCGCAATGAACTTCCCCAAACTCCACACCGTGGCCCCTCTTCCCGGCCGCGGGTAGACGCACGCCGATGCTCTCGGCGGTCAGAAGGACCGGGACGCGGGGACTTCCCCGCCGCTGGCACCCAGACCCCTCCCGCGTGCACGCGTCTGCATATTGTAACATACAAATCACGATGAAATGTAAATTCTACTCTAGAAACTTATATTGGGCTATTCTCTTTCCTGAAATCTCTCCCCCTCTGATTTCGCTATTAGGAGAAATCCCCCTGGGTTTAGAGCACTTGTTCCACGGATTTCTGTACAGCCCACATCTGTTGCCTTCCCCTCTGCGGCTCGGGGCTCTGCCCCTGCTGCAGGCAGAGGAAAGAGCGGGTCTCCCGGCGGGCCGAGCCGCGGAGGGGCCTCCGCAGCCCGGCTCTTCCTTCCCCTCAGAGCTCAGCGATTTTCCAAACTGCCTTTCAGGATCGGGATTGAATTGCAATCGTGTCAGATGCGCGGCTCCCTCTTCCTCGAGACTTGTGCTCGCAGCGCTTTTCCAGGCTGATTAGTAGTGTCGGAGCTGCTAGATAGGGCTGTACAGTCCATTTCCCTCAAAACAGGACGTTTCCATCAACCTGCGTTTGGTTTTCCCCGAAGAGCAGCGGAGAGTTTAGCTGGGAAACACGTCCCGGCTAAGACCTCGTCTTCAGCTGCCACTCGGGTCACTTCACATCTCTGTATTATATTTCATCTTGTCATTCCCCTTTCTCCACTTTCCTGAGGAAAAAATAAATAAACTAACAAACAAACAGCCTTGGAAAAGCAGCTGGTGATGGTGAAGCCTGGGGACACCGCACCGGCAGCGCCCGGCGGATCGGCAGGGCCGACCCCAGCCCCTCTCCGAGGCCGAGGCACGGCTCTGTCCCGGACACACCCTCCCGGACCTCCCGGTTGTTTGTTGTGGGTTGGTGTTGCTCCCGTAGCAAAAAACCCCTGCTCTCTTGGACCACCTCTCGCCTGGCTGTCCCGGGAGCAGCGCCTTTGCTGGGATTTCTAGGGTCTTTGTGCGTTTGTGGAGATGCGTGTGAATGGGGCTGCGAGTGTTAAAGCTGCCACATAACCTGTGCGAACATATGTTTTATATTTACCCGCGAGGCTTTTGTGTTCCCGAGATTCAAGGGTAAACTGCCCGGGACAATCACAAACGTAGAATTATTATATAGTAAAGTGCATGGGGGAAAAAAAATTTAAATATATATATATATATATTAAAAAAAAAAAAAAAAGAAAAAAACCCCCCCAAAAAAACCAAAAAAAAAAAAAAAAAAAAGAAGAGGTAAATAAAAGCTGCAAACACAAAAAAAGGGGGTTTGTTCTCTTTTGGAAAAGCTCATTTCCATTTTCGTGGACATGAGATTTTGGTAAGGGTAAATAGCAGTTGCGTGCTCTTCCTTGTGCAGTTTTCCAGACCGCTTGAAAAACTTTATGGTGTCTGTTGGGAATGTTTGAAGTAACACATTATAACCAGAAGAAGAATTTTTAGGTTGTTTCCCGCTATGACATAATCCTCCCAGTCAAAATCTGGTGAAGTTCGCCTGAGGGAAAAAGATGTTCTTGCTAAATGATGTAGTAGAAGAAAAGAGCAAACGACGTTTAATACGCCATATGAAATAATGTCACGTCTCCGCGGCTGTGATCTCGAAGTCTCTCTCACATTTTAGAGTAAGTTTATAAATGGTTACCTGGGGTTTACAAATTTTTGCTAATAAAATCTCATTAATTCCATTATGATTTCTGTATCCTTCTCCCGTAAAAAAGGCCTGTAAAATATAGCCATTCTACACAAGTTTTGCCATTCACCAAGTCCGTGAACATTTGTATTTCCCTAGCTACGAGGAGGCCGATAAATAGAAAGGCTCTCCAGATAATCGCTGATATCTCTCGCCCTCCACGCAGAGTACTTGGTGATGTTTGTTCTGTCCCGGAAGCCCGGGTTTTTGAACCAGGCTTGAAAGTAGCTGAACTTTTTAAAACACACATGAAAGTTGGGAATCTTTATATACGTGTTTGCATTGCTCGTCGGGCAAAGAGGAGTATACCCGGCAGCAATTCCTCATCAGCGGACTTAAAAGAGTCTCCTGCCTTTCCCGAGGCCTTTCTGCCTCCCTCTCTCCCTCCCCTCTGTAAACACCAGCGCACAGATGCGGCGAGGCTTCTCGGGAATGCTCCAGCCCGGATCCCGGCTCCTCTGCCAGCTCCTGCCGTGCTGCTGCATTTGTTCCTCCCGTTTTCCACAGGAGACGGATGACACCGGGTTTAGGAAAGAGTTCCAGAGGGTAACTGAGAGTTCAGAGGCTCCCAGCCCCAACGCTGGCACAAAAGTACAGGATGATTTTGCTACGGCTTCGTGCGAGCTGCTCCGTCTTCACAAAACCTGCGAGCCGGAGCCGCTCTCCACGCAGAATTTACTGCTTGTGTTTGGTTTATCAACGCCGATGGCGTCTGATCATTAAGAAAGACGAACTGCATAAACATCTGATAGTTTGTATTAGAATCATGCACAGTCACAATTGCACGGAACTGGTTTTAATTTTATTCCAAAGTGTTTACACATCGACATATGGTGAATTTGTCTTCGCTGAGAAAGTTAAGAATCAATAGTGCTAATAGCTTTGCATAGGTATGATAGCGATTAATATTTTTGCTTCCACCAGCCCGAGGTTTCTGAAGAGGAACGCTTGCGTGCTGAAAGAAAAGGAATTTTCCAATGAGACTAACGGCTCTGCCGGCTAAGGTGGTCAGGATTTCCTCGCAGGCATCACCGAGTTCATCAGGACTCGCTCTGTCTCCACTCACGGACATGGAGAAGCAGCAGCGCCCTTGCTCCGTGTTTATCTCTGTTTTGCAATGACTTCGCTGGCCAGTACCTGCAAAGGTCATCCTGAAAAAACAACTCGCTGACTGCCGACGAGGAGAGCCAGTCCATGATAAAAGGCTGGAGCCTAGTTCTCCCGAACTCTGGCTGTGATGACAGCGTTTTCTGGGAGCCTCTCTCGCTCCCAAGGAAGCGGGAAAAGCAAAGTTCCCGAGCCCGCTCCCTATCCCACGCTTCCTATCAAGGTGCTGCAAAACTTTTGACAAACTCCCTGGACCAGGGGGAGTCCAACGACATCCAGCCATAGCAAACTGGGGTGGCAAAAGCCTGGTTGTGCCGGGACATAAGCTATAAATGAGGAATTGGTCTCAAAGAGATCACTAAACTATATATTTATGTGAACTGAAAAAAAGAAAACTCATAAGTGAGAGTCATTGACATTTACAAACGCTGCTAATGGAACAATTTTCCCCAACGTCGAAGCAGTATTATTTTTACTTTTCAGGTGTTGCTTACAAAGATCATGAAATCAAGTAGAAACTTTAAGCCTAACTCAATCCACAGATGTCTATGCACATCTCTAAGTCAAACAGTTCAAATATTTTTTTAAAGACGCATTTACCAAGAGAAGAAAAAAAAAAAAAAAAAAAAAAAAAAAAAAAAAAAAAGGCATCTAAGCTGGAAACCTGTGGGGGCATAACAAAAGGAAAGAGGCCACAAAGAAATATCCCACAGTGGATTACAAGGTTATGGGACAGGTCACTACAGGAAAGTTAAACAAAAAATGAAGGGTACATTATATAAACCTCACATAATTAAAAAATAGTTAGTTCCAATGTTGTAGTTATACCTTCAGATATTTGTTGAGTTTGTTGTTCAAGTGCCTGTGAATTTATTGGGAGATTATTCTGTTAATATACCTTTATTTACACGGAGTTTGCTTTTCCACATAATTAGAAAACTGACCGCAGCCTTTAATGACTGTGTATTTAATGAAGACTACTATTATTTTACACCACTGTAAACCAGACAGATGTACAGAATGTGCTATTATAGGAGGGGCCATAGTCAGACAAGAAATAAACCTAGCCTTACAGAGAGAGAGAGAGGACTCTAAGACAGTAATATATTAAATATTGCAGCGATCGATTTCAATACCCTGAGTGGACACGGGAATAAAAATTCACCCCCAAGATGAAATGATTAAGAATTCCTTGTTGTGCTTGAAAAAAAAAAAAAAAAAAAAAAAAAAAAGAAAAAACCACCAGCGATTTTTCCAGATCCTTTTTGTTCAGGTTAGAAGAGGGCCGGCAAGGATCTTTCAAGCTCTTGGGTCGCCGTTTGGGATATAACCCTGGAGGTTAGCCGCATCTCAGTGGCGTTTCTCCGTGGTAAAAATATGGGTCTTTGTCCGAAGGGGGACGGATTAAATATCAAGCCCGGCTCCGGTGCGCGGGACAGGAGCGGCCCCCCGGCAGCGGGCTGCCACCCGGGCGAGGGGATCTGCGGTCCTGTGCCGGGAGCCCGGGATGGGCACGGATGGGGCGGGCGGCGGGAGGGCAGCGGGTCCGGGCAGCCCCGCCGCAGCCCCTCTGTGGCCAGGCCAATTAAGGCGGCACACAAAGCTGCGCTCCAGCCACCCTCCGCTCCCACCGCTGCCCCCAGCCCGCTCTTCCCTTTCTTGCCTGCATACCTTCCCCCTCCACTCCCCAGTCACAGCCCTTCTCAGCTTTAATTAAAAATTAAAAGGCGGAATGAAAATTAAAGAGGGGGCATAGGAGGAGTGAGAGCCCGCGGGAGACCGCCTGAGCGCTGGACTAGGGGGAGAAGGTGGCCGGGCGTCATGCGGAGCTGCCAGGCGGGGGTCCTCCCACACCCTCCAGGCCACATCCTCCCCCTGTTCCAGCGGGATGCCGGCCGGGGTGGCCGCCCGGCACAAGGCTGTTTGCTGGCTCTGAGGCTTGCCAGGGCAGCGGCCGCGGGCTCGGGTTTGCTCCGCTGCCGTTCGGCTGCAGGGAACAGGAATTACGTCCCAGAAAATGCGAACCTGTTGACTGCCACGTCCCGAGTGAAAGGGCCGGTAGTCTTTTACATTCCCAAACCTATGAAGTTGGGACGCCATCGCTGGGCCCCTGGATTCACCTGTCACTGCAATCACTGCCCCCGAGCACTGACAAATATTCACAATAAAAGAGTGAAAGGGTCTCTTAAGGTTCACTGATTTGTGTGTAGAACTTTGGAAAACTGCAAACAAGCGAGAAAAATTGTCCATTCTTGTGAAGGGAAATACAAGTTTGCACTTAACCGTTCAGCGACAAAACCCAAGGACTGGCCAAAGAGCCGGTGACATACACTGTAATCTCCATAACAATTTCATTTCCTCTCTTCCCTCTCTCTCTCTTTACTGGTTAGCAAAGGGGAAAATCTAAGGGTTTAATCCCGAGGAAGGCTTTCCATTTATTCCCACTACAGGGAGAAGGGGATATTGAGAAAAACCAACAGATCCCGAACAAAATGGAGAGGGAAGTCCTCGGGCTCCGCGCTGGGAGAGGTGGGTTGGGAGCATCCAGCCAGAGGACACATGCAAGTCAGAGTGAAATAGAAACTAGCGCTATTAAATTTCCTTTTAAGTGTGCCTTTGGATTAGTTGTACACGGAATCTAGTAATTAAGGCCCTTCTCTTTAGAGAAAACCTTTTCGGTTTCGTATTCCAGTGTCGGGCGTGATTGCTGCGTGCTCGAGAGAAAAAAACATAAAGGACCAGTTTTTCCTTTGAGCGCAAAAAAGTTGCTGCCACATAAGTGGTTTTTACTGAAGACGACATTAAATTGTAGGGTATTAGCAGTTATCACCGAGGGATCTGTTTTGTGCCGTTTCAGGCCTCAGAATCTGCTGTTCCCGTCTTGCTGGGACCGGGGAAAAGCGCTTCCCGATTAAATTCTGCATTAATAGAACTTGGCAACCGGCAACAAAAACCTTGCTTAAGTGAAATGAAGAGACAAAAGGCACTTTAAATGCTGAGGTTGGGGGCTGGGGAGCTTATGCCACTAATTTTAAATGAAGACGACGTTCACGCCTTGCGGCCAGCGGCGAGCCCGTGCTCGGGCTGGGTGAGGGATAGCACTAATTCTCCTCCGTGGGCTCGCTGCGAGGCTCCGGGCAGGGCTCGCCGCCCTCCGCGTCCTCCCTCGCCTCCCGGGGACGCACGGTCGGGATCGAGAGCTGGGAGATCCGCAAAAGCAACGCCGTCGGCTCCCTTCTTAGGAGGGACCTCAGCTCTGCCGGCCGGGGGGTGCGCCGGGGGCTGGCGGGAGGTGGCTGGGGGATGTCCCCACGCACTGCGGAAGCGACTGAAATGGGGCATTTCCACGCCCTGCTCCGGGGAAGGTTGTTTCACCCTCATTTGAGAGAGGATGGCGCTTCCCACAGGGACACGCGACCTCAGAAGCCCCTTCCCGATGTCCGTGCGCTCTGTGCTGCCGTGCGGTGGGTTGGGGGCAGCTCCCACGCGTGTCCGGCGCGGCGGGACGCCCGGCCCCTCGGTGGGGACACGGAGCCCGCTCCGGCGGGGACTGCGCAGAGCGCGGAGCGGGGCCGCAGCCCGTGCCGGGGCCGGCTCTGGGCGCGGAAATAGAAATGTAACATCTCCTCAGACAAATTAATTTTTGACGGATTTATGGCACGGTTTGCTTTCAGGATATTCATTGGCTCCTCCGAGCTGTAATAAAGTCCAGGGTGCAGAAGTATAAACACGCACCGTCTGCTCGGCGGAAACCCTCCAGCAGTATCTGCCAGCCAAAGATCAAGACACTTTGTGCATTTTCCACAGATAATGCCCATATTCCGAATGAATGATCAGAGAACTCCGGTATTGTTAAGTAAAATGAGAGGAAGGCGAGTGACGTAGGAGTCGAACAATGGCATTTCTGAATCAGTTTGGTTGATTGACATTTGGGGGCTTCATGACCCGAGGGAATAGGACTCATTACCGTGAATACACCAAAACATCAACCGAGATTAGAACTCTGGATCTTTTAAAAATCCCATTTCATTCTAAATTATAGTGGGAAAATACCAATTCTAAGAAAAAAAAAAAAAAAAAAAAAAAAAAAAAAAAAAAAAAAA
>CM031858.1:18112846-18147642 GCA_018697195.1 Certhia americana
AAAAAAAAAAAAAAAAAAAAAAAAAAAAAAAAAAAAAAAAAAAAAAGCAAGCTAGAGAGAGGGAATAAATTACTCCTTTATGCCCCTTTAATTTCTTAAAGCTCCCAAATTGAGTAAGAAATAGCGTAAAGGTTTTAGGTAGCATTTAAGAAGAGAAAATCAACTTCACAGACTAAAAATCTGGCCGCTGACAGAGCACTGATTACGAGAAAATAGGTATTTTTGGGACCTGCAGATCTTGCTCCGAGCCGGGGTGGGAAGGTGCACGGTGCAGGAATAACTTAATGAGAAGGATATTTGACAGATTGATATGAATAACTAATTAGATATGATTCCATTCTCTTTGCTACGCGTTGCATATCTCAAATTCTCAGGAAAAGTACCGTAAGGCTGAGAGAAAAAAAAAGGGGACAAGTAAAAGGGTAAGGAAGAATGTGTTCAAATCAACCTGAGAAGTCAGGAGCGGGGTGGTACGGGAATCTGTTCGGAACAGTGACTGTTTCTGAGCAAAGTCCATTTCTCACAAAATTGGGAGAAAAAGGAAAAGTAGGCAGGTTGTGGCAGAGTAATGCAAAGTCTCTGAGAGCCGGTGACCGACCTTTCCCGGTGGAGCAGCCTTAGCCAGAGTCGGTGGCCATCACAATCTGAACATCTTCAAACCCATCTCCATGTACTGACACCGAAAACGCAGTCCCTGGGTCCAGCACAGGGGCCAGCGTGCTTTGGAGCCGTGTAGGCTCCTTCCTATCTTTGGGAAAATAAATGCTCACGGGGTTGCGATACAGGATGAGAAGGTTAACCAATGCCATTCTCAATGTGGCTGCAAGACGTGGCTAGTCTCTTATCAAATTTTCAATCAGTTACCAAAGTTGTGGATTGTCAAGGAGGTATTGCTTTGCACAATAGGACGGATTTATTTATTTATTCGCTGACCAGAAACACAAATAATTAGGACCCTGGCAATCCCACCAAATGAATGTAGTGCTTTCAGGTTAAAACACAGACACACAAGCAAACCCAATGATTATCTAAATGTTCAATTATACATTTGCTAATACGGCCAGTGACTCGCAGCCGCCGCACATCCAGATATCTTCTTTATACGGAGACATCTTGGCTTTAATTAATGACTGCTTTATTCTCACTATTCTTGGGAAAAAATACGTGTCACGTCACATTCAAATTAGGATTATTTTAATTTATTTAGGCTCTTAAGCAAAAAGCATTCTAATTGTATTTCGAATTACGAGGGAGAGGCGATTGAACTGGTCGGGGGGTCCGAACAAAGGCAGGGCGCCGGTAACGTGAAACGTCGAGCCGGGGCTGGGGGAGCCTTCTCGCTTCTCCCGTGTCCTCCTTCGGTGCCCCCCGGAGGGAGGAGCGGGACGGAGCCCTCGGGAGGCCCCGCGGGGCCGCAAACCCGGGCCCGGCCGAGCCCCGCGTGTTGCGGCAGATCGGCCGGGAGAAGGGGAACCCGGGGCGCTCTCGTCCGCCCGTGCATCCCCAGGCACGGCGGGGACACACCGGGGCTGCGGGGCAACCGGGACACGGCGGACACACTTGTTCTCGGCCGGGAGACGGTGGTGGTCTCGGCCTCACACCTGCGCGGGGGCCCCGCGGGAGCTCCCGGTGTAGCGCAGCGTCCCCGGCCGCCGGGGGAACAAAGGCGGCGGCGGGGGCGGCCGGGGGGGCCGGGAGGGACCGGGAGGGGCCGGGAGGGGCCGGGAGGGGCCGGGAGGGACCGGGAGGGACCGGGAGGGGCAGCGGGACCGGGAGGGGCCGGGAGGGGCCGGGAGGGGCCGGGAGGGACCGGGAGGGACCGGGAGGGGCCGGGAGGGACCGGGAGGGACCGGGAGGGGCCGGGAGGGGCCGGGAGGGACCGGGAGGGACCGGGAGGGGCCGCCCCGCCGGGCCCGGGCCGCGGGATCGCCAAACGCGGGCCGGCAGCGCCCCCTGCAGGGCCACGGCGGCGCGGCAGCGCCTGGGCGGCGGCACCGCCCCTTAAAGGGGCAGGAGCTCTTAAGGTGGAACGGCTGGGGCGGCGGCGGCGGCCCCTCCGCGCCGGGAGCCCCGTCCCGCCCGATGGGACTGCCCCTGTCCGCGTCCGGAAACAGCCTCGGTGCTGCCGCCGCCTCAGCCCGTGGCCCCCTCTCCCGTGAAGGAGCGTTTGCGATGCACGTCAGTAACGCGGGTAGTGCTCCCGCGGGCGTGATTTTCCGCCCGAGACACGCGGCTCGTACCGCGCTGAGTGGGTTTGCCGGGGGTAGCGGTGTCGGGGCATCCTCGAAGGAGGAACGGATCGATCGACCCGGGCCAAACTGGCCTCCCCGACGGCCGCGGCGCTGCTAACGGGCTGACCCTCGGTCCCCACGGCCCCCGGCGCTTCGTGCTTTGCTTCCAGGCCGGGAGAATCCCGCTCCTGCCGGGGTATTGACAGGCTTCGCTGCCCACGCATCATCCGAGGGACCGGCGGCTGCACCGGATTCCTCGTCCGCTTGGGACCACTGGGCTCGAGGCGGGTTTGGAGAAAAATAAAAGGGGAAAGAGGGAAAAGAGAAGTAGCACCCATTCAAGTGGTCCTGCCCTACGGGTGAGACGTTCAAGGTTCCATCCAACCCCGAACAGTTTTAGCGAAGGACTGATTCCCCGGCTGCCGGGGCAGATGCTTTCCCGAGGCTCCGCACACCCCCCGTGCACATGGGCAGGGTGGCAGCTTCATTTCGTGGGAGGCAAAGTGAAGCTTCCCGGGACTTCCCATCAGGCTGTTGCCTGGGAGCATCCGCTCCATGCAGAGACACTCGTCCTTAGAGCAAACCAAATAAACTTTATTTAGGAAAAACAAAAAATTAAAACTCTCAAAAATGCCGTGGGCCAGTTCTCCGTTACTCTCCCTCTACACGGTGTTTTGCAGCTCCCCACAAAGGCCCTGCGGCTCCGTCTCGCCACGCCCGGGGCAGAGGGGGATGGAGGTGCCAGCATGCGCCCTTCTCTGTGGACCCCTCCCCATCCATGAGCATCACCGAGCAGTGATTTTACTCTGACTCTTAGGTCACCGAGAAAGCGCAGTGACAGCGCGGAGGGTCGTCCCAGGGAAGCGCCGGCGCTGAGCCCCCGAGAGGCCGCATCATGCAGGGCGCGGTGCCCGCGGCGGGGCCTCGCAGCTCCGCTTCGGATTCGCGGAGGCAGCGATGGGACGAGGGATCCCGGCGAACCTCTCCAGGGACACCCCCATCCAAACCTCTTTTTCCGTCCGAAATGAAGCTTAAAAGGCAGGGGCGGTGCCGGGGGATGCCTCTCCCTTGCGTGAGAGCGCGATCGTTGTGTTGAAAATTCAGGGCTGAATTACTCACGTTTCCAGACGGGGGATGGGTTTTTGGGGGTGTTGGTGGCGATGGAAACTAATAAAGACATATTTGCGCTGGAGCTACTCCACACAAGCCTCTAAGCACGGCGAGGTTTCCCTCTCGTGTTTTTAAGCGGTGATTTGTGAGCTCCGCGCACGGCGATAGCGGCGGGGTGGGTGGCTCCACCGCACAGCGTCCTCACGGTGGCTGGGGACACCGAGGAATAGCAGCGAAATATTTTCAAATTCAAGTCAGTTTCCTGCGCCCCCTTCCCTCCGCGCTCCGAGGAGCTGAGGGGTGGCGGCTGGAGCTGCGTGGCCACGTTGTGCCCCGCCGGCTTTCGGAGCCCAGCCGAGCTCTGAAACAAGGCGAGGAAGGGACTGTCATGTCTTCCACTCTTCGCCGCCTGATTTTTTGTTTTTGCGCTTGAAGTTTCCGCGGGTTAGCCAGGAAATTAGAGCTGGGGCTCGCTCGGCCAGAGAAGATCCCCCAAATTTAGCATTTATGTGTATAGCTTGCTGGTAGGCTTTCATGAAGGGTAAAGCTGGGAGCTTGGAAATACAGGCAAAAATCTGCACTCCGCGAAATTACCCTAGACAACCAAATGCTGGAGGTGCAAGCAGTATTTCACCCCGTGGTTCTCACAGAACTGAATCAAAAATAGCACACGGCGAGTTATTGATCAATCTAATGTTGCAGCGGGTGGCTGTAAAATCCTGAAGGGGTAAGATGTACCATGAGAAAGCAACAATCCCGTGGACTTCAGCGGACCGTGTCACAATAAGCCATAATAACCGCGATTAAAGCGGCAGCAGCAAATCAGGTACCTTATCTCCCCTTTTTATCTAAAGCATCAGCATATTCTGTCTTCCCTTGACAAAGAAGCCCTCATCCAAAGCATTTTGTTCCCCTTGACAGAATGAAGCACATTTTCCTCCCCAAAGTAAACATAATGCATGTGACTAACACACTGGCAGGGCCAACAGCAGGAAATTTAACTTTTAAAGAAACCGATCTCTGCCCGTGATTGATGCTGTGTCGCTCTGACAACAGAGAGTGTGTAGCTAATTGCCTCTATAAACGAAAAAGATATTGCCCCCATTTTATCAAACACATTCTTTGTCCGGGGCTAAAACAAGTGTCACAGTAAATGGACATGACTGTAGAGATTAATAGTTTCCCAGCAGTGAAATCTGAGTAAGAACCACACGCTGGCAACCAATGCCTGGTTTCAACTGGGAAGGAGGTTTACATTAATTTTTCAGGTGCAGTTTGCCTTCCAAAGATCCACCTATGGGGCTACAAACACTTGGGTGCTGCTGAACAGGTTAACCCACAGCTCCTGCCACCAGGATTTCAAGGAACTCCTGGAGGCCTCTCCAGTCCTGGCGACCTTCCTGTCCGTTGGAAATTTTCAGGGCACAGCTTTGACCACAGCTGCCCAGGGCAGGCTGGTCTACAGGCTGCAGCTCTCCCACCCACCCTACACAAGGCATCACAGAGGTTTCTTTCGTGTCTCACTGAAGGACAGGACACTCCAGACTTTCTTGCAAAGGGACTTCAGAAATTTTCTTTGCTCTTTAAGAATATTTTATTTTCTTTACATCTTGAAAGCCAGTATTAGGAAGAAAATGAGAAAGCCTTACAGCAAGATTTATTCAAAAAGGTAACAACAAATTCTGTGTGAGCATCCAACAAAATAAAACTCCATCTTCAGCCAACAGGCTGCAGGGATCTTTCTCTTGTAACTGCTCAGTTTATGCTTTTACTACTATTTTCCCCATACAAGCCATTCCCTCAACTTTTTAGCCAGGCAAAATAACGATGTCCTGTTGCACTCTCATTTTTCAAGGGGTATTGAAATTTTGAAGAACATGGAAAAGACACTGTCCCCTCCCAGACTTATGGTTTGAAAACCAAAGCTGTCTTACAAGATGCTCTTGGAGCATATAATTTCTTAAGGGACTGGGTTATAACAGGAAATATCCTCAAGGGTGGATATATGAGGTGTAGAAGCTATCTTTAACCTACTGGGGAAAGGAGTAGTCTAGACAAATAGCTAGGAAGTGGAGCAAGACAAATTCACGTGTGAGGAAAGCACACATTTGTAGGATGTTGCCCAGAAAAATGGCTAATTCACTGTTATTGCAAGTTTTAAGCCTTCCTCGAGATTTTGTTTTTGTCAGACACAAGATCTTGGGTGAAACCAAATGGCTAATCTTGAACAAAATGTATTTTTGTAGATTCATAGAATTTAACACTGAGGGTCACAGTTTCTCCTATTTAGTCCCAGCTCAGTGACAGGTCAAGAAGCTCATGGAGCAAGAAGCACGGATACCTTCCCCTGAGGCTGCTGTTGAGTTTTTTATTTTCCTTCAGTGTTTCTGGAATTACTGACAAAATACCTCCAGAGTAAAGCATCTTTGCACTATTATTTACGTTCAGGTTTAAAGTCTCAAATCCATGCCCTTCTCACTTTTTTTTTTTTTTTTTTTTTTTTTTTTTTTTTTTTGTCCCTTAAAGAGTTTGCCCCTTATTCATGGAGTAACAATCACGTTCTTGGTGCTGATATTTTCCCCGCTGAACCTGCCTTACAGATAGCACGAACAGTGCAGTTATGCCTATTAGTCACAGTGCTCGGCCTTGGTGTTAGACTAATTTGGAAAGACTTCCTGCATAGCAAGAAACAGCAGGATTTGATCATAGTCAGAGGTGCATTACAACATGCAGCAAGGCTCTTTAAGGAGCCTTTATCACCTGGGACATTTAAAAATTGCGCTCATGAGATATCAGTAAAAAACAGAAAGAAACAGTACATTCAAAGGAAGTATGATTGCTCGATCTGCTGGATCTTTTCCATCACTAAATTCTAGAACAGTGATTTGATTAAACAGTAATAATAATTTAAAAATCTGGCAAAACAGGGGGAGAACGGAGAGCAAATATTGACTCTTTAACTGCACTGTTTTGTGGAATATTAAATTAATGTTACCACATGATGTCCAGGCATCAATCCTGATCTCCCTGGAGTCAATGGTGACATTTCTATTGCCTTCCGTGGAAGAGGACTATTTATCTGAGGGCATCTTGATCAAAATAAACACAATGAAATAGATTGTACTCGAAAATATTTTGGGCTTCCTTTCGCTTGATTTGAACAATTGCTTTGGTCCTAGGTTATTAAATCTTGACTTTACCCCAAGAGAGGTTGCTGTTGTATTACTATCCTCCTTCCTTTGCTGCAGGGATAATCAAACATTTCAATAGCTTTCTGTTGACTGTGAGACTATAGTTACTTTTAACCCTTTTTCAGCCTAGTCAAACAAAAATGTTAATGAAAACATCTCCAGACTACTCTTGGTCAATCTAAATATCAATTAGACTTTAAAAAACCCTAGTGCTCAAGTTCTCCAGGTATTTTACAGAGAGGGAAAGACATTGATGCACTTTGTACTGAAAAGAAAATCACCTTGTGAAATTTGAGTGCCAGTACCTGGCAAATACACAGATTTTGATTACTTCTTCTGTTTTAAAATGCCGCCCTGGAGCTCACAGGTCACTTCTTGGGCTCACAGCAACTGACATCTCCTTTTTTAGGAAATGCAACATACTGATTTTCAAATGAGCATTACAGGGTGGGGGTGGGGGAGTGCATCCCCTCTGGTTTACGTGGGACAGGTTTTCCCCCTGCCTTCTTGTAATCCTTTTTTTTTTTTTTTTTTTTTTTTTTTTGGTCCCATGAAAACATCCCCGCAGTGAGATTCACAGCTGTTTACATGAACGCCTAACTCTATTAGCTGCAAAGGGGGGCAACTCTACACTTATTCAGTTATTCTTAGGTTTTAACTGGTGTAGCTGTCACTGAATTGTTCCTTTAGTTCCTAAGTATTACTGTAAGTATTACTGGGAAAATGCGGTTGATTTTCCAAATGTCCTTTTGTAGGATCCTGTAAATAATAGTAGTCAGAAGCATGCAACGTGTGAGTCCTGTTATATTATGAGGGCTCTCAGGTATTAACGATGTGCTATTGTATACTCTTATTTAGGCAGTCAAGTTACCAATAAACGCAGATCAACACGACAAACTCAGAGCAAGAATTTTTCATCTGCGTCTTAGTATAAAACCCTTCCCCAACGAGTGGATAATTTACTTTCCTCATTCAGCGGTATAACTAAGCAGGGCGATTAGAAGCCTTGGTATTTTATTAAAGTTTCCAGGGGTGGAGAAGGCAGGGAAGGGTTAAGCCGCCTGCCTCCCAGCCTCTTCCGAGGGGGTGGGTGCAGGGGAAGGAGCGTGGCCTTTTTGCTAAGCCGAGAGGGGTGCGAAGGGAAAGCCCACTGGCTGTGTCGACTGTTTGGTCAGAGGAAAAAGCTTTGTTTGGTGTTACTTTGTGTATTAATGAACCATGCCTTAAGGGAAGGGCCTACAAGAGATTTGGGAGTTTCTCGGGCAGGCAGGAGTCTCCCCGGGCTGCGAGGGAGCCCGGCCCTCCGGAGGGATGCTCCGGAGGGATACTGAGAGCCCCGCGGTACGCGGACACGAAGCAGGCAGGACAGGGTTCCGCAGCCTTCTTTCGGGAACAAGTTATCCAAACAGGACTCCCTCATACATACATGTTCCTTCTCCAGAGCAGGCTCCTTCCGAGCCGGCCCGCTGTGCCAGCTCCATCCCCGGCTCTCCCGGCCCCTGCCCGGCCCCCCACGGGGCGACAGGGATGCTGCACCGGCTACCCCTGCCCCGCAGTAACTCAGCCCCGGCTTTCGCCCGTTCCTCACAGGAACACCGTGTCTTTTCGCTTGCGGGTTTTCCGAGGACGGAGCCGCCCACGTGTGGGAGCGGCGGGCGGCGCGGGAGCGCTTGGCTCCTTCCCTGCAGAAAACCGGGCTCGAACCGCAACCACCGGGTTCAAAGGTCGGAGCGGCTGCGGCGGCTCGGGGGCGTCTCCTGCGGGGACCGCGCCGTCGGTTTGACCCACGGACTTAACAACACGCTTGCGGGAACTTTCCGCCCCGTCCCCGCCTGTGCCCGAGCAGCCCCGGCTCCCGGAGAGGCTGCTGCTTGCAGGCACTTGTTTGGCTCTCGGGCAGCAGCTGGTGCAGGTCAGCTGCCCCATCCCGCTTTCTGCGCACCCTCCCCGAACCCACCCTTCGCTGCTGCTTCCACACATCCAGTGTCCCGACTGCAGCGAATGAACCAGCAGTACCGGGTTGTGGTTTGCACCAGGGGTTCAGAAAACTCCTTTTGGGAAACTAAGGATGACAGAAAACTGGGAGTTACCTATCCGCAGCTAAATCTAACTCGGAGACTCAATAAGATAAATATTTCCCTAAAAATGACCTAATTCATTATACAAACGTGATTAATGCTTTAGTTGTTTAATGACTACCGAATCAAGCCTTGTGGAAAAAGAAAAAAAAACCAAACAGCCTAACAACCCAACAAATTCTATTCGTGATTGTGCAATTAAAGACTGTGTTACAGGGTGTGCACATAAACAACTAAATGAAAACCACACAAACAGTCGTATTCCAGCATCCTAACGCCTCGGTACCTTTCATTGTAGGCTGGGTTTTCTAAAGGTGAAAACAATTTCTCTCTCTCTCTCTCTCTCTCTCTCTTTCTCTCTCCACCCCCCTCAAGAGGAATTCCCAGCCACGGCAGCAGCAGCATTCCTCGTTAGCAGGATCTGAAACCTGAACCTTCAGCCCGGCGCCACAGCTTGAGTTACAGGACTGACCCCGCAAGTCCCACCCAGGACCGCAGCGCTCTTTGGGGTGTGAAGGGCTTCCCGGTGTCGGGCTGGGCTGCGCACCCCCTGTTCCCCCCGTCATCCTCCCGGCTTGCCTTCATCCCCTGAGCAGGGCGTGCTAAAGCTGCTCCCATAGGAGTCTCTTGGCCCAGCCTTTGGTTGAAATGTGCAGTTATTTTCGGTGTGTCGCCACCATTTTTGTTGAGAATATGACTGACGGGAATGTTTGTAGCTTTGTACCTTGGCAAAATCATAGCATAAAGTCACGAGAGTGAGAAGAGTTTTTTTTTTTTTTGTTTTTTTTGGGTTTGTTTTGGGTTTTTTTTGTTTTTTTCCTGGTTCTGAGTCTTTCCTTTTGCTAGAATTCTAAAATTGTACGCAGGCAAGTTAAAGGTCCTATAAATTCCCTGAAGTATCTTATAAAGCAAAGTGTTTGGCAGCACAAATACTAAGGCGACCACTTAATTAATTTACCAGTATTTTAATTTAATTGTATACATTCCAAGACACAGTTGACAAGGTATTTGCTGCTTGTGGGCTCCATTCTCATTTTAAAATCGTTACCGTTTCTGACATGATAAAGAACTGATTTTATTATTGCTGTGTATGTCTACATGTGAAAATCTACCACTAGACTCTTCTTTTTAGAGATTCTTCTTTTTAGAGAAGCAAATAGGGAAGGCTGTTTCTATGTGCTCTTTGCAAAAGATCTACTTTTTCCTGAAGGATTTCTGCAGGCTAGTGCTGATTTTACTAAAACTGAAATGCTTACTTTGACTTTGTGTTGTGCATTATTTTAATGGCAGAAGATGGCATATAAACACCTTTTATCTACTTTCCCTCCTACTGGGCTTGCAACATCAAAGATAGTCCCATTCATCTTTGTTTCAAGGCGGGCTGGGCTGTAAGTTTTCATCTGGCAGGGTTGTTGAAAATCAAACTGATTGTACTTGATCACAGTGGGATCTGCATGAAAATCCATCTACAAGTTGAGCTGTAATACTTACCTGTCTAGGTCAATTTGAGAACAACAAGGATGATAAGCACATAAAGCTGAAATACTGTTGTTTCACAGTAGGACTGTTGCACCACCAGTGTAGCAGATAAGGCTTATTTAAGTAACTCTAGAGCCACGTGCAAAGCCACGTGATTTTATCCCAGAGGTTCTTAGATGTAATTTCTTGTGACAATTTATCTTTCCGCTTGTCCTGACTTTGTATTCTATATTGCCTGGGAATTATCCCAGATAAGGAAGGAGGATTAAGGTATGTGAAGGAATATTGTGGAAGTGTCAATAGAAGTTTCTTTTAAACAGGGAAGTGCAAAAAAATCCATGCATGTGTCTTGGTGTCATGCAAGGAAAAACTGCTGGTTTCCAGTGGGGCTCAAGTTGTCACTGGGAGGCTGATGGGTACAGGGTACAGCCACCACAGGCACAAGCTGGAGGTTCAGCTGTGTGAATTGAGGTCTTATTGTTGGTTGTAGCAACAGACCCAGCAGCAAGATCATACAGTTACTTACATCTTGTTATTCTATCAAGTATGTCATTTATATATGCAGAAGAGTGAAAAAATGAAATGCTCTTCCCTTTCAAAATGAAATGACAGTATGCTATGATGTTTTACCACTTTTGTGCACCCTAATTTATCAAATAACCTAAATATGTTGAACAGATAAATAGACACATTTTTTTTTTTTTCACCAGGAGTTAGCCTTGCCTTAAAAACTATTTTTTTTTAACTTAGATATGCTGACACTGCATAGACATGAGTAATGCTAAAGAAGCTACTCCCATGAGTAAGTTTTGGATATCATGTACTTATTTGGAAATTCAGTCATTAGCTATGCATCTTCCATAATTCAGAAAGTTTGCCAGATATATGAGTGTTTATATGTGTTTTAGTGGCTGAGCTAGTCTTACTGCCTATAACTTAAGCTTTCTGAATCTTTCCATTATGTGGCCATGCTTATACCTCAGCCAAACTTTAACTACTGGGACTGAAACTTTCCAAAGAAACATTAAGCCTGAGGCAGAATCTGTGATGGAAGAATTCAGCTAAAAGACTTCAGATTTCTCTATAAAGAAGAAAAAGAAATTTGTTTGTTTGGGTCTTGTTAAGAAGCAAATAAAGAAAAAAATTCCAAACCTTACAGAAAATCTGATTTTTTTTCTGTAGCAGTGTCACAAACCAGTACTTGGGAGAACAACAGTATCTGGAAAGACACTCCTAGCTGCTCCTGGGAAAATGTGTGGGAGTTTAGTTGAGCCACGATCCTCAGGGCATTTACAGCCTGTGTGTGTTTAGGCCTTTGTGCTCCAGTCTCCTGAGGATTTGACCTGATTGTAGTCCTTGTTCTTCCCAGCCTTGGAGGATGCCATGGAGCTGAGGTCTCTGGATGGGCTGGGACAGCACCCTAGAGCATCCCATGTTTTTGGTTCAGGTGGGTTAGAAGGAGAGGGGTTGTGTGATATGCTGCTATCCTTGCCATGAAGGAAAATTCCATTAGGAAATTATATACAAAAATAAATGGGGGTTGTAAAGTCAAGTGCTCAGGAATTAGGAAATGCCAGAGTGATGTTTCCTGTGCTGTCTTCCCTCTTTGTCCTCTTTCTGTGTAGCCGTTATGATGCAACATTTGGGCACTCAAACCGCTTTTACAGGTTTCTCTTTTAGGTTCTGCTTAAATTATTTTCTTCTGAAAATTAATACTAATTGAAACAATTGTTTAGCACTGATAGCCTGATGGCTATGTATATTGCAGAGTAAAAATGAATTGCTTTTCTTGAGCAAAATGTGGCTTTTAAAAATCAAGTTTTAATGCTGTTGGAACTGAGTGTCCTGTGACCCCAATCAAAATAGATGTCAGTAACTTAACTGGATCTCTCAGAGCTGTTGTCTCTCTCCTTTGTCTTTTGTTTGTTGCTGTCTTGTAATTTTTGATTGGTCTTGGTCCTTATCCTAATGTTATAGCAAGGAGATCAGTATTCAGCAAAACAAAAAAATGCTAGCTAAAATGGAGCAGTTTATGTTGCCCTAAAGAGGAAGGAAGGATGCCTCTTCCTGCCTAACCGATGGCGTGCTCTAAGGCGTTACTTATTGCTCTGCTTTCCCCTGCCTGTTTCCTGGAGGAGGTCGAAAGCAAATGATAAACGTCCTTGGCTGAAACTTGCACAAATTAGGTTACAGAGACAAATTACTCCCCAGATCTTCTTATTATATGTCCTTGTCAGATTTTTTCTAAATTAAAAAATAGGAATTCTGTGTATTCCTGTTCCATTATTGCCTGAAAATATATAAATTAAACATATCAAAGCAGAACAGAGTTTTATTGTGTCAGGAAAATGTTATACTTTTTTCCAAAAAGAAAGAAGTCTGAGTGAAGAATATATAACAACAGTGGTGAAGTTCCTACTTTCATACTGCATCACCACAGACTCAGCACCATGGGCTGAACCATAGCAACATGGATTTCATCAACATGTCTGTAACAGTCTCAAGCTCCTTTTCATGCTTCAGCAGCTCTGCTGTCACCTATTTTCAGACAAATCATACACAAGAAAGGGGTGATTTCCAGATTTTTAGGTCCTTGAAATTAATCTGTATGAACTCCAGGTAGTTACTTTCTTGCACTGTATTTGAACTGGGGTCTCTTTTGATAGACATTGTCGTACATAAGAAGAAAATAGGATCTTCAGGTCAGTCTTGTCCAGTGCAAGGAAACCAGAGGGAGCCTGTGCACACTTGTGCCCTGCAAACAGCAGTCACGTTTTCTTTTTGTTTTCTCTTGAGCCGAGAATGTTTATCCGGCTAGTTTGTGAATCCAGCTCCATGGATGTCTTGCTAGGCTGTGCTTCATAAAGGGTTGCTACAGGCTGTTGTGAGCCTGTGTACACTGAATTCCTTATTGAGTAAATGTAAATGAGAGGATTTGAGGACTTCCACAACAATTGAACTCTTCAGTTCTGTAGCAACCCTCATTTAATCTGTGTGAAACTCATCAAAGGACACCTACCAGCCTCACCAGTTCCGAATGTCACCAGGAGATTTTTGGGCATTGCAAGCTCCTGAAGACTGAGGGATGGTTTTGAAAACCTGAACAAAACATAACTCAGAAACTGTTCATTTGTTTTACTCATCAGCTTTTCTTCTTCCCTTGGCTAAAAAATTGTTTGCTTAAATAAAAAGATGATGCTGTTGGTTTTGATAATATGCTCAAAGGCTTTGTAGATGTGGTGTTTTCTGTGTAGAAGCCTGTGGTTTTGCTGTTTTCTTTCTTTGTTTTGTACTCTTTCTGGTGGTGCCCCGAAACCCTTAGCCAGTCCTCACTGATGTTGTGCTGAGGATACAGCTCCTTACTGACTGCTCTTTGTTTCTTGAGGTTTAAGTCTTTAAAGGCTTAAAGATCTTTGCCATTCTTAATGTCTTATGAAATATGTGAAGGCTTTTTTAGTACTCAGAAACAATACCTTGAACTGGACCTCTTTAGTTCTTTAATTGAAAAAAACCCTGTAGATCCTTCACTATTTAATAAATTGTGCCTAATTTGTTCCAAGCTCACAAGGACTGAAGTGATCCAAAGATGCGGTTTATTTTCTTGGTCCTTTGTTTCCCTCCTTACCTGAGATTATACAAATTAGAATTGTTGAAATGTCTTGCTCCTAATATTTTATCCATGTGTTTGACTTGCCTGTGCATTACATCTCATGCAGCCAACACATGTTCTTATGTCTCTTTTGGGCTTTTTCAGGGTGTACAGGTAGGGATGTCCAGGACTAGGCATGTTGTCCAGTTAAACTAACCTTGAGAATATTACTTTGCTTCTCTCTTACCTTGTATTTAGGGAATCAAAACTGGAAACTGCCTGCCAGGTACACTCTCAGTTTATCAGCAATCTGATGTTGCACTTGATCATACCTTGGCAAGCTCCCCTTTATTCCCGGAGGATACACTGGAGCGGCATTGGTGTTACTGCAGCTGTGCTAACTGCTTCCTTTCACTACCTTGCACCAAGGCTTCTCTTAAGTCAATCTCTAGCTGTACTGGTCAGGCTGCCTTGACACCTTCCTCCTCTGTCGCTGTCAGAGGTTTTGAGAGGCTGTCCTCACTGTCTGATTATTTGCTAGCTGCACCTCCTGGGCAGCCTAAGAGATGGCTCCTGCGCACAGCTGGTTCCTTGCTTCAGCCTGTAGCACTCCCATGCTGAACAGGATTCCTGTTCTTGTACAAGAACCCAGATATCATCATGTTCAGAAAGAGCTCAATTTCCACCGTTGCCAGCACTGGGTGCTCAGCAATAGCCATTATTTTCATTTGTATAACTCACTCTTTCTTTCCTTCCAGCACACCAGTGTATCCAAGAATTGGAGTAATTTCAGATGTCTGAGCCATCACTGTGGTATGCTGGTTACTGCTGTCCTCAAATCCAAAGGAGTGTGCACAGCTCTTTGCATGGATCATACCAGAAGTTCTGGGCAATGGCTCTTGTCTACCAGCAACTATGCCTCTGGACAGCCTGTGCTCAGTGCCTGCCAAGCATGGCCTGCGGGCTCAACCTGGCCTGGGACCCAGTGGGAAAAAATTTCTTTTATCCACTGTAGGTCAAGAGTTTCTGGCCCATTGCCTTCTGTAATGGGGTAATTGCTCCACTAGCCACTATTTCTCTAAGTGCATAAAAGTTTGACAAAGGAGCCCTCCTCTGGCAGAGAATTAACAACAAATCTCTCTAAAGTAACTGCATTTCTGTTTTTACACTTCTAATTCTCCAGCAGTAACCTGGACCAGGATCTATGGCTGTAGTAAGTCGACAATTGCCAGGGCACTAAACTACTGAAGACTTGCAAAATGGTCAAAGATTTGCAGCCTGCTCTGCTGTGGTGATTTAACACCAGCAGGAAATGAAACTCCAAATAAGCCACTCTCCTTTCCTACCACCTCTTCTGGTAAGGGAGAGACACAAGCAGAGAGCAGGTATGCAGGGACTGATCCCAAGACCCTCCTGCTGCAGAGAGGGAGGAAAAATGGTGCTCTTCCTGTGGGGTGCTCAGCCTTACCTCCTGAAACTGTGTCCCCAGGGATGATGAAGAAGGGACACAAGAACATTCTGGCCATGGCCACCAGCACTAAACCCTGTCCCCTTTCTGCGGCTAGGACATTTGCTTATGCCAAGGGACCCCAGGCTGGTTTCTCTTCCTAAGGGAAAGCACAGGGGCTCAATTGGGCCAGGTGGCTGCTCCTCCCTGCTGGGCATCAGCAGTTCAGGATCTGTGCAGTTCTCCTGGCTGTTCTGGCCAGCTCTGTCCCTTTCCAGTGGACTCTTGTTGCAGCAGGATCCTTGCTGGGCTGAGTTGGTTTGCTTGTTCCCAGAGTACAGAAGCTGTCACCTCCCTCATGTCTAGCACCAAGCTGGCTATGACCTGCTCTAGACATTGCCCTGGCCCCCTGCCCTCCTGTGCCAGGAGTGATGCAGACCCCTCAGTGTGCTGGGCTCTCCTCTGTGAAGATCTTCTGCCACTGTGGGGAGAATGGGGCCAAAGCCCCTTCTCCCAGCCCCTCTCTGTCCCCAGCAGAGCCCAGAGGGGCTGCCTGCTACTGCCTATTGGCCGTTCTTTGTCACCTGGCAGGGCCACCACCCCTTGTTTGCTGCTGGCTGTCTTGGAGGGAGAGGCACTGGTGTGTGCTAAATTGTCTGAAGGTGATAAAAAGCAGCTGGGTGGATATTTTAAACAGAACATTTGTTACATCTGTAAATCTGTAAAAAAGAAATGCCAAGACAAACCTTCACTGGCTTTTTAGCCCTGTTTTGTGTACCCAGCCCTTCAGCTCCAGCTTTTCCTACTCTACAGATGGGGTGCTGATGGCACAGGCATTTGGGCCCTCAGATACAGCCTTCAGCCAATGGTCCAAATCCATATGACATTACTTTAAGATTGAATTTCTCTTTTGGTTTGGGAGACTTCTCTTTCTTCTTGTGATTCAGAGAACACACTTATTGTCTTTTTTGTTTGAGAAGAAATGTAACCTGCATCAGTGCATGCGTTCGGTGCCCACTGTACCCACTGCTGACCTCCTGGGTGTACTGGGACTGTGGCTCTTTTGAGAGCCTGCATTACTCCAGATCACATCATCATGTTGAAATGCATGTATTCAATCTGCTGATCAATAGCAGGGAAGTGGAAGGTGTGTCCAAGTCACAAAAGCTTTCCAGTATATTCCTCAGAACTCATGGTTCCCAAAATACTGTTCTTCCCTTTACTCATTTTAATTCAGCTTTCCAAAGCTCTTTGACTTAGCTATCACTTCAAGTGTACTCAACAAGATCTATTTACTTTAAAATTCTCTTAGTTCCTTGAGAGGGGTTATTTCTTTGTTTCATGCCTACTGAACATATTACACTCTGTTTTTGCCCAGTGAAGAAATGAGAACTGTGGTCAGAGCCTTGGTGAACAGCTTGTTGTAGGCAGGACAGGGCAAAAGATGGGTTTTCCCTCCTTTTTTACATTGGCTTTTTTCTCCCAGTGGGTGGGTCAGGAGATGGTAGGACCTGTCTTTCCCTCTGTCACTGACAGAGTTAACATCTGTGAGGGATTTGGAGACAAATGCCAGAGGAAAAAGAGCTATTTAAAATAACAGACGGTGTTGGGTCAAGTGGGGTACAGACTGCCAATGAATAAATCTTATATAGAAATTAAAAGGTCTCCTGCCATTAGAAGAACATGGTTTTGGAGGCTAGATGGGGCTTCCTGAGGTTATGTGACATGATGTGTGCTGCAACAGGGAACTCTAATTTAAATTGTATCTTCATTCTTGACCTCTAGTTATAACCTAGAAAACATATTTTCAGGAGTTTGCAAATTTAATAGTCTACCTCTTTTGATTTTTCGTTAGGTTAATGATGAGAAAAATGAGGACTTTTTATGTCTTATTTATCTGTTTTTTTCACTCATATGTCATTATGTCAATAAATATGGCATAGGAATAGGGTATAATATTAAGTACATTTTAAACCTTTGTAATATTTAGTACAATAATTACTTGGAAAGTTGAAGCTGATATCTAGTATGGATAAGAGTTTGTAGTATGAGCTTCCAGAAGTGAAGAGCTGGGGTTTTGCTGGTAGACTGCTGAAAAAGGAGACCCAGAGCCCCTGCAAGCTGATTCTCCCCTTCACGCTCCTATCTTTCTCTTTAAGGTGAGAAAATGTCAGATGTCTGGTTTCCATAGGTAGGCTGAGGACAGTCAGCCATGAATTATAATTTATATGGTGGGAGTTCCTTAACTCCTACACTGAATCCACTTAAATGCTTGGAAATGTTAAGCTAATAAAGTTGCAGGCTGCCACTGAAATCCATCCCAGAGTCTGTCTTCAATAGCCTCCTTGTAGTGATTAATGACAGCAAGCCTGTTGCTGCTTGCAATGAAGGATTTGCTTGTATCTGTCTGAGTTTGCAGATAGTGAAGTTTCAGATAACGGATTGCAGTTCCTGTGGTTCTTTGTTGCCTGGAACACGGCACAGAAATTTTACACCCCTGTAAATTGTTGTCAAATGCTGCTATTCTGGTTTAGTTATCCACGTGTTCACTTTGCGTGGCTGTAACCAAGGAGTGGTGGTATAATGGTGGGAGGAGAACTGGGACCTTTGATTCCAGTGGTGTATCAGTAGTTCAGGCAGTTTTTCTCCTTCCATTACTGGGTAGATGTATGCTACAATATTTTTATAGATGCTGGCAGCTCAGGGAAGAAGAATTAACATGATGATGGCTAGTAATTTGCCATCGATGGCTTGTTTTATTTACAAAACATCTGTTCTCACAAGGTTCTCCTCTTTTATTTTTTTATCATAATTATACACATGACATTAACATTTTCAATTTTTTTTCCTTAAAAAAGCGACATGAAAGTTTCTCAAGTATAAGTAAATCAAACTCTAGGCATCATGAAATTATAAAATGTTTTCTATGTAAGTACTAATATTAATTCTCTAATTTTATTTAACATTTTAAAGACTCTTCAGTTCTTGGTAGGAAGAAGAGATAGAAAAATAAAAAGAAATCAAATGATCAAAAGATCTGACTCCACAGGACCATGTCCTAGCTATTGTCAATGCTCTTGATGCATTGAAGCCGTCTTGTTTCTCATGGTCAAACCTCGAAGAAATGGACTTGCTGAAGTTCCCTCCTCCTGCCTTCCTGCTAAAGGTCACACTGGTTTTTAGATTTCTTCAGTTCTTTGTGCAATAACCTCAGGCATTAGCTAGATATCTCAATTAGAGGCATAATGTTAAATGTTCTGACTGTAATTTACAATATGGCAGTGAGGTCCAACTTACACATGTATGTGCTTGCAAATTGAAAGTTGCTTTCTGCTTGGTTTGTTAGCAGTCACAGTGCATACGAGCACACAAATTTAATGTGTTCAGCCAAAGGACTTTTTGTTTACTTTGTCAAAGAAAATACTTCCCATTAGACTTGGGTGAGTGAATAAAAAAAATTTAAAAATTCAGATTTCTGCAAACAGATTTCATCTGTTTCATCTGACAGATTTAACTTGACTTTGAGTGGTAAAACCCCACTTTTATTATTACTGTTTTCTTCACTTTCTTTTAAACTTAATGCTACATTTATAGATAATTTTTACACTGTATCCTTCACTTTGGATGGTCCCAGTATCCTTCCCATCAAAATTGATATTGCCTTGCTGGGGGAAGGCAGGGAGAGGCACGAGAGCAATGGTGAAATTGTCATTCATTGGTTCAGCAGTATTGAGGGAGCTGAATGAAATCTTTCCTCTCATCCAGCTTCTATGGCCTAGTATTCACCACCTTGTGACTCTTTGGCTTGTGCTCATGGCACACTGAATGCCCAGATGGTCTCTGCATGAAATGTTAGCCAGGCCTGGGACTGTTCAGCTTCCAAGGCAAGGCAAAACTGGGTGCATTGAGTCTAGCATGGCAAAAAGCCAACCTGCACCTAACTATGTAATAATTTACAGATACATATGAGTCCTTCATATTCTGGAAGATATTTTTCATTTGGTGTACATATATATGTCCCATTAAACTGAGTAGCAGTTATTTGTGTTCTCAAAGAGGAGAATAACTTCTGTGTTTTCCTTCTCACAAGGCATATGCTGTTACGATATATATTTTTAATTGATTAAGAGGTGGGAACAGTAACAGTGCATCTGATCCAAGTTTTTAGCAAAAAGACTCTTTATTGGCCTCCATACTGTGAAACATTATTCTAGGCATGATCCCAAAGGCATTTTTAATCATCAGGATAGATGAAAAGAATATATATTTCTAAGTATCCTGGAAGTACTAGTAATTTAAATTACAAGTTTATCTTGTTAACATTTTGTTTGGTGGGCAATAAGCCACATTTCAGAGAAGCTAAACAAAAGCCTGTCTTTTTTAGAAAAATACATTCCAGGGCTTTGGAAGCTTTTCCCTTCTCAGTTCTTTGCTATTTGCATGTCAGGATCTGGAACACTTGTGGTAAATAATCTCTTTGTCCCTAGCAGAGGGGTTGACCTAGCCACTGAGATTGGGATGGCTGCAGCACCTCAGGTTATTGTCCAGCATGGACCCATGCGTGACCACACCATGAGTATCCCAAGACCTATCAACCTCTTCTGGACATTGTGTGATCAAAAGTGGTGTCTCATGTCAAAAGCACAGAGAAGGTCACCTCTCCTGTATTTATTTGCAAGGCAAGTGAGTGGCTGCAAATACAGCTCCAGCCCATACTCACAGGTAATTGTGGGGTTGCCTTGTGCATGTGTAATTGCTCTGCTTGGGACTGTAACCCTCACTGCTGTCCTCCACAGCCACAGCATACCTTCAGCAGTGCTTCCCTGAAAAGTGATCTCTGGAATTCCCCCTATCATTGTATTTCTATGTTTTAAATAATGCTAAAACATTTTAATATGAAAGGCCAATGTAAATATTTATATATACTTAAATAATCTAAATGAATATGCATTTCTATAGACTCTTTTCTTAGAAACCCTCCCCCCCCCCCCAATATTCCTTTCCTTTGCAAATGATTTATAGTATGAGATTCTATCACAATTTTCATAAGCTCATACCATATGAAAGTACAGCATGGACTATCTCAGAGCTATTAAAACAGGTGATGAAAACCATAAAGTTATGAAAGTACACAATTTTATGTTAACTATTCATATGTCCACTTTGAAATAAGAATATGCCACGTAAAAGTTAAGTTTTATGAGCAGACATGTTAGCACGACCTCTTATTAAGGTCTTCAGTTAGTTTCTACTAAAAGACTTGGTTCTCAGCTGTTTATAACTCTACCATCTGTTATCTGCTTAGACTGAAATTTCCCTTAGTGTGAACCTGGTTGAGCTGTATTAGTTTGGAAAACTTTAGCCAGAATTGTCTATTCAGTAGGGGGAAATGGCTTTAGCCTTGGTAAAACTTTTTTGGAATAGCAAACAAGCTTCTTGTTTTGAAAGAGCCTGCATGATAAGGGGATGGGGAAAGAGGGTATCAGAGTAGGATTTTTGTCTTATTCTGAAACTGAAAACCTGGTCAAATGGAGTGTATAAAACAAAGCCATATTATACAGATGCCTTGTGGAAATACTGTAGATTCATCTCTGTACTTCCAACTAGAATTCTCATGCATGGAGAGCATGGAGAGCATCTCAAATCCCTGGGAACTCATGTGTATGATTAGAAATCATGCTTCTGACAGTAGAGGAGGGTGACAGTGCCTCTCAGCTTTGGAAATTGTAGGCCTATGGGCAGCCTTTTGTGGTGTTGCCAGTCCCAAACAGGACAGAGTTTGATGAGAAAAGCATAGGCCTGTCTGAGCAATCATTTTGTGAGGAAGAGATGGCAGGCAATGCCAGTATTCCAGAGTTCATCTTAGCACATTTGGTAGCAGCATTACGACCCCATAGGCTGTCACAGTGCCTTAACATGGCAAGACACAGGAATTTTCCATCCTTCAGTGGTCTTACTCCTGGATGTCTTTCCAGAGCAGTAAAATAAAACAAGTGAAACCAAATTTTGGTAACAAAATCTCACTGCAAAACTCAATTTACTTGGCCAGGGAGGTACTGCAGGCTGAACCTGTTATTCTTTGCCTTGCTTTGGTTTTTGGTGTAGCTATTCTGCCTGGAGACTTGAACTAGATGGTGAATGCAGCTTTTGAGGGAAATATCTTTATGAAGCAATCTCCATTTTTTGCCAAAGATTTCCTACACCATACCTCAAGCTTTGTTTTCTTTGTTTGAAAAAAAATTTATGTTGAGCTTTCTAATGCACAATGAAATCATTTTAGAGAGTAACAGATTGACTGAAATGAATAATTTCAGAGTTCAATTAAGTTAACCCAAATACTCCTTGCTACAGAACAGTAATCAGAGAGACTCCCAGCCAAAAGCCTAAAATATCCCAGTGAATGAATGTGACATTGGTCAAAACCCTATGCTTGCTGAGGAATAGATAAATGAAGGAGGGACTTTTCTTAATGTTTGGATAGGGAAAAAAAACCCCAAGTTCTCTGAGGTTCCCCAGTGAGGGATGGTGAGAGCTTGGTATGGATACCCATGCCCCAGCCCCAGATGTGTGATGTTTGCTAAAAGCAGAGTCCAATCCTGAGAACTGGTATGAGGTACCAGAAGTGAAGATCTGGCCCAAAAGCTCTTACTTCTTTTACAAAACAAGAAATAGGCACTCATGAAAGGAGGGACTCCTGGAGGGCAGCTCAGACTATGCTTGATCTGGGCTGAAGACCAGAGAGCTGCGGAGAAACTCATAACCATTTGTCTGATGTGAACTTTGAATTATGAAGACGCTTAGAAATAAATCTGTGGAAGGATGAAGACTCAGAAAGACAGAAGATTGTCTCTAGCTGAAAACATCTGTCAGGTATTTACTGAAAGCACATCTATAAAATACAGCTTGTAGGGTCTTGTTAATCTGTACAGCCCGGTAAGGAAGGGTATTTCACACAGCAATGGCAACTGGACAGCAAGTGCTTAGACAGAAATGGTGGAGAAAGCTTTGGTTGATGTGATTAAAATAAAAGACATCAGCTTTCATATGGATGCATTCTTGCACATTATATTTATATATTTATATGCACATTTTATATTTAAAGAAAATTACTGTAAACAGGGAATTTGCTGATTTAAAAAAAAATGGTGTTACATGGGATTTTTTTTTTTTTTTAAGACTATTAAGATGCAGTTATTTCATTTATGCATCATGTTACCTTAGGTTAAGTGGCATTTATTTCAAAAGAAGAATTCACTGAGATAATATGATAATCATGTAGTCAGTTAACTGGTTTTGCTAGGAATGATTGTATTGAATATCAATATGAGGATCGTGACAGGAATGACTATCAAATTGAAAGAAAAATAGAGATGTATGAGAAATGAATTACTGGGATGAAAATATAGAATTATCTTTCTTCAAGCTCATGTGTAAATTCAGAATTTTCAGTCCAACACTGGACTTTATAAAGAAAAAGTGTCATTTTCATTTGTATTATTTAAAATCTCATATAAAGCAGCAGTTCTTAATGACATTGGGATTTTTGTAATTTTTTTTCAGATATTTTAGTCTTTTAGGAGACTTTGAATTTTTTGGTGTTTATTTTGTTTATGTATGTGATATACATTGAAAAAAGATTGAATCTCATGATAAGATTTTCTTCAGCTATTAACCTTCTAACCAGTCTCAAATTCTGTTTTTTTTTTTTTGCCAATTTGCAGTAGGGCAGTATTTAGATGACATGTGTTTTTTTAGTGGTAGAAGAACATCTAAGAACAAAGCTCCTCTTTTATCTGCCTTTTGCTTCTTATCCGCATTTAATTCACGTCACGGTGAATCGAATCTGCTCTTCGCCAAGAGGTACAATCAGTTAGCGGGACTGGAAGGGGGAGATATTCCTGGAATGTCCCTTTACTCTTGCCCTAAAAGCTCAGCCCACATACTCTCATTGTGTTTTGAAATAAGCTGGAACCTGGCACTTGTTTCCTTGTAACCTGGCTATTAGACCCTTTTTCCATTGGCACAAGAAAGACAACTTGGTGTGTTTGCTCAGCTCAGGGCCCCATTTGTACTGACAAATTTACTGTGCCAGAAGTTACATTAAAGAGTCATACTGCCCTAGTTGTTTCTGAACAGGATTCTGTAACATGGTAAACTTTCCTACATAAACATTTACCTATGCAGAATTTATGCCTGTGCAGTTTTACCTTTTAAAAAAAATAAAAATCACATTTTTCATTCTTGAAGTGGTGAAGACAACTTTCACATATATAATGCTACATTGCCTTTTCCTGTTTCCAGAGAAAAAACCTGTCTTCTCTGAAGGCTAGACCCTTCCTTAGGATTTACAGCATTATCTGCACACTACTCAGCTGGAAGGGATGAAGAGGTAGGAATCAAATAAATGGACTCTTCCGGGCTTACCAGTCCAGAAAATAATAATGAAGGAAAGCAACCTCAACATATTTTATTTCCCACTAAATGATCATAAACGTAACATTAATTAGCTCTCCTGATGACCCTGACCGTCATATATATCTGGTACTCCAGCAGGATTGTAACCCAGCCTGTTTCCAGTCCTTGCAACTTTGTAATGTTTTGAATATAGAGTTGTGTACATGTTGACTTAAAATAACTTGGTAAGTGAGAAGCAAGTCTTCAAGACAGGGCTTTAGAAAGCTCTTCTTTGCAGTGATTTGTCTATGTGTAACTGGGAAGTTAATCATAGTAGTAAGCAGGAAGTAGGCTGAGGAAGTGGAGAAATTTGAGCATTACTATGATCTGGAGCTATGAAAATTTGCTGAAATAAACAATTGGATATCTATAACAACTGCATTCTGAATTGTAGAGGCGTTTGATTGCATGGGAACTTGGAAGTTACTACCTGAAGACAATTGTTGAAACACTGCTGTTGTGATCTTTGTAATGAAAATGGATGTATTGCACGTGTGTTGAAATGGGATTGGTGCTGGACACACTAAGTCCCTTTCTTCCTTTCACTGACTTCAGCCTGCAAGTCATCACCCAAGCTGTGGAAACTTCAACCTTGTGTTTGTTTGGTATTAATAGATGCTAACATTCCTTAATTGATATAATAACATGATTTCAGTTCTGTTTGTCCTTTATGGTGTTTTGACTGTACCTAGTGTTGGGGAATCCCCTGGGTAATGCATCTAGAGGATGGGTGGTCCTCAGGCCACTGCTGCTCCGGCGCTGTGGTCCGGCACAGAGTGTGTGGATTTGGGCAGAGTCCTTGCTGCATCAGGAGGGTGTTAGTGTGACAAGGGCTGCCTCTTCCCAGGCAATGCTTGGATAACTGCTTGGGAGATGCAGCTCTGCAGCTCCTGCAGCTAGCTGGGTTAAAGCGAGCTTAAATCTCTGCACCAGGCTCCACTGCGAAGCACAGAGTGGCCTTAAAAAGCCTTGGGATAATTAAGTTTTACTTTAGAAGTCTTGCCCCACTGAACTCCATGGCAAAACTGTAGTTGACTTCACAGGGATAAAACCTGTCTCTTATTCTTGCTAGATTTGGACTAGAAATCTCAGCTTCCACTACAGTTAATGGAAGTCACATGCATGTTCCAGGAGGAGAGCAGATCTCTTTCATCTCTTGAGTACCATGCTCCTCTGTGGCACTTCCAAGGCTGAATCAGTTATCGCAGGTCCGTTTATTTTAATGATGCAGCAGGAGTGTCCTAACTTCCTATGAAGGTACTTTGTTGTAATTATCTTGTATGTCTAGGGGCACCACAAGGGGTTACATTTATTTTACTGCCAAAGAACTGTTGTTTCAGCTGCAGTTCTATGAAGAAACAATCACATCTCCAGCAGTTTGTTAGATTAATCACAGGTGTGTAATCCCAGCGCATACCCTAGAGGGTATATCCTTTGACCCGTTTCCTTTTTTAAAGGGGAAACTCTGAATTAATATCACTTGCATTGCTTATCACTATTCACATTGGGTTTCTGCAGGATGCTGCAAAAAACAAACTAAAAGCTTCTATGACCTTTATTTTACTTGTGTACAAGTGAGTATTGTAATTTAACAAACCTGAATTGGTCATTGGCAGAATTCCCTGGAATACTGAAAGTTAATGATAAACGCTTGAATGTAGAACTAGATCAGGAACTAAGTAAAGTCTTTTGAAGCAAAGAATTTGTCTACCCTTAGCACGTAGCTATGCTCTAGTGTTTTGTTCCAATGGCACTAGAATAATTCATTTATCGACTCATCATTTATTACTTCGCAGTGGGCAATAGGTAAACATCTCTGATCCTCACTAATCTATGTAGTTACTGCACAGGTTTAAAATAGGATCACCTTTGATATTAACTTAGTAATTATTCTTTCAGGTTAACAGTAGCATAAGGATGCCCAGCTTAATTTCATGCCTTGTGCTACAAACCAACCTCAAGTAAAGCTTAAGAGACTTCAGAGACAAAGCAGAAAGTTTTCTGGACTTTTGCATTTTAATCATGTTAGCATGTAATTTGGAAATAAGTAAATATCTAAGAACTTGAACTTTTGTTGACTATAGTATGTTTAAAAGCCTCATCTGGGGAAAATTAGATGAATATGTGAGAAAGGATATGCATTTACTTTTGTTATAAGTTGAACTCTTGCAATAAAACAGCCCTAGGAATAGAATCTCTGTAGGGGAACGAATTTCTGTACATTAAAAAGAAATACAGCCAATGATTCATAGAAACATATGAACTGTTTTACTCAGGAGTATATTTTTAAGTAATTTTGGCTGCTTAGTCCTCTGTTTTTTTTGGAAATGAGATTTTTGTTTTACCTGAAGCAGTGGGTTGGTATCAGTGTCTAACACAGCACTCCAGAGACATGTGTGCACTGCGAGAAAGTGGGATGAATTATTAGGGCTTCAAAATAACTGTATCTGTATTTCTGAACTTCCACATTGAGCCCTACCCTGAAGCAAATTCAGACTCAGGAAAAAACACTGCTGAAGGATTATTCCAAGACCCAGCTTCACAGCAAAATGTAGCACTATATGAATCAGTGAACGTGCACCCAAATCGGTATTTAATTAAGGTGATGAATGCAAATGATGAATGACCATTGGCATGGATTTTGCAAGGGCTCTTGCAGGAATGCAGCTCTTCCCAAGCACAGAACCCTGTGGACCACAAGTCTGTGGCAGTGCAGATGTGCAGAATTTGTAAAGCAGTGAGGACGCTTGTGGAACAACACCATTCGGGAAAGGGTTAAACCCAAATTTTCCTGCTGTCTGTATTCTTTACTCCTATTTCCTGAAAATCTAGAGTGGCTCTTGAATATTTAAAGAGCTGAATTAAATATAAGTCTTTTGTATGCCTTAAGGATCTGTTCAATATGCACAGTACATTCTTACTCCCCAGATTTATTGCTAAGCACAGAAAAGCAAGCTTGCTATTGTTTTAGAAGTCTCTCTAGGAAAGGAGTGGTCTGGTGGGTCTTGCAGAATAAGGCATAACTGCAGGTTTTCAAGATATTTATATGAAATGCATCCAATGGGAATTCATATTCCTTCTGGGATTTCTTTCTGGGATAGGGTATTGCAAGTAATAACCTTTAACTGCTATTAATAATCTATTAACTCCTTTGATGGCTCTAGTGAACACAGCTGTGTGACAGGAAATCTTGTTTTGGGAGAATGGATGTACAGAGTCCACCCTGAAAAAGATATTTGTGGGAAGAAGAAAAGGGATAAAAAAACCCAAGTGCCTTGTCTCAGCTGAGTGTTTGCTTCTCATACTATTGTGCTTTATAATAGAACCAGCTTCAAAGCCCAATTAACACTTTTATGAACACAGTATGACTGACAAAATAGTTCACATGTTTTTTGCTAAAAAACAAGGTTGTTTTCTGCTAGGGTGAATTCATATGAAGGCTGTCTCCAAACAGACTTGACTTGAAACTTAATTGAAAATGACACATAATTCTGCAGAAAATGCAAAAATGAACATAAATTTCTTTTTTATACAAGGTTTTTTAGTCACTGTGATTGGGCTACTAACAAATGTCTGCTCTGCTTCCTACATAAGGCTGCTCTGTTGCGGTAGTACAAGATCAGAGAAAATGACTAATACTGGAAATATAATACTTCATTTTTCAGGCACTGCTAATTTGTTAAATTTGGCCTGCAATGATCCAAACTATTAACAACCAGTGTGTTGCAAGAGGAGCAAGAAACCCTATTTGTTCCTATTGAATAATTTCATATGCTATCTTTGCTTTGAGATCTGTCAAAAGAGTATGAACAATAAGAAGGAAGCATATTAACTTTATAAAAGCACATAAGTTTATAAAAAAAGAATAAGCTTCCCACTTCCATTACTTCCATTGAATGTTTAGTGATGTAATTTTGCCAAAGGACCACATAAGAACTGAATAAAGTCTTTAGGATTTCTCTACACGGTGATAACCTGGACTTGTACCAAATGCTTCTTTTGCCAAATCCTGGGAGTACTTTCACTCCGTGCAAATCTTGGCAGGAGAAAACTGTAGCAATTGCCACCAACAGGCTGTAGAATAAGTTTATTAGTATTTACAGAAAGAGGAAATGTAGTGATCATATAACTTAGACCAAGGGGGCATTTTATGTTGTTGTTATTTGAATTTTAAATTGGGAAACTATAACATATGAAATTCTGATTTTACTGAAGTCAAAGGGGAAAACCTGCCATGATTTTAGTTAAGTAGAATTTTATTCAAGGCCCCTATTCATTTTTTTTTTTTAAAATGAGAACAGTAAACATTGAATACTTTGTAGGAATATTGTACAGAGAAAGCTTCTCCTCCACTTTCATATGTGGTTTAATTAAGATTCAAAGCTCCTCTGGATGAGGAGGTAAAGTCACTCCACTTTGAAGGAATTAGATTACTTAAAACAGGATAGAATGATGGGAAATGCATGCAAAGACTGGGTCAGATATGCCTGATTCATATATATACTTATGTGTACATAGCATAAAGTTGTATATTACTGACAATCTCACTTGACCCCAGCGGATGATTTATTACTGTAAATAAGTCATCTTACTGCTGGTCGACAATCCCAGGACTGACCATGGCTCTCTGTAGCAAAGTCAGTATTAAAAGCTGGATCTCAGGGGTTAAACCCAGTGCATTATCCAAGGACAGCCCAGTACTAGAACATATTAATACAATAAATCTTTTTTCCCCCCTTTCCTTTCTTCCCCCCCCCCCCCTTCCTCCCCTCCCTTTCTTTTTTCTTCTTTTTTCTTTTTTTTTTTTTTTTTTTCTTTCTGATTTAAAACCCGCCAGGTGTAAGGAATACTGTTCAGATTTGCAGTTGCGATCCGCGGTGAGCCCCGGTTCCCCCCGCTGTCGGCAGCCGCTGCGGGGCAGGGCCGGGGTGGCCGCGCTGGGCTCCGGGCGCTGCTGGGTCCCGCTCCCTGCCCTGCCAGCGGCCGCGGCGGCGCTGCGCATCCCGCGCTGATTGATGCGGGCTGGAGGACGGGCTGGCCGGGAGCCAGCGCCTCCGCCACTTTGAAAGACTTCTTTGAACCACATCTGTTTTTTCCAGCAGCTGAAGACGAGTCAGTGCTAATCCAAAGACTGGCCCTGCTAACAGCGAAGAAGCAAAAAATTTGTTATTTGCTGACAGGGTTCTGATTTTTTTAATTTTAGAGGACTTTTTCATCTTAGCTATGTGCTCCAGCATGTAATGCATATCCATTTGAGAATAAAGACTGTGATTCTTGTATGTTTAAGAGAGTGCTGCTGTGTTTTGTAGGTGCTTCTCTAAGCAGTGAAGTGTGGAAATGGAAGTGATTCATTTAACTCTTGCCAATTTAGTGTAGATAACAAAAGGGAAGGGAAGGGAAGGGAAGGGAAGGGAAGGGAAGGGAAGGGAAGGGAAGGAGAAGAGGAAAATAAAGGGGAAAGGGAAGAGGAAAAGAGAGGGGGAGGGGAAGGGAAAAGGAAGGGAAAAGGAAAATAAAGGGGAAGGGATAAGGAAGGAAAAAGGAAAGAGAAGAGAAAGGGTCTACAAATACAAAATTTTATGATATTACAATTTTATTTTCACACTATCTGTAGTATCCAGTATATGTCTATTTTTGGTTTCCAGTAATTCACGTGCATGTGTTTATTCAATGTAACCAATGGTAATCCCTCTGAAATGAACTATATACTGATAACTTCTGTTTGCCAGTTTTACATGCAATTGCTCTGGAATTTAATGATTCCTGGAAAAACAAGTGTCTCCTGCTTCAGCAAAGACCTAAAGTAAGAAGGAAATGCAGCAGAATTACAGAGGACATTGACTCAGTGCCCCTGTTCTTTGTCATCATTTTTTAAAATCTTAAATCCTAGTCTCTTTCCCAGCAGAAGGAAGAGCTTTTACTCAGATAATGAAGACTTAAGATATACTTTAATTTCTTATCACTCACTCTTTGAGTATATAAGTTAGTGGATTCAAATACATCTGAATTTAAAAAAAATAATGTCCAGGTCTTTGCTAAGGCACTCTACCACAGGGTCAGTGTTCTATAAAAATGATTTGTCTTTACACAAAGGTCTGATTTTATTATTATTATTAATGCCTCAGTGTTGGGGAGCTGGAGCTCAGGAACATCATTATAGAAACTAAGGGGACCTTTATGAGATTCCAGGACCTGATCTTCCAGAGAATCCAGAGAACAGACACATTTTTATGTTCAGAGGCCAGCTCTGATTGTCTTTGGCTGCAGGTGTGAGAGTTCAGGACCCCTGCGAGTTCCCCAGCCCAGGGTGTGGGTTTGGTTTGCCAGAAAAGAGGAACTTACAGTTGGTGACAGTGTGTGAACCCTGTGCTTCAGGAGAGCTCTCGAAGGAGCCTGTGGCAGAAGTGGGGCTGGAATTGAAAGGCAATGTTCAACTGTCTTAACCACAGCCCCAATTCTCTTTTCTTGCAACTCACCAGCAGGGTCAAAACCCGTAGATTTACTGCCCAGATCGCTGCTGCTGGATGTAACGGAATAACTGGTTACTGCAGCAGTTCTGATCTTCCTTGCCCTGGGGCTGTCATCCTGTGGCAGGGGCATCCAGAGCTGCAGGAGTGGGAATGGCAGCCCATATTGCCCTGCAGTTCCCTGGAGCCCTTTTCTTGGGCTTTGCTTTCTTCAGCCTATCACCTCACACTTATTTCACATTTATTCCACTTCACTACCAGGTTCCCTGCCCCAAAGTCCTCTCTAGGGCTCTTAATCCCAGGCATTTTGCTGAGCTGGTCAGAGCTGCCACTACCTGTGGGCCATAGCCCAGTGTGGGACTGCTGCTCCTGTCCAGCTCCTTGCTCCAGCCACATCATCCTGCTCCCCATGTGAGTCACTGCACTCTGTCACTGCCAGGCTCCAATGTCTCTTATCTCCTGAAGCAGAGCTCTGTTCTGTGCCCATTCTCAAAATCAATCTTTACTACAAATACAGAATTTAATTATTATTTTTAACAAATTATGAACTTCAAGTTTTTGAGGTACACAATTGCAGTGTTTTCCTTGCTTCATCCCCTCCCCAGAATAGCAAGAGACAAAGCCAGGACTCTTAGATAACTGCCTGCACAAGTTTCTAGTTCTCTACCCAGAACTACAAAGGCTCTTCCAAAGCAGATCCAGATTTTTGGATCGGTTTTCTCCTTCACTTTTGTCTTTGAAAATGGCTGAGCTCTTTTCCCTGAAGTTTTCAAGTAAGTCAAGTGGAGGCAAACACTGAACGAAAATTTTAGCCTGGAAGTTCAAGTGAAAACAGAATCTTGTAATAGAAAGTGCCAAGACCACCTTCACTCAGGCAGAACAATCAGCTTATCCTGTAATTCTCCTTTATTCTTTCCATACCTTCCTACTGTTGGTCCCCATTATGAACTGCTAATCAAAAAAGTTTGTGGAATGAGTTCCAGGAGAAAAACCCCAATGTATTGCAAAGGACTGATTTTGAGACAACTTTACCAGGAGAATTAACAATAGAGTACAGCAAATAAGGCAAATTAGTTTTAAATGAATATCATATGGAAGGCATACATAATTAATATAATCTTACAGTGAAAAGAGAATAACCTTAATACAGAAGTTCTTAAAAATGTATGAGAACACTTGCAGAAGCAAAGTGGTCAGACACAACAACAGCTAATGCGCAAACAGTCAGTGAGGGCTAAGCCTGGCCCAGGCATGGGGGTTCTGCTGGGGGGAATCTCACTGCACCTATGGGCAGAGAGCAGTGCTGCAGCAGAGCTCAGAGCTGGAGGAACCAGCTGCAGGGCAGAGCCCACCTTTTACATCTAGTTGCCAATGTAAAGCTGCATTACTGTAAATAAGAACATATTGCATCAAGAACAGCGTGGCCAGCAGGACCAGGGCAGTGACCATCCCCCTGCACTGGGCACTTCTGAGGCCACACCTCAAATCCTGGGTTCAGTTCTGGGCTCCTCAGTTCAGGAAGGACATTGGGGTGCTGGAGAATGCCCAGAGAAGGGCAATGGAGCTGGGGAAGGCTCTGGAGCACAAGTCTGATGAGGAGCAACTGAGGGAAATGGGATTGTTTAGCCTGGAGGAAAAGAGGCTCAGGGGAGAGGCTTATTGCTCTCTACAAGTATCCCAAAGGAGATTATAGCCAGGTAGGGGTCAGGCTCTTTTTCAGAGTAAATGATGGCACAAGAGGAAGTGGCCTCAAGTTTTTCCAGAGGATGTTTAGATTGTATAGTTGGAAAAATTTGTTCACTGAAAGGGCTACCCATTCCTGGAATGGGCTGCCCAGGGAGTGGTTAAGTCACCGTCCCTGGAGAGATTTAAAAGATGTGTTAAGAAGTGTAGATGTGGTTTAGTGATGAATATGGCAGTGTTAGGTTAATGGTTGAACTTGATCTCAGAAGTCTTTCTCACCTGAATGATTCTATGATTCAATGGAAAGTGGTATATGTACTCAGTCTACCACTTTAGTTTTGGAGAGCCTAGATTTAATCCTTAGCCTCTTTTTAATGGCCTGTGTTTACTCAGGCAAACCTGATCTGGTCCTGGAAATTCCTGTGACTATTTTTCTTATTGCTGCTGCTTCTTTTGCCTTCACTTTTGAGCTTAGGCTAAAAGCTTAAGTGACAGAAAGATAGTAAAGCTGTCAAATTTCAGTAGACCTGTGTCCCTACTGCCATCTTCATCAATATTTTCTCCTTGTCCTTCACTCTATAAGTGGGCTCTGGATGCTGCTCGTACCGAGCCGCATCTGGCAGATCTGTGGACCAGAGTTGGTCTCCCAGGGGCTGCTCAGGGGCTGCATGTGATACTGGGGACAGTGTGACAGTATCTGCTTTGTCCCAGATATGCTGAAATATTAGAGCATGCAGTAGTAACAGCCTGGGTAAGTACAACTATAAAACTTTATCACATATCAAAAAGATGCTGTATCATCCTCTGGACTGGGTTTTTATGAGGGTAAATGCTGCCTGCTCTTTTGTGCTGCTGAAGATGTTTTACTAATCCTTTCCTACTTCCTTATTTGCCAGGGAGAGGAATAGTGTCAATGAAAGGAGTGGAGAGAATTCAGGTTTTGGCAGTATTTCAGTTAGAGGAGGTAAAGGAGCCAGTACTCTGTTAAAAGATGCAAGGCTTCAGGAAAAGCAATTTCTCTTTACAGCTGGCTGGAAAACTGCTGCAATCCTGCTAAAACTCAGGACTGAGCTGGGATGCAACTGCAATTGTTAATTCCCAAGTAAATTTCATAGGATTTTGGGCTATGTTTATCTGATGCAGAGTTTCTGCTTTATGCAATTTCATTCTTCTTGAAAATGGTGTTAAATAACACCTGAGTCAAAAATTCCTTCTGATGACACCATACAAAAAAGACTGATGTATATTCTGACATAATAGCTACTAATCACTGCTAAAATATGGTATGTAAGCCTCAATGTTTTTGTGGAAAGAAAAAATGAGTAATATTTACCTTTGCTTCAAAAGTAGATCCAGTACCTGTGTCTGCAACCAGAATCTCATCTGAGAAATTGCTTCAGTCAGAGAGTAGCCTTATGAGTGTTGAATTTGAGTCCTAGACTTGCAGGATTTCTCCCAACATTTAGCGGTTATATACTAGTTAAATAAAACTTGATATTTGAACTAGTAGTGCCTTCTAGCCATTTATAGTAATATTACTCCTTTCAGTTAATATTTGGTGTCTTGTATGGCATATTTTGATTGACTTGTGGATGAGGAGTGAAATAAGTGGAAATAGAAGATTTCCTTGGGGTGATGGCTTCTCAGAAGAGAGAGACAGAAAAAACTCAGCACCTTTTAAGATACTAAGTATTTCTTTGGGAAAAGAACAGTTAAAATTTTGATTAAATACATTTTGATGGGTTGCTTCATTAGTGGTTCAGGTTCAATAAATGTTTGGTTGGCCTCCTTGGTTTGCTCTCACTGGAAAAGTTACTGATCTGAATAGTTTCATTAAGTACTTGCCTATCACTTCAAGTCACTCACAGTCTGATTTTCAGCAATTAAATGTAGTCTAAGCCTGTCAGCAGGTAGTTTCCTTATTCCTTTTAGTCACTGCCAAAGCAAATAACAACAGGTCAAAACTTATCCTTTTCTGGGCTTTGATTTATTTAACAGAAACTAAAATGAAGACACAAGATTCACTCAGTTACCTCTGCAGGGCTGGCTGAATTCCAGGCTTCACTCATATCACGCCCCTGGTCCCCCTGTAATAGTCCCAAATGTAAAGGTTGTAACAAACATGGAGAGCCACTACTCCTATCTTTGGTGTGTGCTACCTGCCTTGTTTATTCTGAAGATATCCCCCAAGCACAGGCAGCAGCCAGCTGGGATGAGATATGTGTGACCATGCTTGTGGAGGGCCCCAACTGGAAGTGGCCTCTGGTTCTGCATTTGGGAATGGAGGGTGGCTGATGTGCAGAAACAACTGCTTTGGGCATGGTGGGGTGAAACCTGCAGTACTGTGCACCCTTCCAGCAGGCAGGACTGGGGCTGTGAGGAGCATTCTTAGCATTCTTCCTCTGCAGGTAATGTTTTAGTGGTCAGATCAGCTTGTACCTCTTAACAGGGTACACAGAAAGGGTTTCCAGTGAATCCAATTATTGGAAAAGGGTTTTCATGAAAATGAAAATAGTTTATGTATCTGGTTGAAGAGAAGAAATTTTTGCTCGTTATGGAGTGTCAAGATGAGTTAGTTTTGCTTGATTGTCATAGTTAACTTTTGGTGATATTCACACAGAGGTTGACGCTCTCTAACTCAGATCCTCAGAGCTCTCACTTCACCCCAGGACTACTCACAAACACAAAAGCAGACACAGTATGACTGAAGCAGATGAAACACCTGGAAATGGTTACAGGGTTTTAGCCCAATACCACTTCAAAATGATAAACTGAAATATTAAAATAAATTTGTGTAACTGTAGTCATGTAAAATTTTGCTGTTGTAAGTCCAGGTCAGGAAGATCTTGCTAACAGGAGATTGCACCTATGAGAGAGAGAGAGAGAGAGAGAAAGAGAGAGAGAAAGAAAAGAAAGAAAGAAAGAAAGAAAGAAAGAAAGAAAGAAAGAAAGAAAGAAAGAAAGAAAGAAAGAAAAAGGAAGAATGAAAAAACATTTTTGCCATGGAACCATCCTCTATACATTTTTTAAGTTTGTTTTGGCGAAGAAACCTACTCTCAGTCAGTGG
>CM031858.1:18157357-18550831 GCA_018697195.1 Certhia americana
TTCTGCTTCCATAGAAAGGAACGATCCTCTGTCTGCTCTCCATGGAAAGGAATGTTCATCTTTCTGCTTCCATAGAATGGAACGTTCCTCTTTCTGCTCTCCATGGAAAGGAACATTCCTTTTTCTGCTTCCATAGAAAGGAACGTTCCTCTTTCTGTTCTCCATGGAAAGGAATGCTCCTCTTTCTGCTTCCATAGAATGGAACATTCCTCTTTCTGTTCTCCATGGAAAGGAACGTTCCTCTTTCTGCTTCCATAGAAAGGAACGATCTTCTGTCTACTCTCCATGGAAAGGAATGTTCCTCTTTCTGCTCTCCATGGAAAGGAACATTCCTTTTTCTGCTTCTATAGAAAGGAACGTTCCTCTTTTTGCTCTCCATAGAATGAAACGTTCCTCTTTCCACTCTCCATGGAAAGGAATGTTCTTCTTTCTGCTCTCCATGGAAAGGAATGTTCCTCTTTCTGCTCTCCAGGGAACGTTCCTCTTTCTGCTCTCCCAGGAATGTTACTCTTCCCCAGCCTGCTCTCCAAGGAAAGAAAAATTTCTCTCTTTTCCAGCTCTGCCCACCAAGGAAAGGAACGTTTCCCTCTTTTCCCATCAGCAGAGTTCAGATTCTCAGAAGCACCTTGCAGTCTTTAACATGCCTTATTTGTGTGACAATCTACAATAGCCTGTTTAGTTGTACACATTTTTTCTTCCTCTCCCTGACTTACCTAAAATAATTGTTCTGCTGGATGGAAGCTGAAGGGAACAAGAGCCTTTAAAAAATCACAGAGAAGCTCTGTTACACAAGCTGCCTTCTTAAGTGCTGTCTCCATCAAGCAGTTGATACTTTATTCTACTTTCCACCTACATTTACCATCGATATAATTTTTCACTTTAAAAATAATATGCACACTACTGGATATGCAAATGCATTACATGCTTTTATAAAGAGCAGAAAACTCTTCTCTTCAGTTTTATTCAAAATCAAGAAGTCAGAGCTTGGGGAGGGTGGGCCTTCATAGTGAACTTATACTTCCATTATCCGAGTTAGTAAAAAAAAGAGAGAAACTGGTAAAGTCCTGAAGAACTGTACATGGATGATTTTTCCAGTTTTTTAAACTCTATTAAAAAAATTATCTGTCTAGGCATGAGAAATTAGTTCTGTTTTCCTGTATAATGTGGCTACTTTTTACAGCATAGCACAATTCACTGTTGTGAACCAAAAAAGACATTTAATTGTGAGGATGATCTTGTAAGGAGGCCCTGTGTCCCTTGCATTCTGTGTGAGTCAGCTTATGTGTACTCCCTCCTCACACTGTTCATTCAAGACATGGGAGAAGTGTCTGGATTCCAGGGAAAAAGTGTCTGGAGCAGCCCCATTGCTCTCCATCCTTTAGTGCACAGCAATGCTTGGGACTTGGATAGTCCCCCCACTGCTCTTCCACTTCCAGCACTCTCTGCAACAGCTTCAGAGCAAGCTGCTGATAGATTACATCCACTATGAGGAAAGGTTGAGGGAATTGGGATTGTTCAGCCTAGAAAGGAGAAGGCTTTGGGGTGATCTAATTGCTGCCTTTTTGTACTTAAAGAAAGCTTACAAGAAAGATGGAGAAAGACTATAGAAAGACTAAGGGGGAATGGAGATTTAGGGTATTTTTCTTTGTTTTATGTCCAGGGGAACCAGATCTTCAACACAGAAGAGGTAGCTGAAGCTGTGTTGAGAGCAGGTTTAGATTAGAAATTAGGAAGAAAATTTTCACTGTGAGGTGGTGAGGCACTGGACCAGGTTGCTCAGGGATGTTGTGGCTATCCCATCCCTGGAAGTGTTCAAGGACAGATTGAATGGGGCTCTGAGCCCCACTAGTCTAGTGGAAGGTGTCCATGACCAAGGCAAGGCAGTTGGAACTAGATGGTCTGTAAGGTCCTTTCCAACCCAGGCCATTCTATGATTCCATGATTCTATGACTAACAGCAGGATTAGAGCATTTCAAAGGAAAGCTTTCTTCCTGACCTCTACTTCTACTTGGTATTGGGTGGAACAAAGTGAAAAATAAATATTTATTTCACTTTAAAGGGAATAAATATCATAGCTAAATATATGTGTGAATGAACACCAGATCTTTTAACTTTAATGCTCTTGCAGTTTTTCTCTCCCAATAGCTGGAGTCCTGAATTAGTCATCCTTGCTTCAAGCAGTCAAGAGATTTGCTTTTGACAGTAAAGACAGTGGCATAAAAAGGCTTGCATAGGCTCTCCATGCCATGTTCCATATTTGCCAAATGACTGGGACAGCCACAGTTACAAAAGAATGATCTGCAGTATCACTGACCAATGCCCAATGAGCAGCCTTCTTTTATTCACAAATAATGGCAGCAAATTACTCTCTCTACCCTTTTAATCACCTCTCTGATTAAATCTCTTTTAAAAATTCACATAGAATTCCTTCCACATAATTTTGCTGGAAACCAAATAGCTTATAAACCTCTCAAAGCTACAGTGAATTTCCCCAAGCTGGCCCAGCATTGACAGGAAAACATCACCAGTGATTATTTCTGCATGTTACAATCTGTCCCAGTGATTCCAAGAGCCAAATATTCAGTCACATGTCTCCTATGGGTGAGTTACAGGCAAACCCATCTTAAATAAGTAGTAAATGTGGATAGTTTGGAACACATTTTTAATATAATTTGTTATTGAATGAGCAAAATAAAGAAGAAGGTATTGCTAGTGCTCAACAAAATTACATTTGATCTGATTTTTTAATCTTAATCAGCTGATGTCGACTTTGATCAGACTCAGCCACTGCCTGTCCTTTTGTTCTCTTCCAAAACTTACTGGATGTTCTGCTTTAAAGACCACTGCTGTGATCTGAGGAGTAGTAGGTCATAGCTGCCTGAAGGTACTGTTTGATCAAAGTCAGGAGACTACATGTTTACCTTTTTGCTTTACCCCTGAACCTGGATAAGCACATTCACTGGCTTCCACACAAATTCTGGGCTTGGTTTCTTTCCTTCAAAAGGCTCACTGTTTATAATGCAAAGCAATGTTGCAATGAAGTACAATATAGCATGGAATGTATTTGAATATAAAGACATATGCCCTGGGTTAATAGCAGCTATGAATGTTTCTATTTGCTTTTGAACTAGTTTTAAATGCATTATTTAAAAAATGCTACATGTAAGGTGTGCACACACAGATCCTTATGTTAACTGCAGAAAAGATATTATGTGATATTTGCTTTATAGAAGTAGCTGAGATTTCTGCAAAAGTAAAGTGTTGTAACTTTTGTACATGTTTCAAATAAAACATATTTTTTGCTTCGGTGTAAAAAGCTTTGCATGTTCAAAACATTTAATTCTGATTTGAATTTGAGTTGCCACTTTCCCCAGCTATTTATCCTGATCCTCATGAGCTGTCAGGGATGAATCACTCTGCCAAGAAGCCATCCTCCTGGAGGATATAAGCAAGGTTTTCCTCTGAGCCAAGAGCTCCAGGGTGCACAGGAATGAAGCAGGCTCTGTTTTCCCTTTGCAGACTCACAATGCTCCTAGATGCCACTGACCCAGTGAGAAAAAGTCATGAACTTGATCCAGACTCCTGAGACACCTGGCCAGCTCCTTCAGCCTTTTCACTGGGGCTCTTTAAGCTAAAGGATTTGTTTACAGTAATATTTATCCCTCGCAGACATTTTCCTGGGGCGGTCTCTCTCATACTTCTGCTCATTTGATTAGTTTCCATAGTGACACTTATTTGTAGAGTTTGGAGTTGCTCATAGCAGGTTTCTGCAAATGCCAGCCACATGCGTGCCATGTTAATAACAAAAGTCAATTCTAGTTCTTTCCCTTTGTGCTCTGATTTGCTTTGCAGTCAGGAGCATCCTTGGGGAAAAAAAAAAAAAAAAAAATTGGTGGTTAGAGGCTGCTTTGGACACAGGATCCAGGGCCTGTTAGTTTATTATTCTGGATGGTATTTTTGACTGGGCTTGTTCTGTCTGAATTGCAGTAGCAGCCTCTGAAGGACTGTCTGTCTGCATGAGCAATTATATAAGCTGGGGAAACCTTCCATTACAGCAAGGCCCCAAGACTGCTCCTTTATTTAAAATGCAGAATTACGTGAAAAAAGCAATTCACTTGAGTGGTGCCTTGTAGGTTGCCTTTTATCCCAGGCTGAAGTAAGACTTTGCTTTTCTTGTAAGGGAGTTGCTACTATTCTAAAAAATAGACTAAGGCTAAAATCAGATACAAATTCATTTACACACACACACACACACACACACACGCACGCACGCACGCACGCACGCACACACACACACACACACACACACACACACACGCATGCACACACACACACACATACTCACACACATAGACTCATCTTACCAGTGTGCCCATCTGTGGAAGGGATAAACAAACATCTGCAATAAGTGAATGAAAGGAGATTTACACACTGACAGTTGACAAGCAATTTCAGGAGCATGGTTTCCCAAAAACATTCTGATTCTCTGCAGCAATCACAACAAATTCATAGCAGAACAGAAGAAAAGGAAGAAAAGAAGTTACTGTTTATGAGCCATGGATAGGTATCCCCACCAGACAGGCATTCTCAAAGGACAAACTCCAGAATTTGGATATTAGATCATGGCATACATTTTTTTTCTCTAATTCTGGGGAAGAATAAGAAATAGAGAGAAGACTAGATTTGACAAGCATTTTGTCACACGGAGTATTAGTTCTCTTAGGTTTCTTGCAGAGTTTGTGAGGTCTCTCATGTTAGTTTGACGCATTTCTTTCTGCAAGACACTGGAAGATTGCTTGAGCCATGGATATTTATGCTGAAAATACGGCAATGAACAATTGCAGGAGTTCATAATAGCATATGTCTAGAGGAAAGACAAGGAAAAACACTCCTGGGAGACCAGAAGAATGATTCTGCTCTTGTACAATGAAGAAAACAAAGAGCTCTCTGAAGCCACAGAAATTAACCTGGGGTAAATGTGATGTGAGTCCTGCTGGACTCTGCCCCTGGAGTTCAGAGCACTCTTGAATGTACTGCTGAGGTGGAGCCAGAGGAAAACAGGCATATGGTGAAAGGACATTCCAGCCCTACACAAAGCGAAGTGCCTACCTCCATAGCACATCCCAGAGCAGTCTTTAACTCTCAGTAATGTAAAAGAGGGTTTATAAATTTCATTAAGGTAAATCAATTAAATAATACTACAATATAACTGTTTAAACTGGTTGATTATTTAATGAAAAATGAAAGAGAAAAATCCCATTTTCCTCAGGAGAATTTTAAGGTAAAAAGTTGTAACTGTAGAATGAGAGCTAAAATTTTAAAGACTGAGTTTTCTCCCTCTCTAGTCTTTACAATAGTATTCAGTGGAGGAAAAGAAGAAATCATGTTTATAAAAGCAAACCTTCTTGATATCACATCAGTATGTGATAATTTTTGACAGCTAGGCAACCATCACCTGTAGCAGTTCCAGCATCGAAAAGGAGACATCAGATTATGAATTCTGTGTGATGTAGTCAGCCTTTAGAAACACTGCAAAGGGGAGGAGAAAAGGTCCTCAAAATCATCCCATGCTACTCAATAGGATTAATAGGATTTACTGGGGAAACTCTTCAACTCTGTCTCAGTTAGCCAGATGGTGGCTGCAGGTGAAATCTTTCCAAGAAATCGAATTAAATCTCCTTTGAATACGATTACTGGTCTAAGAATAGCTCTCTCTCTATTTAGGTTTCCTAATTCTCCATTTAAAAAATATTTATGAACTGTTTAGGTTTGTAGGAGCCCTTAGAAGTTTGAGGGGTGAAAGTAGAGTAGAAAAGTGCATTGTCTTTGCACTATGAATTTCCACTTAGATTTGATTGAGAGATTAAGCCTGATAGGAAGGAAATGATAATTTGTTTTAGTTGCATAGTGAATGAAATAATGGCAGTGTGTCAAAAACAATAGGTTAAGATGAAAAATCTTGTCTAGGACTGAATCTGTGCAAGCACAAAGCAAAGAGACACTGAGAAGAACAGATGGTCTCTCTGGAAGCAGAGAGGGAGTGCATGGCCAAGCTCCTTGGACTCATCCACCCTCCAGATAAGGTGTGTGCATCCAGACCGAGTGGCAGTGGATGTGCTGGGGTGGTGCTTGCTGTGTGGTAGCTTTGGCAGACAGTCAGTGTGCTGTAGAGCAAAACACTGGTTTGCAATTCAGGAGGTATTCACTTGAAATCCCATCTCTAAATCAGGTTGTATTGACAGACATTCAGCTCATTTTACCCATTTGTGCTATCAATCCAGTAATGTTCTTCTATGATGGAGATTATACATTTGTGAGGCACAAAGAAATAAATGTGAGTAGTGTAAGAAAGGCCTTGAGGAAACAAGTAACTCTTTTAATTGCTGGCACTGAGTGGATCAGTGGAAGGAAAATGCTCTACTAATTAAAAGATAAAGGACAAAAATATCAAGTGACTTCCTCACTATATGAGCATCAGTCAGAGAGATGAGTGGAGGCAGGGAACAGTAATGATACACAAATGTAGGCTGACTATGTGACTATGACTGTAGGTTTTGAATCTGTTCTTATTTACCTTGGTTTCCCAAGGAAGTGAGACTTGTGGAAGTGTGCTGTCAGTCTGTCCATCAATCAATATTTCTATAGCTTCCCTCCAGCAACTTCTGAACTTGGCTACATTTCATCAGTTCTGACAGGAAATCATGATGCTACAAAAATCAGCGTGTGGGCAAAACCCAGAGTCTTTCTGACTGTCCTGGCTTTGGCAAGGACTGCAGTGGGAACTCAAGAGCTACTTTTTCAGTGTAGTTTGCCATGTATCTCATCAACACAGGCACTGTCTGGCCAGTCAGCATGGATACATCTCAGACTGTGTGTGCTGCCTCTTGGTGAGCAGGGATTTTGTTTTTCAGACATGAGAAAAATACAAAAGTAATGACATGGGGCTTTACCTTTGAAGGAGAGCTGGAAGCACTGCAGAGAGGTCATAGCTAATTTGGTGGGATCTGCTGAGGCAGGACACACATCTCTGGGAGACCAGACATCACTAGGTCTTGGAATGTTCACTGATTTTCAATCAGGAGGTGCATCTATATAAAGAATACAGATTTAGGAGAAGATTTTATTATCATCTAAAACTGAAAAGACAACATAATTATTTTCCAAAGTACTTTGGCATTTGTATCTATTGACTCATGGCTATTGACTGATTCATGGTTGTTGACAGATTCAATGGGCTAAGCCTGCATTTACTCTACTGCAGTGAAGAAATGATTCAAAGCCTATCATGCCAATGCTCAAGCCTATCATGGTCAAAAAGCTTTTCTTTTATGAAACATTTACAAATTGAAAACCTGATTTTGTAGATGGATGTTTGAAAATATTTCTTTCTGAGTCTGACCTCATACAGATTGAAGACACATTAAAGGTTCCTAATGACTTCAGAGACAGGTAGATATGTTGCTTTACAGTAAAATATACTAAATATAATATCTGAAAGTAATCAAAAAGTTAAATTGTCATGGTTGCAGAAGATATCTCTGTTTTAGTAACCTTGGCAGCAATAAATCTCCAGGAGTGGCAGACAGGCCTCAGCTAATGGTGGTACAGCTTAAGACTTGGTTAGGACTGCTGATGACAAAAGTGTATTCTCCCTTTTCTGTTTTTTAAGAAAAGTGATAATGGACAAACAGAAACTCATACAATAATTTCAGTAGCATTTACATATTGTGTGCCACCGATCTTACAAACATCCCTTAAAACCAGTCTGCTACCTGAATTTTTTAAAATAAAAATTGAATTCTGCACTGGCACTTGCAAACAAGTCAGAACTCTTATCTTCACAGGTCACTTATTGTAAGATATGGTCTGGAAACCAATCTCAGGAACTACTATTTTTTGGGTATTCTGTAAATACTCCATATTTGTAAAGTAGTTACTGCCTTTTTTTTTTTTTTAACATAATTGTTTCAGATAATATATCTGTGTTTGAATTATCCCTTTGTTTTCCTTGTTTGAAATAAGACACTGCAAAAATGGACAATTACTTACCTTTGATATATTAAGGCCACAGGCACACTTGCTTATCACAAGATGAATCAATATCCAAAAAACCTAGAGTTGATTCTCACAAAATTTAATTTCACATTTCATAACAAGTCCAGAAATATCCAGGACGTTATAGAAAGTTTTGTCTTTGAGGTCTCTTCCCAGCTACACAATACCAGAGGACTCATTTCTTGTTAGTCCTGGTTGTTTCTTAGCTGCTCCTTGTGTTATAATAATTTATAATATCCTATAACAAAGGTCATCATCTTCCTTAATAATTAAGCAGGAATTTACTCCATCACTCTGACCTAGATAAAAGAAAAACATTCTAATGCATTTTGACACTAAAAATGACATTTTGAAAGAAGAGTAAGCTGGACAGTGTATTAAAACCAAACTCAGTGTTTGGCACCATGCCACTCACCCACGCTGCTAGGGAGGCATATTGAAGGCATGCTACAGACATGAGATAGGTCTCAAAAAGTACCCATCAAATGGATTCAGACCTCCAAGCCTCCTACATGCATTACCCCCAGCTTCTTTGTGACTCCCTAGAGCAGCAAACATACCACCCCACCTCTTTTCTGAGCCTGAACTCATCAGCTGACACTGTGCCTAAAGATTTAAGCGCAGTGTACCTGCCAATACCATGCAGAGATGTAGGAGCTGCCTCTGAAACAAGCCTGCTGGGGTAGCAAAATGAGATAAATCATCCCCTCAGAGTCCTTACCAGCTTTGCCTTTCCTCTCTGATGAGCTCACCCAGGTAAAGCTGCTCTGTGTTGTGATGGGCACACAGGTTACCTCTGCACCACCCTGGTCAATCCGGCACCCAGGCTCAGTGCAGAGTCTGTGAAGTTTCTTCCCTGCAACTGAAAAATCAAGCATTCATTCTAAAAATGGTTTTTTTCATTAGTTCATTGACATCTTCAGTTCTCATGCCATGATTGACAGTGTTGGACCTTTTTTTTTAAATGTGCATTAAGGTTTCAGTGTAATGCTATGTAACACTTAAGAATTTTAGTTTAGCTTAATATGTTCTTCTGTATGGAACTCACAGTAATTATCTAGGCTGTTTTTACCCTCCAAAGAAAAAGAAGTATCAACATTTAAAGTATTTATTTTCCTCCTCCAACAACTTAAATTACATTTCCAGTTGTAGAATTTCCAAATCTAGATTAGGTTTTGTCCTTGGCCATTTAAATTGTGCAAACATTTTCTTCAAGGGTAAAAACTACTTTTGGCTTATCTAGCAATTAAAAAATCTGTAGTAAACCAGCCAGAGTTACAAAATCAAGCTCTGAGGCTTAGAAGGCTATTGAAACAACACCAGAAACAACACCCAAAGGAAACCCATTAAAAAATGCATGTAAGTGGAAAACCTTATTATAAAGCATAGTAAGTTTGGAATATTTTTTTCCCTGATTCTTCTTGAATGAAGTGATTTCTTCTCATAGTAAACTGTTTCAGAAAAAAGATTGATACTGATGCATACACTGTACTCATGTAATATTCATGGTAATATTCACCTGGGCTTTATCACACTTTGCAGTGTTGATCCTACAATTGCAGGCATAAACGATAAAATCCAATATCTGACTAAAAAGCTGGTCAGGACTGACTGAAGTTGTTGATGACTCTAGATTTCATAACAATTAGAGAAAGGATTAAGGGATTAATATGTGCTAATCTTGTTATCTATGAGGTCCTGAAGCTGAAAATTTTATATTGAAGCTAAACTGCGATAATGTGTGAGGTTGAACTCATACTTTGTAATAAATGCTGGGTAATGGCAGCATAACACTTTGTTTCGTCACTTTCGTTTTGATGATTAATTACAAATCCTTCAAAGAAAAGAATAGACCATGCAGTGTATAACCCAAGGCATAGACTTCTAGATCCCTGTGCTCTGCAGTATGTCCCCTGCAGTTACTGCCTGCCTGCAAGGATAGCCGTGTTTAGAAGCATAAATTGTGGAAAAGAAGCAGATTCTGTGGAAATATGAAAACCTAGAACCAAAGTTTGAAATAAGTTCAGAATAAGAAATACTGCTTTATACTTGATTTCAGCTTTTTCTATTATATTTATGCAATTCATATAGGTATTATCCCTAAGAATTCTTGCAGAATTCTTAGTATTCCAAAGTCATGAATCAGAGCATGAGTTGAACACACAAGAAATACAAAATATTGTTGATTTTTACTTTCTATTTTTGATATCTGCATAACACAAGTATTCAGCACAGGGGACTAGAAATGCATTAAAAATTTAAAATTATATCACATTGAAATCATTGCAGTCTCGTCATCTCTGGATTGCAGTCTGGAGTTTTAATAAAGAAGACACTAGCATGTTACTTCAAAAGAAGTTTTCTTGCTAAGAAATAAAACCATTACCTTTAATTTCAACTATATATTACCGGTATTTCCCAGCTGTGAACTGTGCATAAACATAGTTATCTTGTATTGCAGAGGTGCTGTCCTTATAAATTTGATCTCTATTATCCTGTGAGTGAAAAATAAACTGTTGTGACCCAATCAAATGCCCAGTGAAAGGAGGTGGCATAGCCAGTATTGCCAGTCCCTTTGTGACAGCCTCCTGCTGGCTGCCTCCATCAGACAGGAAGGCGACTTCACTGAGATGAGGGCAGGGACAGGAGGCATTTTAGGAGTCCTGTGAAGAATACAGTCCTCTGCATGCAGTGGTGGCCAACGCTGGCTTCCCCTCGTGTCCCAGTTTTGGGTAGGATGTGTGGGAGGAATATGGAAGCAGGACTGCTGATTTGAAATCGGATCACCACTTTCTGCTATATTGTGCTTCTCTGTACGAACACCTGCTTTAAATTCTAAAGGGACATTTAGTCCTTAGCATTTTTAAAGTGTGCCACACAGTGATTTGCTTGCTTCAGCGAGACTTCACTCACAGCTATTTTGCACAGTCAGAGCAATCTAGGGTAACACTGATGAAAAAAGAAATCTCTTGGGGCTTGGGGGTGCATCCTTTTTTCCTCATTAAATGCATTATTTATTATGGCAAAGACTATTCAATATTGGAATAAATCTTTAGAATTCCTAATCTCATTTTCTATTGATTCAGTTTAAAACTGGTTCCTTTTATTAGTAAATTTCAAAGAAATGTCTTCCTGTTCCTTTCTGGACTTCCATATCATTATGATTTTCTTCTGCTGGTGATGGTAATGTTACCAACGTGTGCAAGTGAAAAATGGATCCTGTATCTCAGCACGTTTGTGTAGTGGCTGACTTGGACACCAGGTGCCCAGCAAGCTCCTCTATCTCTGCCCTTCCCAGTGGGACATAGGAGAGGAAAATCAATAGAAAACCACTAGTGGGTTGAGATAAGGCAGCATACTAGTGCATGAAAAAAGCAAAAGTTTGTGCGCACATAGCAAAAGAAAAACTTAATCTTCCCATTGGTGGCTCAGCCATTAGCTGGGAAACAGGATTTCAGCACTCATAGCAGCTGCTGCAGAAGGCAAACACTGTTAAAAATGAACACCCCCCTGCAAAACCTAAAATATCCTCACAACACAAACCAAAAAATGGACGGTTTATTAAAAAAATGGACCCCTTGACCTATCACCACAATTACAACAAAGATTACCCATGATCGTTCTCTCTAACATTGCTGAGGGATTGTTTTGCCCATTACCTCTTCCAATTACTACCTTTATTTCAAAATTCTCATGGTTTGCCCACATTCTCCACCAAAAAGGGTGTAGTGGGTTGATGTTGGTTGGATTCCAGGCATCCACCAGAGCCTCTCTACTGCTCCCCTCCACAACTGGGCTGGTGACAGAAAAATACAATGAAGGGTTCATGAATTAAGGATGGGTGAAATTACTCATCAAATACCACCACAGGGAAAACAGCTAAAATTAGAGATATTAATTCATTTTATTGCCAACAAAATCAGAGCAGGCTAATGAAAAATAAAATAAAATCTTAGAAACACCTTCTTCCCACCCCTCCCTCCTTCCCAGCACTGTAGGGAGACAGAGAATGGAGGCTGTGGTCAGTTCATCACACATTGTTTCTCCCACTTCTCAGAGAGAGGAGCCCTTCCCGTGCTCTAGCATTGGATCCCTCCCACGGCAGACAGTTCTCTATGACCTTCTCCAACATGATTCCATTCCACAGCCAACAGTTCTCTGCAAACTTCTTCAACATGAGTCCATTCCATGGGCAAGAGTCCTCCCCACAGTGCTGCTGTGTGGCTCACTCTTTCATGGGTGCAGTTCTTCAAGGATAGGCTGGTCTAGCAGGGGTTTCTCTCTCCATGGACCTCCCATGGGATGACAGCCTCCTCTCAGGCATCCACCTGCTCTGGCATGGCAGAGCTCCTCCATGGGCTCCAGGAACGTCTCTGCACCCCCATTTACCTCTGTGTACTGCATGGTGACAGCAGCTTCACCATGGTGCCACCATGGGCTGCAGAGGAATCCCAGCTCTGGTGCCTGGAGCACCTCCTGCCTCTCTCTCATCACTGACCTGGGTGCCTGCTGAGTTGTTCCTCTCACCTATTCTCACCCTTCTCTTGTCTGGCTGCAATTATGTCTGTGCAATGATGTTTTTTTTCTTCTTCTTAAGTATGAGATCACAGAGGCATTACCATAATTTCTAATTGTCCCAGCCTTGACCAGTGGCACAATGTCTTTGGAGATGACAGGGAGGGACATGTCCTTTGTTGGACATGGAGGGAGCTCCAAGAGGCTTCTCATAGAAGCCACCCCTGTATCCCCCCTTGCTATCAAAGCTCTGTAATGCAAACCCAATACAGAATGAAAAAGATGTACATGCTTGTTCGAATGTGATTTTTAAGTACACTCATTTGTAAATGTTAAAACCCACTGACAAATTTCACTGGGATGCTAAATAGTGAGTGACCTCAACAGAAGAAGGAATTTCATACTGTGGGAGCAGAGGGAAACTCCACAAAATTGTGAAACAATTATGTGGAAAGAGTAATGAACAATTTTTGCAGGCTACCATGCTCCTGAAGGTTTTCTATGGGTTTGGGAGAATTCCCTAGCCATGAATCTCCCATGCCCACTGCCTGCTGCTGGGAAAGACCTGCATATCCAGTGCTGACCTGTACATCCCCAAGATTCAGAGGGCTGGATATTTCATCTGAAGCCTAAAAGGTTTACAAAATCTTCTGCATTTGCCTTAAAACAAAAAATTGGAATTTTTGATTCTTGGAAACTCCAGTTTAAAAAATAAACTCACTTGGAACCAATTGCCAGAATTAGGTAATGGGCTGTTCTGGATCAACGTATCCTTCAGCAGATCAGACCTGAAGCAACAAAGAAATGCTTTCAAAAGAACTTTAATGAATTAATTGGAACTTTCTCCATGTTCTATTAAAGACTTCTAGATAGGGTCTCTCAGACATATGCCAGTGAATCATTAAAACAAGGAGAAACACTTAAGAAGAATGCGCTCCAGTTCTGCAGTTTGCAGGATCTGGGTCAGCTTTTCACTTCCGGAATACAGAGCAGTGCTTCATGCACCCTGAAATATCTGAAAACAGGCATCAGTGACAAAACTTTGTGGTTGATTAGCGAGCTACATAATAAGTTACTTTTCTTTGCTGTCCAGGTTTTCACAGCCTGCTCCTACTCTACTGTTTCTACCAGACTGCATATGAGCCTCTGAGCAATCTACTGCCCTTGTTGTCCACTTGCTTTCCAAACAAAGTTCCTTTGTTCTTTCTCTCTTGCTGGAATGAAGCTCACATAAATATTCTTAAGGTCAGCTTTTCTTTTCAAAACATACGTTCCAGTAGTGTTTAAGTACTTCAGTCTGACTATCTGTTTGTGTAAATTATTAGTTACCAACAACATCCTCTCATTGTTTTTTAAATTTCTCTCACGCCTTTATCTACCTCTTTTCTGTTGCCTTAGATTGACAAGTGCCTTTGAAATTATGTCTTTTGAATTTTTTGCTTGTTTGGAAATTCATAAAATAGAATCTAGAACACTACATTGCATGAATATATACTGCAGTCATGAACACAAATGTAAACATTATCCCCTTGCAATCTGCTGCATTTTGTGATTGTTCATTTTCTGAATGTTGGGCTGAAGACCACCTCAGAATTAAACCAGTGTTTTGCTTACTTTCCTAATCCTTATTTTAATCATAATTCTCAAGATTCTTTGTCCCTTTAAAAAAATATGCAGGCTGTCTGCAGCAGACATTTAGAGCTTTGCTCAAAGGCAGAGAAATCCTCTTAGACCTGATTCTTCTTTAAAAAGAGGAACTAATGAGCAAACACAATCCTTCTGGATATAATATACATAAGTCTAACCCTGCTGAGGGATAGGTTCCCTAACTAGAAAAAATAGGTTTCCTAACTACAGCTTTCCAGACCAAATACCTAGAGTCAGAGAAGATCCTGAGTTGGGTGGAATCCACAGGGATCATCAAAGTCCAACTCCTGGCCCTGCACTGGAGAGCCCCAAGAGTCACACCATGTGCCTGAGAGCGTTCTCCAAATGCTCCTAGAACTCTGTCAGGCTGGTGCTGTGACCACTGCCCTGGGACCAGTGCCCAGACGCCCTCTGGGGGAAGAACCTTTTCCTAATATTCAAACTGAACCTCCCTGACATAACTTGGCCATTCCTTCAGGTCCTGTTACTGGTCACCACAGTGAAGGGATCAGTGTCTGGCGCCCTTATTCCCCTCAGAAGAAAGCTGTAAGGACTCCCCTCTTCTCCAGGCTGAACAGACCCAGTGACCTCAACCACCCCTCGTATGGCTCCCCTGTGCCTGAGGCTTTACTTCTGTGTTCCATGGTGTTCATACTGGTTGGTATTCACGTTTGTCTTTGAGTCATCTGGATTCTGAGATTCCTCAGCCAAACTGAGAAGCCCATGCAGAGTACTCTCTGTGGCCCTGCCATCTCTGGGGCAGAACTGGGATCTCTCCCTCCATTTGAAGCAGGTGATCCAGCCTGTCCAAGCAGCTGGGTGCAGCCACGAGACCTGAATATCTGTGATCAGCAAAGGGAAAACCTTGCTGGCTACTGATCTCAAGAACAGACTTTTCTTGTGCTGTTTGTATTTATGATTGCTCTGCACAATTTATAAGACCAGAGTAAGATATACTTTTAGATTTCAGTCTGGAGATAAGATTTTTTTTAAGGCCTTCTTTAAAACATGGTTTATAACTTGATGTAGTAGTGTTTATGTCCAGTACAGTATCTTATCAAGCCTTGATGAATACCCCTGCCTCTCCACATGTTGACTAATGAGAAAGCTTTACCCAACTTTTGAGAGCACATGTTGCTGATTTGCTAGGACTGGGCAGGATTTAGGCATTGTACCACTGCCTGTGTGTCTGTAATTATATGGTTTTTGAAGAAGCATTAGCAGTGACATTCTGAAAGCCTGCAGCTGCTACCAAAAATGAAGCATTTACATTACTTTCAGTCCAGTACTCTGAAACTAGCACTAACCCTCTCCTTGCTGAGCATACATGCAACTCCCATTGAAAGGATGTGCTCTTGTGTTCAGGGGCAAAAGGCACCTCAAATGGGTGATCTTAGCCCTTGTGTTGAGGCACTGCATCTGTATTGGCTCACATGAAAGTGGTCCTAACAGTCAGGAGAGGAAAGAAAACACAAGCATGCACATTCCCCTGGCTGCAGCACAGCAGTGCAGCTTCACTTTGGCTCTGTGTGTGTTAGGGAGAAGCTGCAGGACTGTTCAGCACTGTGGGAGCCACCAGTGTTGCAGTGGGGTAGGTGAAAACGAGTCAGTGACAGGGGCTAATTTCCTGTCCCCCCTTGGAAATTGTGCTTATATTTCACTCTTCAGAAAATGTACAATAGCACAAATTATTTTCATGGAGATTCAGCATGGGCACTATTATGTAAGCATGGGCTGTCTTCCCTCTAGCCTAAATTTCACTTACAGAGAAAATACAGAAGGATTACAGCTACATATGAACAAAAACATCCAAGTGTCTTCAGCCATCAAGCACCACCAGGTTTTTGCCAGTCTTCTTAGACTCTTGATTTCATCTTTCTTTCCATTCTTTGGCTATCTTTTGGCTGTTCTCCTTCTGTCCTGTTTCTGAGGCAGAGCTACTTAGAACAGACCTTACCCTGTTACAACTTCCCACTCCTTTTTCATCATCCTTAAAGCTTCCCCTATGGATTACTGAGATTTAATGCATTTTTGAAATTTATTATCCACTTGACATACAGACTCAAAAATGTGATTCTTCCTGCTTAACCACCCCTTGTAGTCAGCTTCGACTGACTGTGAAGAAAGACAGTCCTCTTCACAGTTGTAAGAGTTGATAATTCTGTGACACAGCTACTGTGCAGTATGTGACAATTCCTCTAAGCAAATGGCTGATTCTGTGTGGAATCATTCAATATTACAGAGATTTTATAAGAAAAATATTTTTTTGCTTGTGTGCAGATAGATAGATAGATAGACAGACAGACAGACAGACAGACAGATAGATAGATAGATAGATAGATAGATAGATAGATAGATAGATCCTGCTGTCAAAAAATACTGAGAAAAGGATAGTAATTTTCTTATAGATGCATTTAGGAGATAATGATTTTTAACAATTATTTAAATACAGGTTCTATGAGGCAGACATTTAAAGCTCATTGTTTTTTCAAAGACTTCCAATAAGTATGAGAGACCATGACAGTAGAAGCTGATATATAACACTCTGAGTCAGTTTTTGAGGCAGACAATGCATCATTCTATTTGGAGCATGTTCCATGGTCATTTTGCATCCCTCAAAAAATATATTAGCTAGGTTGCAAATAATAGGCTGATCAATTAAAATTATTGCAATAAAAAAATTGTTTTGAATCCACTGTAATTTTTTTTGGGTGAAAAAGCCCTTTCCTAAATTTTATATAATTACTTTTTTAGAACAAACTTAGTTAAATAAAAGGATAGGATCAGCAATTTTTTTTACTCTTTCCATAATTTATCTACACTGGTCTGTAGTGTTTACTGCATTTTAGATGGAGGCATTTCCATATGATATAAATTGTCCCAATCTCTGTGGACTGATGAAGCAAGTTCCTTTATCCAGGAGACAAAAGAAAAGAAGAAAAATTTCCTCCCTTACTTTCACTTGATTTTCACTAATGTTTTAATTTATTAAGGAGAAGAGCTTTATATATCACAGTAAAATCAAACTGTAAGTGAAATTTAATGGGCACACATTTTCTGATAAGCAAATATTTAGTGTAGCTAAGTTTATGTGTCTTTCCCAGTTTATTCAGGACATCTTATTCAGAAAGCACTCACTGCTTTGGGGGGAGGCAATAAATTAATTCAAGCTCCATTATGGACCTTCAATGCAGAGCAATACTATTACTACCATTTCTCCTTATATAGACAAGATACTCAATTAATCTTCTCTTCTTCCAGCATTTCCTTTGGGTAAATGCTTTCTGTTAAAAAGCAATCAAAAATATGAACCAGTCTTGAGATGTTAAGTAGTAGTGTTCCAATCTCTTGCTAAAATGGCAATGTTGGGCAGTAGTAAACCTGTAATTTTCAAAGCTGGATGGTGCATAGAATAAAGTCATGTGACATCCTAAATTGTGAGTAGTCATTCATTACTTCAGTGAACCTTAGAAGCTGCTGGAGTACTGTGAACATGAATCATCATAGTTATAATGTAAAAAAACAACATTTAAAATATTTTCCCCCTCTGAATAAAGCGTTTTCATCTTTTCCAGGAAGACACACATTTTAAAAGTCTCTATACACTTACTAAAGCTTTCAGAAATGTAAATATGCCTTTAAGATCACCTAAGTAACTTTGCCATTTCCTCCTTACAACTAAAAAACACCCCAACATAATATAGGAATAAAAAAGAAGCCAGCAGCCTGCTAGTCCTTGCTTCAAACAACTGATATCTTCACTGCTTCAGTGACTTGGAAAATTATGAAGCTATCCAGCTGAACCTCTACACATCTTCTTTACAGACCAGTTGGGTTTTAGGCTCTTCTAGTATTTAGATTGAATTTCACTTGCCCTTTATATATAGTAGAGCCAAATATTGATGTAATCTTATGTAATTAGATGAAGTCTGTTAAAGAGAAGACAATATTGTAGCAATTTCATTAAATAAGGGATAGTCACATTCTTCATTCCAATTTAGACCATTTTTTCTTGAGAAATCCCCTTTTCCAGTGTCAGAATTGCTCATCATTAAAGGTAAGTGTTGCAAGGCAGGACCCTGCTTCAGCCCAGTTTTCCTTTCCTGTGGCCTCAGACTCTTGTTGTGCTGGTGGGGTTCTTTGGTCTCCTCTGGGATGGCCCAGGCCCACCTTGGCTCACTTCCAGCAGAGAGGCATGTGAAATGCCAAAGAAAATGCCTGCCATGGAAAGCTGACATAATTAACATGAGGAGCCACCTAGTCAAAGCATTGGGCTGAAACATAATTCAAAAGATTGACCAGCCACAAGTTCTTGTCTCTGGTCAATCAAGGGCAGGATCAGTACTATCTGTATTTTTTTTTTCACACATTTTCAAAACAATGTAGGTTGGAAGGGACCCTACTCAAACTCTCATCTGAGGTGTGCTGACTTCAGCATTGGCTAAAAATTTGTAATGCCTGGCAAAGACAGTGACTCCATCACAACAGTTTATGCTAGGGTTTTACTGTCCCCACTCATACACATTCTTCTTAACAACTAACCTGGATTTAATTAATTAATAAGACCATAAAAAGTTTATGACCTTCTCTGCCTTGATCCAAGAAATCACTGTTGACAGGAGAGGGAAAAAAAAAAATCTGTTTTCAGTGCTATAAGAACAGCCAGTTCCACACAACGTAGCCCAAAGCTTGCCAGGCTTAGGTATTTCTTAATCTGCTGTACTCATGAGGGCTGGATATCAGTGATTTCAATATAATTAGTTCTCATTATTTTTCAACAAATATGTTTTAGTTTCATACATATTCTACATATGCTGGAACTTTCTGTTATTCTCTATTAACATTACAGATGTATATTTTAGCTCTGTAAGTTACCTTTGATTATTATTACAATTTTTGGGATTAAGTTGCCCAAAGGAAATGTGTGGTTTGTATTTCAAGCTGTTTGGTAGGCTAGCAGAAGGTTTTGACTTACATTTAGAACAGTTTGCAGGTTAGTTTGTAGCAACTAGAATAGCAAAAAGAATAGAAGAAAATTCACATGACAGTTATTACATGTAATTATGAGGATATACTTGACAAATTTTGGTGTAATTTTAAAATCTGACATCTTGTGGGTTTTCTGATCTACCATTAGTAGAGTGGATTAATAGTTACAACTGCAACTCACATGCTCCTGTGTTCTCCCCTTAATGATTTTGTGTATTACTTTCCTTTCTAGCACCATAAAGAACTTTGCGGAGTGCTGTGTTAGAAAACTTATCCCTAGTAAGAGGAACATATCTGAACTGAAAACCAATTAATTATTACAAATTTCCAAATATGGTTTCCCTGATTTTTTTCTTTCCATTATGCTTGCAGTTGGATTGTGTTTTTTATATTTTCCTCTAAAAATAGGGCTCTGATCTCTTACTGAGTAGGACTGCAGAATAATAAGTAATATGCTGGATCTATCATATCAGTCACCCTCCCACTGCAGAGGCACTCAGAAGTTACAAGAGGAGGCTCAAAGACATGAGGTAAAAATACCTTATGGACTAAATGACTGATTTGGTGTCAAGATGATTGTGATGTTAGAGCTGGCACTGCAGCCTGACCAGTGTAGATACACAGGTACAATTTCAGTTTTACTTAGGAGTAAAGTTTTCTGATAGGATATAACTTTTTATCTGCAGTGCAATCTTGCCTTACTTGGATTTATGGAGAGTAGATGTACTGTAGCTGCAGCAGTTATCCCTCAGAATATTTATATATTGACCTCGGTATTTACCCCAGTTGGAATACATGCTGAGCAGAGGAAATCTGCCACGTGCCAATCCAGAAAAGTCTACAAAATGTGTTTTTTGCTTAACTTATGAGGAGCCAGACACAACAGGTGTTGTGGTCCTAAGTATGTGGATAGAGACAGCCTTTCTGAATAATATTTGGTGGGGCATGCATTTTTTTACACCAAAGATGTGTAGCTGTTGTATTGTCATTTTCCTCTTCAAGTAACCTCATAACATCAAATTGGGGAAGTTTACTATTATCTGTGTTCGAAAGAGTTCCCATAGTACAATTTCCAGGGTGTTACACTATTAAGTTTTCTGCAATCATGAATAATTTTTTTTAGTAAGAACTTCTTTAAAAGCTAACTTGGACTGGTTAACATCTAATTATCAGGATCTTAGGGATAAACAGTTCTAAAGTTTTTCTAAAGTAATTCAGCAGAATAGTATTTGAAATGGCCCCCAGAAATAACAGAATCACAGAATCCTAGAATGGTTTGGATTGTAATGAGCCATAAAGATCATCAAGTTCCAAACCCCCTGCCACGGGCAGGGACATCTTCCACTACACCAGGTTGCTCTGAGCCACATCCAACCTGGCCTTAAACCCTTTCAGGGATGGGGCATCCACAGCTTCTCTGGGCAGCCAGTTCCAGTGTCTCACCATCTTCACAGTAAAGAATTTATTCTTAATATCTCAGCTAAACGTACCCTGTTTCAGTCTAAAGCCATTCCCCTTGTCCTATCACTACATGCCACTCTAAAGTCCCTCTCCAGCTGTCTTGCAGGCTCCCTGTTAGGTAGAAAATGCTCACCAATTCCCTGCAGCCTTTTCTTCTCCAGGCAGAAAAGCCCCATCTCTCTCAGACTGCCATGTAGGAGAGGTGCTCCAGCTCTCTGATCATCTTCATGGCCTCCTCTGGACTTGCTCTGATGGGTCCATGCCCCCCTCGTTTGTTGGGGGCTCATGGCTGGATGCAGCTCTCTAGGTGTGTCTGACAAGCCCAGAGCAGAGGGGGAGAGTCACTCCCCCGACCTGCTGCTCAGACTTCTTTTGATGCAGCCCTGAATACAGTTGTCTTTCTGGGCTGCAAGTACACATGGCTGAGTCAAGAATCTTGATAGCTTCTTGTCCACCAACACTCCCAAGTTCTCCTCAGAGCTACTCTCAATCCTGCCTCCACCCAGCCTATACTTCTGCTTGGGAATGCCCTAACTCCGTTGCAGGATCTTACACTTGGCGTTGTTGAATTTCATGAAGCTGGCACAGGGGGACCTCTCAAGTTTATTAAGATCTCTCTGGATGTCATCCCTTCCCTACAGTGTGTCAAGGGCACTGCACAGCTCAGTGTCATTGGTAGACTTGCAGGGGGTACACTCAATCCCACTGTCCATGCTGCCAGCAAAGATGTTAAACAGTGCTGGTCCCAATACCAAGCCCTGATGAACACACCTTGTCACTGGTCTCCAGTGGACATTGAGGCATTGACCACAACTCTTTGAGTGAGCACTGAATTATCTACTGAGTGTCCATCTGTCAAATACTTCTCTCCAGTTTAAAGACAAGGCTATCATGTAGGACAGTGTCAAGTGCTTTGCAGTTCCAGTAGCTCTTCCCTCATTCACCAACACTGTAACCCCATCATAGAAGGTCACCACATTGGTCAGTATAATTTGTCCTGAGTGAAGCTGTCACAAATCATCTCTTTATTTTCCATGTGCTTTAACATAACTTCTTGGGATCTGTTCCATCATCTTTCCACACGCTATGGTGAAACTAACTGGCCGGCAGTTCCCCGAGTCTTCTTTTTTTTCCTGCTTTTAAAAATGAGGGCTGTTTCCCTGTTTCCAGTCAGTGGGAACTTGAGTAGACTATTATGACTTCTCACATATGATGGATGGTGGTTTAGCCAATTCCTTCACCAGTTGCCTCAGGACTCATGGATGCATCTCATCAGGTCCCACAGAGGTTGGGAGCTTGTGCATCCTCAGGTTCCTTAGATAGTCTCAAACTTGATCTATAATGGGTAGTTCTACATTCTCCCAATCCCAGCCTTTCCCTTCTGTGATGCAGGTTGTGTGGCTGTACCACTTGCTAGTGAAGACTGAGACAAAAATGCTGAATACCTCAGCCTTCTGTATGTCCTGTGTTACCAGGACTTTTGTTTCCTTTCAGAGATGGCCCACATTTTCCCTAGTTTTCTTTTTATCACCAGTCTACCTATAGAAGATTTTCTTGTTGTCCTTGATGTCCTTGGTCAAGTTTAATTCTATCAGGGCTTCAGCTTTCCTAACCTAATCTTTGGCTGTTTGGACAATCTATGCATACTCCTCCTAGGCTACCTGCCCCTGCTTCCACCCTCTATGCTTCCTTTGTGTGTTTGAGTTTGTCCAGGAGCTACTGGCTTTGTTTCCAAACTTTCTTTTTGTCAGAATGCATTGCTTCTGAGTTTGGAGGAGGTGATCTTTAAACATCAATGAACTTTCTTGAGGTCCTCTTCTCTCCAGAGCTTTATATCCCGTGGTACTTTATCAAGCAGATCCCTGAGGAGGCCAAAGTCAGTTCTCCTGAGTAGCAAGCTTGCTGTGATTCATCCTTGCTGCCCCAAGGACCTCGATCATTTCATGGCCACTGCAGCCCCAGTCTGCCCTTGAGCTTCACCTTCTGCACCAGCCCCTCTGGCCTCTCTTTCATCAGAGATAACTGTGATGAGAAGAAAGATAATACCTATGCAAAAACTCTATCTCAGTAGCTTCCTGTCCACTTGCATCAGCTGGTCTGTGTGAAAGGAGCTCCTGACATTTAAAGGTGGTGTATGGTGCCAGCACATAACCAACCGGAATTTTCTGTTCATGCTAAAACCCCTCCTTAGTACAGATTAAATAGTCTATTGTATTTAAACTCTAATCTAGCATGCACAGATGTTAGTAAAAGTATTTCAGTTGGTTTCAACATGCATTGAATCAAACACCAGCAGTCCAGGAACATCAGTTGCTGCAGGCACACTGATTAATTTGGGAAGCTCTTTTAGAAAGACAGGATTGGTAACTTCAGGGCTGTGGTGCTAATCCTTCATAAGAGAGTTCTCTGCTCTGAGGCAGGAGATGTGACATGCTGCCTCATACAATTGCTGCTGCGGGAACTGGGTGCTCTGGCTGCCTGACAGTCACACCAGCAGAGGCTCTGAAAAACAAGATCTCTGGAGTTTTTCCACTTTCCCTTGAAGGACTAAGTATGTCACTCTTATGATAATGTGAAATGTACTCCGCAGCCAAGCCAGCTTGGTTTGGGTTGACTCTTTGGTCTGCAGCTTACAGCAGGGAAGGGGTGGATACAGCAAAATCCACCACAGGACTGTTTTAAGGTGAATTAAATGAATGAAACATTTTGTACAGTGTAAATTCACAATAATTCCCCCTGGATCATGTTCCAAAACTGTATACTTCATATGGCAACTCACTTGCTGCTTGTCACTATGCGACTTTAGAACCATTTAACTACGCTATTTTCCTTTATTTATGGTTCAGTAGGCAAAGGAAAATTAACTGGTGTCTCTGCAGTGTACCAATATTTGTGCTCTGCTTAATGCTCCATATAATAATTACATTTCCTAGGATAACATTTAAGATAATTCATAGAAAGTTGTCAGGGAAGAATGAGAACTTCACACACTGAAAATACTCAATTACATGTTAGAATATTTAATTTATGTTAAATATTGCTCTACATTTACTTTTTGAGTCTAAAGTTAATGTGCTAGCTGCAATTCTAAAGGTAGAAGGGAAAGGAATTAAGTAGTCTCTTTTCAAAGTCCCTCTTTGTTTCCTGTGTCTTTGTATCATATCTAAAAGGCTCTCCTCCAAAATGCAATGTTAATAGAGTCTTCCTTAAAGGCTAGACCACTCAGATGAATTTTTGGCTGAACGATTAATTTTGTTTCTTGTCTTTTAACTTTTTATTCATAAGTAAGTGCAGACACATGATGCAAAGAAAGGCACATGCATCTTTTCCATGACAGTGACATTGGGTTTGCTATTTCCTATGTTGCAAAGAGGAAAGAAATAAAAATAATAGGTTCAGACTAAAAAGATGAAACAGATTTAATAAAGTTCCTGCATGTACAACAGTTTCTATTCACAGAACAACCAGTTAAAACAGTCAAGATATTTGAAAAGAAATCCATGGGTTATTAATTTTTATTGCAGTTTTATTTAATTTAAAATAAACAACAGAAATAAATTGTGTATTTCCATATTTAAGGCTTATATAACCCCATATGATAGTTCTGTATTTAGGAAGATGGTTCAAATGAGAACTTATTCTGTGCCCAGTAAAGAAGCCTATAAAAATACCATCCAAAAGATGTTGGAGAGAGGACACTTTGCTTCCAAGTTATTATTCATGGCTTTTCAATGAAAGCAGCTGTGCAAGCCACAAATGGTGCCCTTTGGGTCACAGAGAGCCTCACAGTGTAAAGGCTAAAGGCTGTGTCTCTGTCTTGGCCATTTGTTTCCAATTTTTCCATCATTTGAAGATCTTTTTTTAAAAATTCAGGTATGAGGAAGAACTCAGTCACATCTTAAAGTGTCTGAGCTGAGCTCAAAATGAGATGGGCTTTGCTAAAGGTACTATTGTGCTTTTAGCAGTTTATCGCCAGGTATGTTCAGGAAGGTGAATCTTTCCTCAATCCTTTCTCTTACTTTATTAGCATATTCTGCAAGCCCAGCACTTGGTGGGATGGTGCTGCAGAAGCCAAGTTATTGCTGGGAGAGGAATATCATCACTCATTGTCATGCTGACCTAAACCTATGTGTCTGATACATAATTTTTTTTCATTTGTTTATTTATAGATTCTAATTTCAAAAGTTTGTAATATATTATTTAATATCCTTAGAACTCATAGTCTCTGTGTACAAAACAGAAAACTTAAAAAGTAACAATATATTGGAAAAATGCTTACATTGAGCTATTGCATTTTACTTCTTACTTTCTGGAAAGGGATTCTGCTAGTATTTCCAAGAATTCCCCATTGTTCTTTTCAGCAATGCAGCCATGCTGCATTGTGCACCCTGCTCCTCTTTGCTGATCTTTTCCTGGTATCCCCCAGTAGCTGGAACTGCTTTGCAGACTGCAGCCTGGGCCATCCAGCTGTGCCTGGTGCATGGGGTTACAGAACGGGTGAGCAGCCGTGGCACAGTGCAGCCAGTGCCTCAGCAAATGAGTGTGAAACAGGTCAAGCTGCAGGGGAGGGAGTTTGGGAGCTAAACGTGTGAGGCTCCCTCTTGATGTGTGAGATTTGTCAGGTCTGCACTGTGAAGGCAGAATTTTAAAATCTTTCTAGAAGGGTTGGAAACTCAGATTCCTCTGAAGCCCAGAGTTAAGCTTGTAAATGATTATGTATCTTTATTACAAGAGGCTATTTCTTCTGGCAATGGAGGGAGCACATTCCCTGCGATACTTCCAGGCCATCTACAGAGTAAGTGTATTTAGTTACTCTGAACTGGTCAGGTAACCTTTTAAAACATTAACTTAAAGAATCCAGTACAATCACAGCCCAACCCTTCCTGTATTTCACTATGTTGTTCAGCTTCAAAAAAAGGAAACCTTATTTTAAAAAGCTTTATAGCCCAAGTTCTATCAACGTGAACTGTTTATTTAGGCAGGAAGCTACTCAACTACTATTTTTGGAAATAATGGGAAAGTGGTTTCATAGACAAGAGTATGAAGAATGGCATTGTTTTCTTTTATTCAAAGCTACCAGAACCCTCTCATTAGGTTTTAAAATTCAGTTTAGGACCCTAACTCTACCTCTAAATTCCTATTTTGTTCTCAAAACAAAACTAAACACAGAGCTAAACATAGAGCAATGAACAATATCCACAATTAATAACCTTTTCATCCTGTTTAATCTTTATAAGCAAAACCAAGTAGTTTTAGTAATAGTAATAGTTATTGAAATGGAATGAATAATCAACATTCTGTCCTTCCTTAGCCTACAGTTCAGCATAGAGGCTTCTGCCTGTTTTGGATTTTTTTGTCTGTAGTAGTAAAGTTATTGAAAATCTTTTTGAATTGAGATAAAGCAACTAGTTTTAATTCTTGACACAGGATACAGGGCTGACAGAAGATAATCTTCATCTTCTCCAAGAGCTCTGATGATAGCTTTTCATTCCTGTATAAATTACTTGATGATAAATAATTAATTTATCAAAGAAAATATATAGACTTTAAATCCCCCCGAATTCTTATTTTTTATTAATTTGTTTTTATTCCTGCAAAACAGGGTAGCATTATGTTTTTTTGACTAGGAAAGGACGTAACAACAGAGCTGATAAAATAATTCCTAACACATTCAATGCAATATACATAAACCAAAAATATTCATTTATGTGTCCAGAAGAACCCTCTGAGCTGTAACTGGGTTGAAAAATACAGTGACTGTAACAAAGAAGATGAAATAATAAAAACAAAAAAAAGTACTAATAATGTATATTTATTCTAAGCTCTGTCACTGAATGTGAAAATTTGGTTTGGAGGCTTCCAGACTTCAGCCTTCTCTCTATGCAAGCACGGTTTTGGGTCCTGCTAGTTCCTCTGTGAGTGGAGTGATGGACTGGATGGCTGAACTGAAGCCCTGGGGCCAGCACAGCCCTGGCAGTGAGAAGCACTCTCAGACACACAAGTTTAATGTGAAGGGTGTGCAGCACCCCAGCCTCTGCTGTTAGAACACATTACTGACCCCCAGGTCAGGCTGACTGTTTCTACATTCCCAAATCACTGAAGATACAACCTAGAAAGTATTGGATGTATGGTTACAGCTTCCTCTGCATGTTCATGTGTCTCCCTCTCTGGGCATGCCTGCCCAAGCAGTTAACGCTCAAAGCATGCATTACCAAATTCTCAAAACACCTTGTGTATTGCTATCCACAGAACTCCATCTGCTTTGTGCACCTGAATTATAGAGACTGTATGCTTCACTAATGCCAGATGCTTTTTTGAAACACATACATATGATCAAAGGTAACAAGACTTCCACCTGCATGGGACTTCAGTCTACTTTTTGCCCATAAATCTACTATTCTAAAGTCAAACAAAACCCAATGGGCTAGGTAACAACTTTCTGCTCAGCATAATTCAAGTAACTGGCCCATTTTTTACTAAGCTTTTTTATCATAACATGAAACTAAATTAAAATTCAGGAATCCTGAAACATCCAACTGATAAGGCAAAATCTTGCCCCTATACATAAAATAATAGAAATTTCCACTGTATCATTAATACTAAGACAATAAGAGCCCCTTCTTCTAGGCAATTCTGTAGTCCAAACAGGGGGCAGTGGAGCTCTGAAGCACGCTTCTCAGGGAAATGGTCACAACAGAAAACTTAGGAGTTGAAGTGTTTGGCCAGTGCTCTCAGGCACATGGTGAGGTCCTTGGGGTGTCCTGCACAGGGTCAGGAGTTGAATTTGACAATCCTGATGGGTCCCTTCCAACTCAACATATTCTATGATCCTATAAGCCACATCATTATCATGTTTTTATATATTTGTTAAGCATATAGCTGCCATGGGATGCAGTATTCAGTTTGCAGGATTTTTGAGCAAAAAAAGGAGATCTTGACAACAGAAAACACTGCTGCTGATTGAATAACCATTTTGTTCTGGTATTTCATTGCCCTATTAGATTAATCCGAGCAGCTAAGGCTTGAGTAATTCTGAAAATGCACATTGAGATTCCACTGCAGAGTGGATTTTGGATTCATATTGCAGAAAATAATAAAGTGTAACCATTGTTTGGTTTGTTTTGGTTTTGGTAGGAAGCTTTTCTATAGCTGAAAACATGCTTCCACCAACCCTTGCATATAGAAGTATAAATTACCCTTTCACAGTAGAGAATTTAAAAGCACGTTTCTCTAACAGCACCCTGTGTAGCTCTAAACAAGGTCACATTAAAGTTACATTGTTTCTATTTTGAAATGTAACCATGCAGGTTCTTCTCCTAAGTGGCTAAACCTAAGCTCAAACAGCCAGGGACAAAAATTTGACTGCCAATTCCTGTACCAACCAACATTTTGGTTTAATGTTTTCCCTTCCTACATAATTTAGGACAGCCACAGAATTTCACAAAACCTCCCCCAGTATTATTTATCTGTACTGCAGTACTGCTTAGAGACTTCATCTGCAATTCTCCATGCAGTGCCTTAACTGCGAGATCATCCTTCCACTTAAACATGACACAATGCCTATTGTCTTCTGGAACAGTACCCAAATGTTATGAGCTTGTTACAACAATCAGATAGCATTTTTAGTGCATTACCTTAATTTTCTAGCTATCCCATCTTTTATACCTGTTTAAAGAGGTGTTAAAATGAGTGAGATACACCAAACAGCATTTTAAAAACAGTCCATCAGGGTCTAAGTATGTATTGGCATACTTATTCCAGAAAGTAGACTGAATGACAACACTGTAAGGGGCACACGAGATGTTAATTGGGGCATCCTACCTACAGCATTTTTTCCCACAAAATGTAAATTCAAAATATGTTTGTGAATGAAAAGAAAGCCACATTCTTTGCCATGGAAAGAAGATTCATCACTATGTTTGCATGAACTCCTATTTTGTCCAGTCAGATTTTATACAACCATAAGTTCATGAGCAGACTCAATTTATAGAAATTTGTGTGAAAAGACCATGTCTCCATGTGATCACCAAAGGCAGGAAACACTTTCTCTGAGCTTTTATGTATGGCTTATGAAATTCATGGTGACTTGCAAGACAGAAGGCTTTAAGTTCACTTGATAGCTCCAACAAATCTAAACTCCAGCTGTGGGTGATGGATTGTAAGGAATCTATTTTGCAGGAAAGAAAGCTGAGGAAGTTCCACGAAACCTTTTAGAAGAACTAGCTATAAACCTGAAATACCTACAAGCCTCTATGGATTGTCTCTTTCAAGATGTTGTCAAGTCACCTCCAATTAAAAAGAGTAGCTTTCTAGTTTTAACAGGGTTTTGAAACCTTTCTGTCTCAGGTAAAATTCAGTATCAACGTGTGAAAATACCTCTCACTATAATCATTTAGGTGTTTTTCTGCAGCACACATTGGTATGTTTATCAACCAAACAAACTAACCGGAGCACTGAAAACCTTCCTTTCAAAAAAATACAAAAGCAATTGATGAGGGTATGATGCCATCGAAATAGGAACTTTTGTAATCACCATTTTACATAGTCATAATACTTCTAATGCTGTAACACAGCTAGCTGCTCCAGAAGATCTTTTGCACTTGGTCACTGTAGGCATGCTGAAAAAGCATCTATTTGTAAGTGTTGGTAATTTGTACTGCTCAGCTAAACACACACTTTTCGATTATCTAGGCTAGATAACAGCCCTGAAATGCACCAGATGAGTGAAGTATAATAGCCTGAAACCTTGGGATGCCACTTACAACTTGGCAACACATAGCAGCTGGGAATCAATGCTGGAACCTGTCTAGAGGTCCACCACCTACCACAGGCTCCATGCTGGCAGCAGCAGTTCTTTAGAGTGCAAGGTCTTTGCCCCTCTATGCTTCACAGTCTTTGGTTTGCGCCCTTTGTCAGTGACATAGCAGGGTTGTTGCATTTTGCTGTGATGGACTTTACCATTGCACCATTATCTACCCAGAAAAAGGAAAGTCTGCTGATGAGTAACATTTCACTGGTTTCTCACTGTCACGGGCAAAGCAGATTTTTCCCTTCTACTGGCTTGTATAGAGCAAAAGAACCTGTTTTTCACTACAGAAGTAGCAGAAAAAAAAAAGTTATGATGAGGAAAGAGATCTGTACTGTGGAAATGAAGACTGTGATTCAGACATTAATTTGTCCCCTTTCTGAAGAAAACTAATAAAAGTTAATAAAAGGATCCTGAAACAATGAGAAATACTGCAATGCTTTTATACTGCTGAAACACTGAATTCAGATCCAACTGCAGGTATTTCTATTGATGTTACAATTCCATTTTTAGTGTTGATAATTTGGTTAATAGAAGTTTTTCCTTCATGAGTAAGGTAAGGGATTTCATTGTAACATTGAGAGTGAGAGTAATATCCAAATGCTTTTATCTGCATGGGAATGCTCTAATTGGAATTTTAATAATCTGGAACTTCTAGGAATGAAGCTCCTATCTCAAAATCTTCATACTTGCTGATTGGGTAAACAGTGTGCTTCTAGTTATTTCCAATGGGCTACAGAGTCTTTTCACATACAAGCCATCAGTAGTATCTAAGTTAGGAAAGAAATAAATCATCTAAGAAAGACCTTTCTTTTTTTTTTTTTTTTTTTTTTTTTCCTTTAAAAGTAACATTCACGGCCATTTATTTGAGGTTAATTTAAATCATTCTCCATCCCAGTCCCCAGTACAGCCTTGCTGTTCCTCCATAATGTAGCCTTTGCAGAATGGAGATTGCTTACCTATGTGTTGGGCCTAATTCAACTGAGATGGGATTTTAGACAGATCCCTAAACTACAGTTCCCACAGAAAACACTGAGTTACCATGTATTCAAGTTTCCTTTATCAGCATAGTCAGATGCCTAGCATTCAGAGTTCCTTGAATAAAAGTCATTGTTCACAGCCAGTCAGACTGCCCAAAAGAGAGAGTGTAAGATAATCTGTACAGCACAGAGGTAGCAGAGGATGAGAATCACTGCATTGGCACTGCAGGGTGCCTGTGAACCTATTTCTGCCTGGGAAATCTTAGGCTGAGGCCAACTTGGCCTGGAGGTATTTGTGAAAAATTATCATGCTATTGTCAATGAGGAACAGTGAGAAGACAAATCTTAAATTTCATATCAAAGGTAGTTTGGTTAAAAAATTACAATAAAAAAAAAATCTGCTTCAGGATTTTTGAGAACTGCAGGTTGCTTGCACTGGCTTCAAAAAGGACCAGCATGTAGATTACAGGAACAGAAATGGGGCTGGTCAGCACATTGTCTATTTGCTACAGCACGAGATAACCACAGGAGACAATAAACATTTACAGGACTACCTGCAAATCTGCTTTCCTGTTGCTTGCAGCACAGCCAGCATCTCAACATTGAGTTTCATTGGGTGCCATGTGTTTCAGGCTAGATGAGGCAGAGGCAGCTTTACAACTTCCATCATGTAATATTTAAAGCCTGATTAGGTGTTTCTCATTTAATCACATATATTATTAATTTCAACGAAATTACTGTTTCTCCCTGTGCCTTTAAACAGGCAGTGAATAAAAGTTGGGTTGCTAAGGCAGAATTATAGCCAACTATTCCAGTTTAGCTGACTGCATTCTGATTACTTAATAACACCCAAGTATGTGCAGAATTTGTCCTTGCTGTGAGCCACACAGAGCATTGCACTACTGAAAAAAACCCTCAGAAAAGGCTGTGCTGCATTGGCTTAAGCGCTTTCCTCAGCGCGGTTTATATTCCAGGTAGTTAAAGAAGTCCTCAGCGAAGAAAACCCGCATGAGTTCTTGCTGTGCCGCTCCACAGCGCTGCAGAGCAAGTCAGAAATGACTGCCCAAAGCCTGCTCCGAGGAGCGTCATTTGCCATTCCGGCTGCGATTCGGTTGCCCCGCGGGACCGCTGGTGAGACCCAGCGAGACTCAGCCCCGGAAAGGCTGCAACGCCGCGCCCGAAAACTCATCGGGACACAGGGCTGGGGGAACGCACACACACCCCTTCCGCACCCGCTGGTGGCTGCGGGGGCTCCGTGTGCAGCGGGCGGGAGGCCGCGGCCGCACCCGGCAGCTGCCCACGGGCGCACGGCCAGGCCTCGGGCCTCACTTGGGGAGGGCTCCCGAGCTCCCCGCGGTCCCGCCGGCGCCGTCGTTGCCCCGCGCTCGCGCTCTCCATCTTCATCTCCATCTCCATCATCTCCATCTCCCTCTCCCTCCCTCCTTCCCTCTCGCCGGGGCCGGCCCCGCCCCGGCGAGCCCCGGGCAGGTGCGCCCGGAGGTGCCGCGGGTCCCCCCCCCGCAGCCATCTCGCCCCCCTTGGGGCGGCTGCGGCGCGGGGCTCGCCCTCCCCTTCTGCCCTCCCCTCGCTGCGGTGGGCTTGGCTTGGCTTGCGGCTGCAGCGCGGGGCTCGGCGTGAGTCACCCAGCCCGCGGCACGGCGAGCCGAGCGCGCAGGCACACGGGGGAGGCGGCGGGGGCGGGCGGCGAGCGGCGGGGGCGGCAGCACCGGCTCCCCGCCCGCCCACTCGCACATGCTGCCGAGCCGCAGTCAGCTGGAGCGCCGCTTCCTCCACAGCCGCCGCCGATGACCTCCTCGCCCGCCCGCAGCCGCTGAGGACCCCCAGCGTCCCCGGCAGGGCAGGGGATGATAGATCGGCCTCCTGCAGCCCCGTCCAGCGCAGCTCGCCGCACCGCAACCTCGGCCGCCGCCGCCCGCCGGAGCCGCCGCCCCAGAGGAGCCGCAAAATGAACCCCCAGTGCGCCCGCTGTGGCAAAGTGGTCTATCCCACCGAGAAAGTCAACTGCCTGGACAAGGTGCTGGGGCGCGGGCGGGCGGGGACGGCGCCTCCCGGGCGTGCCCGTCCCGGTCCCCGCGGCTCCGGCGGGGAGGGCAGGGAAGGGCCGGGCCGGGCCGGGCCGACGGGGCATCGGGGCGAGCCGGCAGGTGGCAAATGCAGCGTCTCAAGGGCGGCCGCTGCGCCGGCACCCGCGCTGTCACCGCCGGCGGGGGCAGCCGCCGTGTCACGGCGCTGGCGCGGGGCTAGCGGGGGCCGCAGCGGTCGGTGCGCCCTGCGGCGCCCGCCCGGGAATGACGGTGCCCGGGGCTGGCGGCGGGTCCCCCCGGCTTCCCGAGGGATGAAGTTGTAGGCGGCCCTTTCCCGGTTGTAGTTGTCGCTGCCTCCCCGAGCTGGGGCGGCTTCGGCCGCCCCTGGCCCCGTGGCTGGCGCGGCGGGGACGGTGTCCGGGGCAGCGGGGCGGCGGCAGCCCCGTCCCGCGGGGGTGTCCCCGGTGGCACCGGTTACAGCCCAGCGAGGTAGCTCCGTAAATAACAACAGTGAGGCTGTGACGGATGCGCCAAATTACCATCTCCGGAAAGGCAAGGCGAGGCGAGGCGGTAGAAGCCACCGGAGGAAAATGCCGTATTATGTGCTAAATTTAGTGTTTGTGCGGCGTACCAAAAAGCCAGCCGTCACATTAGTTAGTGATTGCATTCGCGTAGTATTGCATTCTTACCAAGAGGCGCAGTTTTATTTATTTATTTATTTATTTATTTATTTATTTATTTATTTATTTATTTATTTATGTTAAACATCAAACTCTTGCTTCAGTTATCTTTAAAATTACCCTGGCAAGGTGAGCATGCAGGGGTCTTGGCATTCACCTTAGCAGAGAATTGACATTTCTGATAGTGTTTCAGAAGCACCTTCGGTTTCATGTGAAAGTAATTATTTTGATTTAGTTAAGAGACCTATAATGCATGGCCAAAATATTGACAAGTAATTGTGTTTTTATATTTACCGTACCCTAGATCTGCTTTCAAAATATCAGTACCGTAAGTAATTCTACTTTACATTTATTTACAGTACTGGCATAAAGGATGTTTCCACTGTGAAGTTTGCAAAATGGCTCTGAACATGAATAACTACAAAGGATATGAAAAGAAACCTTATTGCAATGCGTAAGTATTGTAAATGTCAAGTCTTGCAGAAATGCACATGAAAAGAAAACCTGGCTGTGGATATTGTCAAATAGGTATTGTTGTGCTGTAAAAACTTAATCTAGAGAGAGCAGTGCAATCTAGAGCAGTTCAGTATCTTTGTGGATGGGGTATTCTACTTGAATTAGTTTGACAGAAGACGAAAATACTTGATTATGATGTGTTTAGGCAGTGTTTTCGTACCAGATCTGAGGATACAGGTCTTTTCCTCCCTGGAGAGTGTTGGATCTACTGACTCCTGCTACATTTATTATTGGCAGTGCTGGATTACAGTTGTACTTTATGCAGCTCTCTGGTCAGGGTTATGGACCTGATCAGCACTTTGTAATAAGAAAACAAAGTGCTTCTCGGTTGTGTAGTTTACCAGAGACAGTACCCTGAGAAATCATGACAGCCTGTTTTTAAAACTCGTAGTTTTTCCACATATCTCAGATTTCTAAGCTGTGTATTTACAATATCCTTACTTCTACTGCTTCATGTTATTTTGCTATTCTTTTAGATTTTGATTAAAAAAATGGATTAATTTTGGTTTGATTATACTCTAGTAGACTCATGTTGCATTCAAGTTTTGGATTTTGTTGTTGTGTGGATTTTGGAGAGTGCTTTGATATTTGGCTTGCAAGTACTGCAGAAGAGCATTTGATACATGGAGAAAAAAACTTGCTTATTGATCTTTGTACCATGCTTCTAAAATCTGCTAATTGCATTTCAGTGTGTTTTAATCTTTAGAAACCATTATAATACCTCTTTTTGAAAGGACAGCTCTCAAGATTTTGGAATCAAATGTGACCTTATATGTAATTTGTATTGTTGCTATTTTCACTTTCATGTACTTAAACATGTTTTAAGAGACAGATTTTTGAAGCTATGGACTTGTTTTATTTTTCTTGAGTAATAGTCTCCTATACTAAAATATTTGTTTGATTTTGAGATAGACAGTCTGTGAACAGAAATGTTCAACAGAATATGGTCATTTCTTTCAGGCTAAAATCGAATCCAGTCAGTGTCTAAAATACAAGTTATGTTATAAATCTGCTGTGCTGCCAAAACTTGGGACACCTGTTTCAGTGTGCACAGTTTTACTAAGATTGCTTTAGGAGCATATGGAGTTACATATGTAACTTCCTAGCTTTCCCTAAAGCACTTCACACACTGTACAAGGGTGACATTAGACCTCTCCTAACAAAGTGAGGTCTGTTGCCAGTGTCAGGGGCTGTAGGAAGGGAGTCGTGTTCCAACAGGTGGAGTGCTACAAGCTGAGACTAACCTTGAGTATTGGCCCTGGATGGGACCCTGCTTGTGGTACTGTTTGAATTGAGGTACAGGCTTACTTCCTTTACAGTAATTATAACTGTGATAGGTGCTTTTTACCTATATTTTTCTGGTTAAATTTCAGTGATGATACTCTGGTTGCTTGATCTTTCTCATCTAATCAGATGCTTACTTGTACTTAGTAAGATTGTTCATTTATAAAATCTTCTCCATGCTAATACAAGAGGGTTTCCAAGCTGTGCATATTTAAATTCTGTTGTAGGAGAGTTTCTCATATATACAGTTATGGCTTGTGGTGTGTCCTTTTGTTGATGGATGAGGGGGAGTAAGAATGACGGATGGATCTGTTATGTACCATTCAGGTGCTATTCTTCCTCGCAGTTGCTTTAATGAGCTTTGTGAGTGAGCCTTGAGAAAATAATCTCTACCTTTGAAATGTCTCTCAAACCCGATGTATGAAATTGGAAGCAGCAATGTAAAACCATTAAAAGAACTGGGGATTTTTTTCCATTGAAAAAGACAGAAAATATAATGTGTAACATCAACAATGTGCATTTTGTTCTTAACTTTTAGTAAACTAAAGTTTGATGCGTTTTTATGCCTGTCTTTTTTTGAATGAGGAACCTTAATCATATAATATAAATAATTTCAAGTGTTCTGTGGAACCATGAAGGGAAGACTAAGGTGTGCTTTATGGTTTCAACAAACTTTAATATTCTTCAAAGGACAGCTAAGATTTTTTTGCAAAACTGAGTTTTGAAAATACGGTTGGTTTAAATTTTGACAGAGGACCCTTGCATCTCAAAGGTAACTAATTTGCAAGGCAGACATCATTACAGTATTTCAAATTATGATGTGTCTTATTCTGTTTTATTAGTAAGAAGCAAACTCGTTTTTATGTTAAATGTTGCTTGATCATTAAATCTGCAAAGAAAAGAATGTAAATTTACTCATACAAACACTTGACAAAGAGTAATTGCTACTAAACTGTTTATTGAGGCCATCCATTGATAAGAGTGCAATTTGTAGATAAAAGTGAAGAAGTATGCACTAATTTGAATGGGAGAGGAATATCATGAAGTTGTTCAACAGGTTTTGAAGCCATAGTTAGTTTTTCTTAAGGACAAGTTGGAAAACATGTATCTTTAATAATATCTGTATATGCTTTGATAATTTACAGGTCAGATAAATTTATTGAATATATTTTGACCTTTGGCCTTAAAATTGTCCATTCTTTTGTTTCTTTGGGGTTTGAAATTAATGAATTTTGTTACTTTACTGGTAAAGATCAGAAATTATTTAATTGTAAAACTTAATTGTTTTTATGTTAATATAATAAAAAGATATTCATCTGTGATTGTCCAAACTGTATTTTTGGTGGAGAAGAGTCAGGTCAGACATATTAACAGGACCTAGCAAACCACAAAGGAATATATTGCAAAGTACTTTCATTTGCTGACCGTTAGAAATGGGCAGAACTATTTGTAAAAGCAGGGTTCTGCTTTTTTTAAAGGCAAGTTTTTGTTGGACTTTTTGTTACATTTCCATTCAAATTACTGTATACCTTCCTTGCGATAAAGAGACACTGATACCAAAAATAATGACTGGGCTACTGACATAGCTTCTGTAAGTTGTAGATGTATGTAAGATTTCACAACAAGGTTAAAGGGAAAACTTTTGTCTCTGTGTGTATGTGTATAGTATGTCTTTGAAAAGACTCATCTTTGGATCATGGAATTTTCAGGATCTGTCTCCTTTAAACCTTTCAGTTCTCTTACTTGGTGAGAAAAACTTGAAGAACTTTGTTCTCTCCTCCCTGTCTTTTTTATTATTTACATAATTTGTGAACTGTTTGACTCAGGATAGTTACTTCTGCTTGTTTGTGTAGGGCTTATGAATATCGTGCTTTTATCTCAGCTGGGATCTCTGAGCAGTACAGTGCTGTAAAAACTTACAGTATTATGTTTCTCACTTTCCTTGCATTCACATTTCATCTGAAAGGCCTCATACACAACATCTTGTGGATGCACAGCACATGGACACTGCTGGCTTTGCCTTAACAGCTTTAGTCTTGCCTTTTATTTGCAGTCTGATTTAGATGCCATGTTTCTGGATTGCTGCCTGATTTGTGAAATAATGTTGATGAAACGAAGGGCTCAGACAATTTTGCAGTTCAGCCAGGTGCTATGCATTGCCTGAAGCAGGTGAATGAGTCATTCTTTGTTTCTCTGAATGTGCACAAAAGTAGTAAAAGAAAGGTTAAGACAATTAAAAAGTCTTCAGTAATCTTATCAAATCACAGTGGCTTAATGCAGATCGGAATCCCTATTCCACCTTGACATCTGCAGATACATGTTATCAAATATTTGTTTAATATATGGAAATGTCAAGAAGAAAAGTTCATATTGCTGTCTTCTGCAAACTCAGAGCTGACCCTTTCCAGCTGCAAATAACCAAGATGATGCAAGGAAAGGAATGGCATTTTGGCAACTAACCATTTGTGTTCTCAAGCTTGTTGAATGATTAAATCATGTAGGATGATTATATGGTAACTTATTTTTACGGATGTTCATATAAATTCTTCTTTTGACAGATTCACTAGACCAAAACACAAGACTACTTTTTATGCAAAATGTAGAAGCTGAAATGCATATTTTTGGAATATTCTCTCTGCATTAGCTTTACCTGCTGATGCACGCAGACTTTCCTGCATGTGTGAACACATCCACAGAGATGTACCTTTTAATTTCTGCAAACCTAGTAGCTTCAAGTTCTGTAGATCAGATATACCCTCTTGCCAAAACCACCTCACTACTGCAATAAATTCTTCTGAAATACTTAGTATCTAAAATTTTGCGAATTGCCAGCACACAGGGTAGTTCCATTCAAATTTTTATATATGACAGCTGCCATATGGAATGATTACATAACTTAAAATTTAAATCTACTGTCATTAGTCTTAGTGTAGATTACTGACAGGAAGAAAAACTCATAATCACTTTTTGTTTTTCCTAGATTTAATTTCTTTGTAACTGGTGCCAGTAAGAAATAGATATGCAAATATATTTGAAATATTGTGATGTTGTTAGAAGTACTACAGCTGCAATGTGCAAGTGCAGACATACCCTACATTTTAGGATACTCTAGGGGAGGGGTAAAAAAAGTGTGAAAGTGATTTTATATCAGCTTGGAAATGATAAGAAGATGGTACAACTTCACTGGAGAGTCACATGATCTGGAAAATGGAAGCGGTTGGTTTTAATCGGTGGATGCATGTGGCCATTAAATTGAATCCATTGTCTTGAAAGGTGAACTTATGTATGAAACTTTGATTTTAGCTGTGAAACATGAATGTTTTTTATTTTTTTTTCCACTACCAGTCAGAAAATTTTGAGATGGTGACTAGGAGTGTCATGATATTGTTCTTACTAAAAATAGCTAGCATTATCTTAATTTTCAGTATTGATTTCAGCAGGTGGATATTTCTCAATTTAAATGTGTCAGGAAGAAAGAAAATTACATAAGAAGCAGTGAGAATAAGCCTGAAATCTGATGGGGCAACTCCTAAGAGTTGCTGTAAAGAGAGTGCGCAGAATAAACAGGCTTTTCAAATTCTTCATCTTCTACTGAAAAAGGAACAACCCATAAACTCCTTTGCAAACTTTCCTAGAAAGCAAGGATCTGCGCTTTATCATTTTATTAGCTTTGTGTATTGGATACTTTCCTGTTAAAATATAATATTAAATGGGTAATGGAAATAACAGAATTGCTAGAAAGGCAGCTGGTAAGGGTCTCAACTCCGAGCCAATTACACTTATATCTTTAATGCCCTTTACTTCTTTTTCAGCACTGCATGAGTATGAACTCCAGTATTTGAAAACATTTATCCCTCCTCAGTAATCTTTTCTTTAAACAAAAAGCTCTAGCTCTGTCATCTCCCTGATGGATGGTATTTTATGTAAATTCTTGTTTCTTTACCTTCAGTTATTTCCAGAGCGTATATATCTCATTTCAGTGCCCAGCAGAACATTAACAGACCTGGTACAACAACAAGAGAACTTGTACATATTTTTCCTCCTAAATCCCAGTACAGTCTTTGCCTTTTGTTTCTTTTTTTCAGTTGTAAAACCTGAACTATTGTTAAATTATATTTGGATTCTTGTGAGCTATGTTTTTATGCAGATTTGCAACCTCAGCAGTGGTTATTATCCATTATCTGAGCAGTTAATTGTTCTTGGCTAAAGACAGAATCTTCCACTTGGTTCTCATTGATCTAAATTTCCTTTTTTTTCCCCAGGCTGCTTCTCCAATTTGTCGAGTTCATTTTATATTCTAATTTTGTTCTCTAATGTGCTTACAGCCCCCTCCTATCAACCTGTCAACCCTCCCACCAGAAAGCCTGTAAGCACATTGCAAATTTAATAAGTATAATTTTTATTTCATCACCCAGGTTGCTACCTGAAGGCCTGGAAGGGTGTTGGGAGCAGTATGTACCACTGTGGTCCGATGCAGCCTTCCATTCTGTAGTGAGCAGTGGTACATAAGAGAACTACTTTATCTTCTCTACCTATTCATGGAGTGCTAGATCAACCATTGAATTTTGTGTGAGAAAAAGTAAAATTGTGAAATAGCATAATCATGGATATTTATGCAGACTCTGCTTAAATATAAGGGACAACTGTAATTAGAAGAGCATTCCTTCTGCTCAGTTCTATGTTATCTTTTTTGGTTAATTCAGTATTTAGTCCAAATTACTACTGGTGGTATCCAATAATGTAAAGTAAAGCTGAGCCTATTTGCTAGAACAGTTGAAAAAGCTTCTTAGGCAAAATATATTTGAGGTCTTAAAGATGTTTGATGCATATCTTTAAACTGTTCCAAGAAGGCACATAAGAACACTTTGCCAGGGTTGCTGAATAAAGTGCATATTATGGTGGTTGCAGATGGTGGTTGCAGAGAATTTACTAAAGAATAATCATCACTGGCACTCAGATCTTGGGAAGAGTTGATGTTTTTTATTGCTATGACTGCATCTGATTAATGGGATACAAACCCATTTCTTGGGTTCTGTTTCAACATGTTTAATTGACTGTGTCCTGATTTCATGTTTGGTCAAGATCTGCATATATTGCATGGTGGGCGTGCAGGGTGAGGATTCTGTGAGCTCCAGCAGGTCCCTTGGTTTTCATCATGGCAAGCTGTGGAGAGCAGCATGGTAACCTACAGCTTAGTGCAGCCAGCCTGCTTCCCTGCTGGTCCAAGTGCAGTAGAAAAATGACTCCAAGGGAGAGGAGTTGTTACCTTTTTATCTCAGAGCAGGTGAATTCTTGGATTTCATTGAGCCAGTTCTGTCATGTCTAGTTCCTGATGTGAGTATAGGGTCTGTGTTTAGAATTCATGTTTTTAATATTTTACCTCTAGTTAAAATGTTGTTGCCCCTGTTGTTGCTCCAAAACACAACTACAATTTAGTATTACTTAGGGTGTTGCTGGGACAAGTAAATAGAAAATGTGCAAATTTAATTTAATACATTTAATTCTATTTAATTTTATTTAAATCTGCACTAAGCATAGACAGCTTTGCTGTGTGGAATCCTGACCTGTTGCCAGTTGATATCTTGGCTCAAGTAAATATGTGTTTTTAATATATATAATTATTGGTCATTGTAGATAGAAGATAATTTTTCCAAGGAAGAACACATGCACATTCTCAGCACTTTTAGTGATAAAATAAACTAAGCATATTCTCAGGGGACTGGGATTATTGAGACACAGTTTCAGTAAGCAGGTTTTCTTTGCTTGCTTGTCTTACAGCAACAGTTGATGTTTAAGATATCTTCAGTTTTCTTATGGTTGCTTTCTGTATTCAGTCCTAAAGATTGATGAAGTTTCATTTCATTATATTTACTAAAATATTAAGGCAACTGAACAAGAACCATAGATGAAATTTTGTGATTCCACATAATTTGCTTATTTTCATTTTGTAGCTTGAGCTTTGGAACCAGTATTAACAAGCCTGTGAAGTCTGGATGGTATGGTTTGATAAGCCACAACAGCTTTGTGGCTTAACTGTTTGGAATTTTAAATATTCTGAATCACAGAAATTCCCACCATATTTGCCAAAGAACTTAAGAAAAATATTTTCACCTGGCTGAATTTGAAATTCTGGGCAGCTCTGCTGATGTTGCTGTTGGTAGCACATAAACCTGCTGTCTTGAAATGCTCTCTGTACTTTATAAAGCTTGAAGAAAAAGTAAGTGTATGTTGCAACCTTTCATACAATTTTGAAATTTTTAGAGTTGGTGATTGCCAGTTGAGAAGGACAACATCATGTCAGTCAGCTCAGTGTCAAGAAGCACGTGTTGCTGTTTGCATACAATGTCAGTGAAAGCTTACTGTAATTATCCAGACAATAAGCAATCTTGGCTGAGTGGTCAATTACTTTTATTTTATTTTAATAATTTTGAATATTGTGGTGTGCTTACAGAAACTTGCTAAATTTAGGGATTGTAGAAGTTACACTGAGGGCAGAGTTTGGCTATGTGATGTTGAAGTCACTTGAAAAAGAGACAGTAGGCAGGACTCACAAGGGAAAAGTTTGCCCTAAGAAGAGGTGGGCGAAGTATTTGTTGAATAACTTGTCTCTCTCATTATAAATGAGAGAGTTCATTCAGCCAGTTATTATTGCCTTCAGTTATGTCATCTCATATTGCAGCTTTTTGAAAAACAGAAACCCTGAATTTAATTCTGCTTAATTTTCAACTCAATCAATTTTTTATCGCTCTGCTTTCCTCTGTCTTCTGATGTTGGAGTAGATGTTACTTACATCAGAGTTGGCCAAGCTATTTTCCTTCGCTTTCTCTTCATGTTGCATCTGTAATTTTCATTTGTACTAGGGGGAAAAGTCTGGCTGATACGTACTGCAGAATTTTTAGTCTCTCATATTTCCTCCTCCCCATGTCTCCTGTTTTCCTTCTCAAAAAACTTCTGTTCTGGTTGTGCCGCAATTGTGTGGTGGTAACTGATCCCATCACATCTTAGTATGAGAAGGGCACAAAATGTGCCCCCTTGTGAAAAGACTACAGGAGCTTAAAAATGAAAACCTGACTGTAATTTGGCCAGTTGTCATTTAAGCATATATTGCAAAGGCTTTTCTGGGAAGTGCATTGTTACTCTTAAAAGAGGATTTCTTTCTTTTTTCTAAAAATGCAGGACTATATGGATACTCGACAAATTCCCTTCCTTGCTTCACAGTTTCAAAAATTCACACTATGTTTTTTCCCCTCTTAGGAGAGCAAATGTGTGGAGGTAGTCCATCATGTTCTTCCTCTCTAAATGGCAGCTTTTTTATGCAGGTGTATTGGTATGATTCCAATTTCACAGATTTAAAAATAAAGTTGTGCTGCATTTTAATTTAGTTTTACCTCAGGTATTATTTTTAAACATGGCAAACTAAGTGGTAATAGCTGTTTTTGTTTTGTTCTGTTCCAGCTTTACTCTGGAAGAATTCAGTACTTGTAATGCGATTCCTTTTGACATGAGACAACTGTGTATAGAAATACTTAGGGAAACGTTTTAAAGAAGGAAGATGATGATTTCAGACTTAATTAAATGCAAGTGGCTAAGTTTGTGGAGGGGAAAAGTGGCAAGAGGAAATAAATTGGCTAAATAAAAAAGCATGCAGAACAGTGTAGAGTGGCATACGTTCAACCCAGTAGGGTGTTATGTTGCATAGTATTGGTTGTGTGTGTCTGCAAATGTAGAAGGGAAGACATTTCTGACTGGATTTGCTCAGTCATACTAAAAAAAAAAAAGGACCACTATGAGGATTTCTAGCATCAGAAGTGCTTGCTAAGTGGTTGATCAGGTAATAATTAACACACATGCAACATGCTTGGTGTGTTGCTGCTGTAAGGGAGGTACCAGTACATGTTTTAAAGAACCTGCCTGGAAATACATATGTTGAAAAGCAAAGCTTCTTAGAAGGCTTGGAGTTACAATTATGCTGTAACATAGGCAAGTCTGAGAGTTATATTTTGAAGTAGTTAGTAGGAATTTGTCAGGCTATTAGAAAACAGAGATGAAACTTGTTAGAACAGTTATTAGCACAACTTGTTCAAACATTGTGTCGTTAGCACAAAAGTCTTAGGAGTAATGGAGAAAGGTAAAACCAGTCGGAAGAAAAATGTATCAAAGTATGTATTTAGAAGAATAATATTGTCTGAAATATGATACCTCTAGTAATTTTCCCAGAATTTATCTCATTTAATGGTGATGACGTCTGCTTACATAAGGGGAAAAGAAAAGGACGCATGCAGAGAAAGCAGGGATAGATGGAAAAGAAATAATTTCAAAAAATGTTGGTTTAGCAATAGCTTAGCAATGGCAAACTTTCTGAGATGGTTGCACTTTTGAGTCTTTGATTAGGAATGGGCTGCTATCATTAGGAATCCTGTCATAAACTTTTGGATTATTTTGATCTGAAGATTAAAGTGGAGATTAAACAGACATTTCCAGATATCTCACTATTGATACTGTTTTGTTGCTTCTGTTATAGTTGTGTCAGAAATGTTGGAAATCCATATTAACAAGAATGGGAGAAACTGGAAGGATAAAAAGGAAGACCAAGTAGTAAGCTTGGATTGAGTTAGTGGTCAGTCTACTCTGTGCCATGCTTTACCACACAGTCAGGTCTCAGTTCTTGCAGAATATTTGCTCAGTCTGAGTTCTTTAATTCTGTCATTATTTTAATGATAAATGAATATTCAGAATAGGAGATACTGTTACGTGAAATATGATTCTGTTTATTGCCACTGCAGGTACTGATGAATTCATCCTGCTTGGAGGAATGTCCAGTGAAGGGATTGTTATGAAGTTAGGAATTAATGAGAAATATCATGACAATTGGGAAAAATATAGTTTCTCAGTTTTATGACCCCTGGAAAATATTTCTGTACACTGAACTAGGCAACCAAATAGTGCCCCTAGTGAGATGAAAATCTTGAGGGGAAACTATGAAGTGCAATGAGAGTTACATGAAAGTGAAAACAGGGTGTGCTTAGTTTTTTTGTTAATCTCATTCAAGCATTTTTTTTTTTCCATTGAGATGAAGATGGATATTCTGAGCTGTGATAATTTAGATTGGTGCTTTTAACATTTTGTTTTTATTAATTATGAGAAACTTAGCCTAACCAAGGATTCATTTTTGGAATTTATCTTGAAATGTAAGAGATCATTTGGTTCTATAGGCTACCAAGTTGCTTCAGTACTTACAGATATTTTTGTAAAACTTGAAAAACTTAGCCCTATCTATAAAGAATTGTTTTCTGCACTAGTTACTTCAGGAGACATTCTGAAGTCTGAATACAAGCTGGTCAATCTGTGTATTTATTCCTGTGTTAAAGAGCTTTCAGGATGACTCTTGTCTTTGTGGAGCTGAGACTTGAAAGAGCAGCATTCAATTTCTTATACTAATTAAATGCTTAACTTTCATGACCATGCTACTGCTGCTGTTTCAAGCCTCATTTGGGTCAGCAGCAGGAGTCTCTCTTACTGCCCAAAAGGCAATGACAGATTATGTTTCTTACACAGAGTAATACTGTGTATGCAATATATTAAAAGGAGAATTTAAGATTGTTAGGCTGGGCGTGGATGAGAAGGAGATTGTAACATGTTTTTAGAAGTTGAAGGAAACAGGGTAAAGGTAGAAATGACTTTTTTTTTCTCTAATTACTTATTTCATCCTGAGGAAAATGGCAGCTCCCTATTTTTCATAGCCTCCATCCTGTCACTTTTGTTCTGAGGAGACATAGGCTCTGACAGAATTAGTTTGGTGAGCAAACAGGCCATTTTTGTTTTCTTCTGCCGTTTTTATTTGTGCATTGGCAAAGCCACCTGACTGCTTGGTGTCAGATCTCTCCAGTGGGTTTCTCACCTCCACGGCAGGCCTCAGTAATCAGTGTCAGTAATTCAGCATCTGATGTTCTGTGGCCACTGCCCCTGGTGTTGGACAGGTGTGTCTCCCTTGGTGCACTCTTCGCACACATCTTGGGTGTGCTGTGCAAATGATTAAGGGTCTCTCTGATGCGTATCCTCAGAAAGACTGCTGCCAAGGCAGTACTTCACAACTGGGATAACATAACTAGTACATACAGTGAATAGTAACTCTTACAGCTTATACCAAAGAAATTGGAACTGGATGTTCAGGAACAGACTTGTAACAGATCTTTAAAGCTGAGAGTCTAGTAGATTAATGTTTTAGAGTAATAATTATTACTAATTAACTTTATGCCTGCTAATTTTTTTTTTCCAGTGGAGCAATTTCTTACTAGGATATGTTTTGCATGAATTTGCCAGTCTGAATAATTTTTTCACCCTTCAAGAACCTGTATTTTATCTTCATTAGTTTTGTAGTAGTAGAATGCTCTCAGGGACAAAGTATTTAGTTTTATCAGTTAAACATACTTCGCTTACGTGTATTGATGCCTTAAGTTTTAGATTTTATAGTTTTTAGGTTCTGTGCTGTTTAGTGGGTAGTTTTAGGTTCCATATTAAGTGCTACTAAGCTCTCTTCACAGAGTAGATAGACAAAACAATTCCTTTTCAAGCTTGGTACCAAGGAAAACTAATGAAACTTTCAGACTCAAGAAAAAAAACAACGGTGAAGTGATAAGAAAAAACAAGGAGGATGGAGCTTCATAACTTGAAGCTGTGGTTGGACAACTGAGTCTAACATGCTAATGGACCAGAATTTATAAAAGTGTGAGACCTTGTGATCAGTTGTCCATTTTGGGACCATTTTGGGTGCATCTTGGGTGTAGCCTGGCCTGCTCTTGTGAAGCCCAGGTGTACCCAGTGAGGCCTTTTAATAAATACCTACTTTATCCTTTTGCCCTGTCTAGTCTCTGTTCCAGGTCAGCCTCGAGAAGGCATCAGTATTTCACCAAAACAACTACTATGTAATTAATGCGGACAATATTTTAGTATTTTAATACATTAATTTTATTATAGTTGTATTTTACATTTAGTGTTACGGTGACAGTTTACAAATAGGAACCTATGAGTGTGAAAGCAGATAAAATACATTATTTTCAAGAGCATGGAGTTGTAATATAGTTGGGGTTCTTCCCTATAGCTTGTGGAGAATAGTAATAGAGAAAATGTTCCTTTTGGAGGATAGTTTGATCACAGTTCTTCCCTAAAAAGAAAAAGTTGTTTCTCAGTCACACAGGATATTAAGAATGGTGTAGGTATTCATACAGTTGATGTGAGAAACTTCTGCTTCCTGAGGTGTGGAAGAAAGTTTAAAAGAATTTTGTAGTAGTGATGGCCTTGTGGAACACTTTAACACACAGACTTTGTAACTGTCTCCATTTTAAATTTTCTTCTTTTTTAGACATGTTTTTTTTTTAAATTTTTATTTGGCCTTTATTAATAAATGTATTGTTTCTTTTTTATTTAGACTTGAATTAATATTTTGGGTTCTGCCCCCATTACTTTAACATATCAAGCAGTGTGTTAGAAGGACTGTCCACAACAAGTGTTTTGAATATTGCCCTAGAAAGAATAATGGGTCATCCAAATAATCCCAGGACTGTTAAAATGCTTAGGAAGTCTTTCAATACAGGTGCAACTTATTTTGAATTTAATTCCTTGCCTTCTGTGGTTTGTGTTTCCTGTATGATTGTTCTAGAAGGTTCTGTCTCAAGCTTTAGAACTGATGATGTATCTGCCAGAGTTTTTAGTCTTGCTCTGAAGTTGCAAAGTCAAACTTAGTCTTATAAATCAAGTGACATTTGGAACTCGATGTCTTCTGTACTCACATGTGTGATGAATATATTGCTAGAATAGAGATTTTAAACAAAGTAATTTAAAATGTAAGAAACATTTTAAGAAACATGAAAAGAAATGTTCTTTTTTTTCTGTGAATGATGCTTCTTTTGCTATGTGTTTTTGAGATAAACCTTTAAGATAAACCTGTCTTTTATTTGGACAGTAGTTTTTATTACACAAGGTAGAGATTAATGTAAAATTTTATTACGTTACGAGGAACATCTATATCCCTTATATACAACAGCAAAAAAGGATACTGCTTTGACTAGTTTCTTGGTAGTTTTAGTGTAGACTGTTACAGTTACTTTAGATTTTTGTCCTTGGTGCTTAGTTGTTATTCCACAGTAATGTGACTAGTAATGTCTTTACTGTTTTTGCATATTCCAATGCAACATAATTGCACAGGAACTGTGAAAGTTAAGGTTAAAATGATACTTTCACTTTTCCTCCCAACTGTATGCATGTTTTCACATGAACCAATTAAAAAAAATTCTGTGTTTGAAAAAGTACAACTGTAAATGCAAAGCATAGATTAAATATTGTGTTGTCTTCCCACCTTTATTGCATATTAGTTGAAATGTGTTTATTCTGGAAAGAGCTACATTGGTCATTTCAATATATATATATTGTTTGCAATTTTTATTTTGTGCAGTTTAGGTCAATGAGATAATTTAACAGTAACAGATTTTTTTCTATCCCAATGTAACTTGCAGGAATGGTTATATTAATTTTCAAAAGTTATTTTCTAAAGGAAAAAAAAGGTCAAATAACTAATCTGGTATTTTTCTTAACAGCACTGGAAGCCTTCAAGGCACCACTGTCTTATCTGCTATAGAGCAACTATACTAAAAGTCATCTGTTTTGGTCATTGTATATTAAGTAGTAAATGGGCAAGAGCTGGGGAAGCTTCAACATTTAGATCTCTACAAATAGTCAGATGCCTATCAATTTCCCCAAAGAAGTGATGGGATTATTCTTGAATAGGAGAAGCTTAATCTCACTTTTTAGTATGTGGAAGACTCTGCCTCTGAAACCATTGGGTAACGTTCGAGCTGAAAAGATTTTTCCATATGCCACAATCTTTTTGAAGGCTGTACTAAGCAGAACCTTGTAAACAATTCTGTTGATTCATAGCCATTCATCTCAGCTGTGTTAGCCTTGCAATAGAGATGAGTGAAAAGCAGAAAATATTTGTAGTTCCTCCCAGAAAGTCACACCTTAAAATAGGAATGCACTGAACACTCAAAAGGAGAAGATCCTGCAGAATCAGAATGTCATTTCTACCATCATTTAAAAAGTGAAGTACTGGAAGAGTGCTATCATCCATTTTATAGTTTGTGGAGCGCCTGTTATTGTTGTAGTTGAATACTTTTTTACTCAGGGGATGTTAGTTATGTAAAGCTGACGGGCCAGTGTATTGTAAAACAATGCGTGTCTCTGAGGGGGGGCTGGAATTCTTCATGTCCTGAAACATCATTTTGAGGACTGACCAGTAAAAGTGAAGACAAGTAACTGAAGCAGTCTTGTCGTAAGTGTAGACGATTGAAGGAAGTTTGAAAGAATTAAAAAACACCATTTGAATGGTGGTATAGTGGTAGGTTTTTGTGTTTTTTTTTTCCCCAGACGCTGTATTGAAGAGGACCTTTTAAAAGTTAAAGGTGTTTTTTAGGTGTGGTTGCAACTGCTCTCATTACTGGAAAACGGAAGTGTAGATGATGTCTCTGAAAAGTAATTGAAAAAAATAATTGAAGTAGGCCACTAGCTACTCCACATTCTCTTTTCTCTATGGGAGTAATTGAGAAATACAGCTTTTTTTACATTTTTGAATGTTCGATTTCTCACCCTTTCCCAGCAGGAGAGATGTGCTCAATGGAGTATCTTGTGGCTTGATTTTATTTGTGCTGTAAGCAGAGCAGTTTTTATTGACCTTACAAGAAGATGCACACATTAGTATAGTGGATTATGTCATTAATTTATATTTTGACTGACATAAAATATTAAGACTCATAACCATTTCTCTAGGACAAGAAATACGTAACGCAGTGGGGAGAGAACTTACTGTGTGGTACCACTGGCACAAGCAGTGGTATGTTAAAGTGCATTCTTAGTGAAAGATAAATGGGGGAGTAGAGAAATGTGCCATTCCAGCAAGGCTGGGGTTTGGACAAAGTTGTCACTGCAGGAGAATTTAGAATAGAAAGGGTTCTACACATATTATATGTTCTTTAATAGTTTAAAAGAGGCAGAAGAACTTAAAAGCCACGAGTGAATAAAGCTGGCAAGTTTTCCTTTCTGCTCCATCCACACAGTTTGTTAAATTATTCTCCTTGCTCTGGTAACAGAGAGCCTGCCAGGAGTGCATTAAGCATCGTGATTAATATCTGTCACATGTTTGTTCTCTCATCTTCTCCCCAGCAGGTGGTGTGTATATGCACTGCACTTTTTCTTTTTTTAAGGTTTAAAGAAAAGACTCTTTGCGAAGATGCATGTATGTGTAAAATGAGGTAATGTCAATTAAGTGGAATGTGTGCTTGGAGCAGAAAGGGCTTGTCATATTCCTGAGTTCCCAAAAACTGGGCTGAATAAGGAGCTAAGTATCTCCAGGAGGATTCTGTCTCTGTTGCAGCTGATTTCTGCTCTTGTTTTAGAGATGGCTTGTGAGCCTGTAGTAAAATAACAGGGTTTGTCCTTTAAGATTGGATAACAGTGGAGGCAGCCTGAACTGTAGCAACCATACCCTGGTGAGTCTGGGATCTCAAGCAGCAAAGTCATGATCCTAAGTTTTGGAAGGGTGAACTTCCCATTGTTGAGGCAGTTGGTGAATGAGAACCCCTGGGAAATTGTCCTTAGGGACAAAGGAACTGACCAGAGCTGGGAACTCTTTAAGGCCACTTTCCTTAGAGTGCAAGAGCTCTCCATCTCACTGTGTAGGAAATCAGGCAAGGCAGGCTGGAAACTGGCATGGCTGAGCAAGGATGTGCTCCTCTCACTGAGGAGTAAGAAGGGAATGCAAAGCTCATGAGAACAGGTCAGGTGGCTCGTGGAGAGTCAAGAGGTATGGTTTGACTGTGTAGGGATGGGGTCTGGAAAGCCAAGGCACAGAAGGACCAAGGATGTGAAGAATAACAAGAAGAGATTCTGTAAGTCAGAAGAGAAAGGGAAAGGAGAGTATACCCTTTCTGAACAATGAGAGGGGAGAACTGACACCGATGGTTATGAAGAAGGCTGAGGTAGTCAATGACTTTGCCTCAGTCTTTGCTGGTTGGCAGACTTCCCATATCACTCAAGTCTCTGAACCTCCAGGCCATCTGCATCAAAATTGGAGTGACCAACAGGTCAAGAGAGTTGATTCCCCCTCTCTACACCTCACCTGCATCCAGCTCTGGGGTCCCCAGCACAAGAAAGACATGAACCTGTTGGAACGAGTCCAGAGCAGACCATGAAGATGATCGAGGGGTGGAACACTTCTTCTGTAATGTCAGGCTGAGAGACTTGGGGTCTTTCAGCCAGGAGGAGAGAAGACTCTGGGGTGACCTCATTGGGGCCTTCCAGTATTTCAGGAGGATTTACAAAAAAAAGTGGAAGTGACATTTCAATGGAAACATAGTGACAGAACAACAGGGAATAATTTTAAAGGAGATATTTAAATGTTAGGGTGAAATTCTGTAGTCATGGTGGTGAGGCACTGGACCAAGTTGTCCAGAGATGTGGATACTCCCTCCTTGGAAGTGTTCAAGCCAGGTTGGATGGCCCCACTGGGTCAGCAGCTGATCTTCTGGGTGGCCTTTCTGTGTGTGGTGGGTGGGGGTTGCAACTAGATGATCCTCAAGGTTCCTTCCAACCCAAAACATTCTGTGAGTCTATGTTTAAATTTGGGCTGTGTTTTAAAATATTTAGTCACATTTGTTATGAGGTCAGATAACTTGAAACTTTGAAACTCTGTGGGGTGGCAGGAAAATTTAGCATGCTTACAACAATCTCGTCTGCTTAGAGGGTATTGTGGTCCACTCTATTGGAATTGGAGCTTCCTCATGTTCCACGATATGCCCATAGAATGTCTGAGTGCTGGAGTGATGGAGACATGCCCGCCAAGTGCAGCCAGCTATTAGAAAGGTGCTTATACTTCTGTATTTATGACTGGAAAAAAGTATTTTTTTCCATATTGGAAGTGCAACAAAAAAAAATTAATCATTGTATCACAGTATTATTCTTTCACACTGTGTATGTGAGTATGATATCTTCTCTTAAAAGTTGTAGTAATGATTATTAATAGATTATTTAAAGTAGTATATTTTTGTATAGTTCGGATACTGTTAAATGGAAGAATGAAATACATATGATGAGTAATGATATTAATTTGAGAAAGTTTCTATTATTTTGTCTGAAAAATACATTGTGTGATCGTTAGGTCTTTGCCGGGTTCATTGTATGGTGGAAATGCCTACAACTGATATAAATAGATTTACATTTTCTGTGTATCTAAACTATTTGAACAAACATAAAACTAAGCAGTTTTCCTAAATTCTAATTCTTCCTTTAATAAGAACATATTCTGCTCTCTTTGGCTGTGCAATGTGAGGTTGTATTTGGGTACTGTTACCTTGGAATTTTAATCTTATTTACACAAGGTCTTGGTTACAGTTGCTTAGTAACACGCTGTGGAAAACGGATTTTTTGATTTATGATAATATATCTACAATATCCTTATAATTAAAGATGTTGAAAGGAAAGCAAGTGCACAATATGGGTGTGTATTCCAGCTGTGTGTGTGTTTCTAATAGCTCCTGTTTTCACTATGTATCTTACAATGAGTGTCTTTGTAGGGCTTGGTGTTTTATGTAACTCACCTGACTCACACCATTGTACCAGGTTCTGTGGTAGCTTTGGGTAATGCTGTTTTACAGCATTTTCAAGTGAATCTGAAATGCTGAGGTTTAGCAAATAACTCAACTGGACTGCAGTTCTACCATGGCAGCTATTTTCTCAGGCGTGCATTGATATCAGGAATAAATCAGGAATAACTCTCTGTGTGTGTGTGTGTGTGTGTGAGAGAGAGAGGCTCATGTGCATGGTGTTACATTCCTAGGAGAGAGAAGTGTGTTAGAGATTAAGCATCATGAGACACATAAAACATCTTTTTTGACAGCTAAAGGAAGTATCTAGAGAAGTGTTGGCTGTTGTGTGTTCCATGTCTTCAAATACTTAAAATGACTGTATTTTAATGTTTCCTGAAATGTCTAAGGTCTTTTGTTTCTTTGAAAACAGGGCTCAAGATTTCTGTTTACCTCCTCTGAAAAATACTACAGAAGAGGTAAACAGAAATTTAGAAGAATGTAGTAACTGAGAAGTTTCTAACACTAGCTAATTGTTTAAAATGCCTGTGAAAGCAATAATTAAGCAAGGCCCTCTGGGACAGATGGAGTGTTATTAAAATCCTAGAGCCGACTGTAATCACAGACCCAACCCCATGAAAAAATGCAAATGAATTTAACAAATTTATATATAAATCAAACTAAAAGTCTTGTATGATGAGGCCTGAATTTATTCTCTTGTGCTTTAGAATATAAAACTCAAAATGTAAAAAACCGAGATAACAGGAGGTTTTGTGCAGGGCAAAACATATTGGTGTTATATAATGAAATAATAATAGTTTTGCCTTTCTGCCTACTGTATTTGCTTGTTTCCTTGTGAAATGAAGTTATTCAGGTTCCTGTGAGGTTGAGAAAATTTACAAAGGCAAAATACATCTAATTTCTTCAGGTTTCTTCTGTATGTAATGCAAGAATGCAGAGATAATTATTATTATTTTAAAAGTGCCATTCACAGGCCTCAGCTCAGTTGAATGTTTCACTTCCTGCTTTCAAATGCTTGTAAGTAACCTTTTATGGTTATTTATGGTTGTTTCACTATTATCATATCCCTTGACTGGAAAACTGTGGGTGGCATTCATCTTGCCTACCTTTGACATACCCCACACCGATGTACGTAAGCCAGAATCATTGTAATAGTCCTGTTTTTGTAGTTGGTGGAGAAATAAATGCTTTAAGATTTCAGTTCATCTGACTCATTTTATGATAGATGAAACAGACTTTATTCATCATTAATTACGTTAACTTAATCTGCATGAGTTGGCTCAGATACAGAGGCTTATCTTCCATGAAGTGAATCTTCTCTGTGAGAGCCAGTTCACAATGGCTGTCCCTGGACAGCTGTCAGAACCAAGTATCTTAATTTTCTGGACCAACTCAGGCTTCCAGTCCTATGGTGCTTCATAGGCATTTGAGCAAGTTTGTGGGAAAGGAAATTTCAGTTGTTCTTCTCCATTTTTAAGCCTGTTTTTGAGCTCTGCTTGTCACCTCACTGTACACTGCAGCCTTGAAATAGTCTCTTCATGTTCTTGTGTTTCACCTGCATCATAAATGTTAAAAAAAAAAAACCTGCAAAAAAATTCAACATTCAATTTTGGATCTCAAATTATTTATCTCATGGTTTTAGAAGAAAAGTACTCATTGTTTTGTTTTTTTGTGATCTTTTTCTGCATCTCCATGCTGCACTTGAAGAATGTGTTCAGAGTTGGTCCTCACAATTCAATTAAGATAAGGACAGACAGAAGAAAGTCCAAAAGAGGGCCACAAAGATGATCAAAGTGCAACAGAAACTGCCCTTTGAGGAAAGATTGAAGGCATTAGGCATATTTTCTTCCTGAAGAAGACTCAAGGGAGGGCCTCACTGCAGTGTCCCAGTACTTACAGGGCAGCTACCAAGAGGCAGGAAGATCTTCTTTGCACAGAGCCACATGATGACAAGGGTACAGGCTGCATTGGGAGAACATTTATCCTGACACAAGAAAAAAATTATTTCTTTATTGCAGTAAGAACATTCTCTTCAGGGATGTAACAGAGTCTTCATCACTGGAAGTTTTCAAAATGCAATTGGACAGGAGGCTAGGTAATCTCACCTGGCTGTTCAGTGATTGTGTGATGGATCTGAAATTTATATTAGTATTGTCTTGGGTCTAATAACCAAGGACAGTTGCAAATTGCTCAGGTATGGTTATGAGGAAAATTAGGCAAATACAAACAATTTATTTTGTATCTATGAGTTTATGGAGATTTGATTTGTTATAACCTCTCTTAAAACTGACAGTGCAGGGCTTATTCAACTCAGATTTATGAATTTTGAGCTACATGTTAGACTGACATTTATAAAATATGCCATATAGCCTGAGGAAAAAAGGTTTCACAGGAAGTTAAAAATACTGCAAAATGTCTGAATGTAGTCATATGCCTTTTTAAATCTTAATAAGAAATGTAGAGTAATACAGCAATAATAATCTCTGCTATGTAGAAAATGTATTTCTAAATGCATTTCTTAAAAGAAAGTTACACAGAATCGGATTGGTCTCTGAGACTACATGGAAAGGACAGTGAGGTAAAGCTTTTTACAACATCCAGAAATACATGATGGCAGTGTATGATAGGCTGTCCAATGAGCAGTGACCTTTTTCTTCCAAGACACAGGATCTCAGCCAGACAGCAAAGAAGGGCCATACTCTTTTATTTAGGATGTGATTGAGTGCTAGTTTATTTTTCCTTTTTCCCCCACAGTTTATTTTTGTCCTTTCAGAATGATTTGATTAATTGGTATTCAGTGTTTCAAATCCCTTTCTATAGTATTTCATTAAACAAAAAAATTAATTTGCTCAATCCAAGTCAGCAATTTATCTCTTCTCTCCAAGCTCTCTATTTGTTTTATAGTCTCCTGTGTGCTTTGTCAGTCTTTTATTAAAAAGAAAGACAGACAAATTCTTGTACAGGAGATCTATGTGCATGGAACTCTATACCTAGTAATTCTTAAATTTATAGAATGAAGATCTGTCCTTTTTCACATATACAAATATATTCAATGAATTCTATTAAAATGTATCTTTTTCTGTTAGCTTCTAAGCTTAAGGAGAAAATCTGCTGATGTTGGTGATAATTCTGTATGCAGTGAAAGCTGTACTTTCAGAATACTCTGCTGGTTATTCATGAGCCTTTTTTATTTACCAGGCTCTCAGAGGTGGCAGTTGGCATGAGGATGCTTGTTAGTCAGGGCTGCAGCACCAGCAAATTCCACTGACCGCACGTCTCATAGCATAAAGCAGTGGCCGTGGCCTGGCAGTGGCTTGATAGAGCCACTGTAGTGGCTCCTGGAGATAGAAAAGGGGACCACATTGTGACACTCTGTACAAGAACCAGAGTTCTCCCTTTTTTATCCAGGTGAATTTCTGCCCACAGCAAAGCATCATGCTGCCTTTCTGGCGATACAACCTCTCACTTTTGGTAATGAAGTTTCCATCAAGCAAGTACCCACCTTGTTCAGTCTTTCAAGTGTTTACTTCCCAGTTGTGTTGAAACATGGAGGTTGCTTTCAGCTGTTGCTTTTTGTCTAGGCCTGCTGGACAACCTGCTCTTAGAACGTTTGAAAAAGCAAGATTCAAATAGCTGTTATCCCCATGATAATTTTTTTTCCCTGTTTGATTAACAAAGGTGAACAATGACTATTTTGAGGTAGGAAAAATCCTTTACTAATATTTTCGAAATGCAGGTCTTTCTGCATTACCTTTAGATTTCCTTCTGCATCAGTACAACTTGTCTGCAATATGAATAAAGTATTTTACTAAGAAAGAAACACTATCACAGTATGTTCTGTTTGGTTTGGTGGTTGATGTTATGATATGAAGTTATTACTAACTAATAACATGGAACTGTATTTCACAGAGAAAAAGAAGTTCACAGTTGTCCCATGTATGGCTGTTGTCTGACTGTTTTTGTTGTCACTCACCAAAGTTTGATTAACAACTCACCAAGTTGTTGATTAACAAACTTACGAAAAAACCTTGAGGCTGGTGAGCCCAGTAATCTCTAATCCCTCACAGTGAGAGAACTGAAAGAGGTGTTTTCTTTGAAAGAAGATAAAACTCCTTATTTAAAAAGATTGTTTCTTAAGCATTTAATAGTTAAACTGTTACATAGTCAGATATTTAATTAACGTGAAAATATTCCATTTGATTTATTGTTACTTGTTCTCTTTTGAGGGATTCTTTCCCTTCTCATTTAGTTGTGGAGAGAAATTCTGCATAAGATAGACATTTAATATTAAATTTCTGGCCTAGTTATAAATGTACCCACAAACTCATAAATATTATTCTGACATTATCTGTGAAGTGAAAGGGAAGTTATAAATATACTTCTTGTTCTGTCTTTATAATACCTTATGTAAGATGTATACTTCAGACTATACATAAATTAGTGTTTTCTTTTTTCATAGAACAGTTCCAGTATAATGAAAGATTAGAATTTGTGGGCATTTATGTTAGCTTACTTTGAATATTAATTAGATTTTTGACCAGCAAGGATATCTGGTGGAAATGTCACCTCTATATCAATATTCTTTTTAAGTAAAATACATGGAAAAATAGCGAATCTGGTGAATGTCCTATCAGTCTGACTAGCATTTAGTGTTAATTTTCATTTTGTCAATTAATATAGTAATGTGTAAAACCAGAAGAGAGTGCGTCCTTAACCCCAAGTTTCTTTATTGATGATAAAATCCTGTCTGTTTAAGAGTGTAAGGTGCCCTTCATGTTTGGGTGTTCCCTTAGGTAACGATGAGAGTGAGCAAGCCCTATACCAGTGGTGTGGAGTCCTTTCCTAATGCACTGCTGAAGGGGCTCTAAGTGGTAGTGGGGGAAAAAGCCCAGGGTGTGAGAGCTGGAAAGTTATGGAAGAGCTGGGTAAGGGAGAATGTGTGGAAATGGGACTTACTGTTTTTACAAGTATCTTTATGTTGTTTTTTACAAGCGGAGAGACACCAAAGACCTGTCCTTGCTTTAGCTGGCTCATAGGAGTAGGCTAGGTAGGACACAAATTGTCATAGTCATTGGCACACAAGGAAATGATGTACCTAGCAAAGTGCCAGGGGCTATTCCAGCTCTTTGGCATGAGTGACCAGGTATGCACCCAGTGCAGGTCTGTGGTAGGAAGCTGCACTTGGCACACACCAGTAAGGAAATACAGTAATAATATCTAGCGGTAGAGGAGTGTCATATTTTCTACTCTAAGTGGAAATAAATTAATATTAATGAAGGCAGTAATAAAAACTTAAATGACAAATCAATGTAATTATTCCCATTGTTCTGTGTGTCTTTCTATAAATATATAGCTAATGCATGCATTTGTCTTTGTGTAGTGCATGGAAGAAGTAAAGACTGGAAACCAACTTTTTTATCATTTTAGCCCATCTTGCACTGCAGTAGGACTGTGTGTACCTAAATTATGCTGACTATATATTTTTCTTATCTGTTCTTAAAATTTAGTTTTCTTAGAGTCCTTGTTGTGTTATGTCCTTATAATTCTTTTTTTTTCCTAAAATTCATCTTATTTTCTGCAGCTTTATCTTGAATATTTTTCTTCTTTCCTAGTGGATGTTGAGAGCAACTGCTACCTCTGCTTTTTTGTAATGTTTCATGTATATGATAATGCTATTCCCATAGCTCATGTCAGACTTCGTTTTCAGACTGAAAACCCCCTAAATTCCTCTAGTCGTTTTTAATGCTTTAGGAAACTCGTATAAGTCCTGCTGTTTTCCACAGATTCTTCCTAGTTTGTCTTTTTTCATAGTGTCATTTACATTTTGACAACAGGATTATATATTGTACTGATGACTTGCATTTAGCCTGTCTTCTCTTACCAGTTCCAGAGATTCTCTTCCTATTGTTTAAACAAAAATGAGCCAATGGGAAATGCAACACTAAAAACTTCTGAGAATTATCTAAAAGGTGTATACACATCAGGTGGCTCAAACAGGCATCTCCAAGAAGAAGTTGTTTGCTGTCTCTAGAGAGCTGATTATGTGAATGCTTCTGTTATATTAATTTGATTTCATAATGCAGCTGATGCCAGAAGTTGTAATCCTCTCTAGTGAGTGGTGCCAGTAGGGCAGCAGACTGTGGTCATGGTAGGGTCAGAGTGCATTAGGAAGAGCCATGGCTGCCCAAGGTGGTGGTCCTGTCCAGCTAGACAACTGCTGGGATCTGAGGAGACCTAATTTCTGTGCAGGTCTTCATGGTTCTGCTGGATCACTGAACAATTTTTCTTTACACCTGAGTGCTCCTTTATTCTATTAAATGAGGAGACTGATTTGTTATGCTCATGAGAAGCTCTACATAAGAACTTGTATGCTATTCTTACAGACATGTTTTGAAATTATATGGTAGGATACTATTCCATTAAAAAAAAAGCAAAAGGGTATACTCTTGAATGCATATAGGTTTATTTCAAGGTAGTGTGAAACTTTGCTTCAGTTATTAGGCACCTGTATTTTCTGTTTAAAATGTGCATTCATTGAAGAACTATTGGAACATTGTGAGGGCAGCTTTATTGTACAATTGCATGATTTGTAAAAGACACAGTGAAAGCACCTGAAATAAAAGGATGTATTTGGCCCTGCATCAACTTCCTGTTTAGTACTGAGAAATGTTAAATTCCCCGAGAGAAGCAGCCCAAAATGCTGGCAGGATTAAATGTTTCAGCAGCCTTCTGATGAGAATTACAATTCACTTCATATACTGAGTAATTAGAGATCAGACTGTTTGTGTAAGATGAAATGTCAAGATACTTTCAGCAGAGCCCCTGTTCCTGAGGAAGAGAACTCTGCCTGTATTCTTGGATACCCATATTCTGCAAAGTATGCAGGAAAACTTGGGAAAGTGAGCAAACATTTTTTAATTCTTTAAATTTCATGACTGCAAATGTAACAGCTGTTACAATACCTTCAGTGTACAGTTCCGCTTCTTCCAGTCTTGTAACTTGCCCAGCTTGTCTCTGTTTTGTGATGAGGAACATAGGTTGATCAGCAAAATGTACAAGAGTGCTCTTAGATTTGTAAGAGTACGAAAAAATTTTGATGTCATTTAAGCGACTTCTGGATTCACTTTGTAGATCAGTTTACATGCATATATGGGTATTAGGTATGAATGTGATAACATAATGCCAGCGTATTACACATAATTTCATCTTTACTCTCTTTTGTCCTTACATAGGACAAATGTGCACATACTCTCTGATGCTCTTCCTTATGTGATAGATAGATCAACCCTGTATCTTGCTGATAACTGGGCAAAAGTCAAGAAAAGATTATTTATTGTCAACAAGACTTCCCTTAGCAAATCTTCACTAAATCAAATAAACTCTTGCAACTGTCCTGAAAACTTTCTCATCTTAATTCCCTTTGAATTTTCTCCACTGAAAATATCTTAAAATGTGTAATTTAAAATGTTTTTTCCTCTTCTGTTAAACAGAGCATCTCTTTCCATTTAGTTTAGTGACAAAGTAAGAGATGCTTTCAAGTCTTCTCCATGTGTATGGTTAGCCATCAGCTGACTGGTTAGCCAGTCTTGGGAAAAAACAGAGATACCAGGCCTTCCTTTCTGGCTTTACCTTCATCTTTTACTGTAGGTAAACCTTGAAAGAAACCTTGGCATTAGGTATTTTGCCTGTCTCTTTCTTTGTGTTAGAGAGTTAGTGCAGCAATTCTCTGTGGTGTATGTTCTAGTGACTGGGTGTGCAGAGGCTGCCAGGATGAAGGAGTGAGCTCCATCCATCAGTCATCTGTCTAGTCTGAGGGGTTGCTGCTCGAAATCCAGAGGTGTGCATCCTGCCGTGATGGCTTCCCAGACCAGTAGTTTCTGCTTGTCCACCTCAGAACTTGGGCATTCCCATCTCATCCACCTGCATCCAAAGGAAAATAATGACACCTGTGGCACTAAATATGATCTGGGCCAGGGAGGTGAAGTGAGGGAGTAGTATATGCCACTCAGCGATAAGGCACTGCCATTTCCATGTTCATCCTCTTATCTCTTCTAAAATGGATGTCTACTATTCTGGGGTTGGTACCAGGTTGGTACCTGGTGTTTATGGTTATTAGTACAACAAGCCATCAAGTCAGTTTCAAAAGAAGTATGGGATAATAGCTAGGTAACCAGTTACACCTGAGATTTGAGAAGAACTCACAGAGGACCTAGAAATTTTGTCTGGAGGGGATAGTGATAGTACCACCACCTGATGCTACCACAGTGGAGATCTTGTAGCAGGTCTGTGCCCTGCTGTTTACCTGTGCATGTCCAGCAATTTTAAGCATGCTTAGGCTGCTTCTGACTGTGACTTTACCCAGCAGGCACAGTATCAACGTTGCGCCAAGTGTCCAAATTATACAGGGCCTCCTTGTGCCTGGGTTTAAACGGGCCTGGGAGAAGGTCAGATGCAGCTGGAAAGCAGCAGAGAGGCTGCCTACTTTGGTGAGCTGGTTGTGAGTGGTTGTTAGTTTTGGTTTTAAAGATATTTATCCATGACATCCAAAATTTTTTTCTTGAAGTTCTTTAACTGAAAAATATCACTCATCTTTTGGAGACGGGAATACTGTAGAAGGGGCATCGTTGGGAGAGCCGATTTACATTTTTCTTTGAAAAAATACAATATGCTCTTGCCTCTGCCCTCCCACGCACCTCTAGGAAGGAGCAGGACTTTGATCTTGCTGTGACGAGGTGCTGAGGCCCCGCGTTGCCTGTGAACCAGGGTGCTGTGGGAGCAGCGTGGAGCTGAGCCAGTCCCAGGCCCTCGAACAGGGCGCGGAAGAGCTGCTTAGCAACGCGCCTCAGCGCCAGCGGCCGCCCCAGCCCGGGGAGGCTGCCAGGGGAGATGAGTTTTCAAAGTGAGATCTTCTATTTAAATATTTCTTACAGTGTACAGATAGCTGGAAAAGGAGGGCAGCAGGCAGAATGAAAGCAGAAAAACTGCGGAGGAGGAATGAGAAATAAAGGAAGGGTGTCAAGGCTCTGAGTGAGCAAGGATCCAAGGAAAAATGAGAGTAAAATTGGAAAAGGAAAGCTACAGGATGCAGGAGGGGATGTCATTAAAGTATACAGCAGATATTCAGAACTGAAGCTGCTAGAAGAGGGAGATCTTCAGCTTCAGGATCAATGTTTGGCAATAAAATATTACCAAAATGAAATGATATTGAAATAAGATGGTACAACAGTGATGATAGAATTTCTGTATTGTTTTTCTTTGATTCACTTCTTTTCAGAAGGAATTCAGAAACAGTTAAATACAATTATACAGTAACTATGCTGTTACTGTATAATTGTGCAATATTGTAATTGTACTGTGAACAATTGTAAAATGACTTAGTAGCCCTTATTAGGAGAGAATTAGAAAAAATGAGCAAGTTCTGTACAAGTTTTTATGTTCTTAACTTCACAGAGAGTTGTTTCTCTTTGTTTAAGATAGCAATGAAGTCCATATCACTAGAAGTGCTTTCTCTCCTTTTCTGTATAGACACAGACAAGTTAAGAATTTAATTTACCATCATAATTTTTTTGATTTGATGAAATGGAGAGTTGGCAACATTGCTTTTTTCTTTCTAATTTCCTTAGCAGCTGCAATTGCCCTTTCTTTCTCCCTTATGCTCTTGTGCTGCTGGAAAATTCTGTCAACTCTCTTATCCTTGACCTTATTGCTAATTCTCTGAAAGTCCCTTCTTAGGTCTCCCTTGCTCCCTGGAAATTGCACTTTAGACTTGGTAACAACAGTTTTTACCTAGCCACATCGTAAGCGACCTTTTGATGAACTCGGATATTTTTGATGACGTGAGAATCACTAGTCACATTTATGGAAAATCCTTCTTCAGGCATCACAAAGTTTGCTTTTCTTACCACCCCCCCCCCCCCCCCCTTGTTTTTTTTTTCCTTCCCCCTGCCCCAGGTTTGGGCATGGTTTTTGCCAGCTTTTGTGGTCACCTTCTAGTGCCTTACATGCTGTTGTATTTATGATGTGGGGAAAGAGAATTCCATCAGGCCCCTTCTTGTCTGACTTGGTGACATCCCTGTGTAACCTTGTTTTGTTTTGGGACTGTGTGTGATGGTTGTGTATAAGGGTTCAATAGATGAACTTCCCTCCTTATCTTAGACTTTTCCAGTGGCATTCTGCTAACAAAATGTAAACATGACCAAACCTGTCCACCTCTTTTCCCCAGGCTCTTGTGCTTATGCATTTCCTTGAGGACTGCGGTCTTCATCTTCTGTCCTGTGTAACTTTCATGCCTCTTCTTTCTCCCCCAGCTTGATACAATTTCCTACTACATTTCACGCATTGCATCTCCAGTAGTGTCCCTCTTGTCTATTTCTTTCAAAACTGTTGTCTTGGCTTTGATGGTTTTTTTGGGCACCTTTTATTTACTTGCATGTTCATTTCCCCATCACTTGCCTCTCTTCAAGCTCACTAAACGTGGTCAGGAGCTGCCCTATTTTGTTTCTGGTTTTGACTTTACCTACTGGATGATATTATTTCTTTTTACAATTCCCTCCATTTCCACCCTTGTCTTTATAATCTTGATTTCATTCTCATTCAAATCCCTCCTTTGTGAACATGGTTTCAAAAGGACTTTTAAATCCTGTTTTTTTTCTGTTGCATCTTCATTAAGGTTAACTTTAAGAAGTAAAATGAGTTAGAAAATACAGAAAGTAAGCAAAAGCTAACTCCTAACCGTGACTGCAACATTCCTGCTTTAGTCTCTCTTCCAACTGCTTTGACCTTCATTACTGCTTCTTGTGTTGTCTATACAGATTATAAACAACTGTATCAAGAACTGGTTTTTTCTTGCACAGTACTGGCACACTGTGGGTGTTCTATAAAGAGAAGATGGTGATGAGGATTTAGCAAATTTAGTACATTTTGAGATTTTATTTTAGCATTTGACAGATCCTTTTTTTTTTTTAGTATTTCATTAGCATTTTCTTAATCGAATAGAACAACTCCTGCAATATGAACCTTGCAAATCAAGTCTGTGGATTTTAAGCTTGTTTTTTTATTTAAAATTTTTTTAATAAATAGAATTTTCTGTCCAGCTTGCTGAGAATAGCAGCAAACAGTATGTTCTCATCCAATTCCCTTCCTCAAGCTTTGAATTTTCCTAAATCACATAAAGTCCAATAACTTCATTATTGAATTCTGAGATGTCCTTGTGTGATATATGAAAAAGTATTTGACTTCTAGACTGTATCAAGAAAGGAAGAGCTGCATTATAACTTCTGTTTGAATGACTCACTAGATGTGGATATGAGATTATAAGCAGTGTAGTATGGTTGAACACTTGAGTGTTTCAAACAGAAATTCCTACTGTAAAGCAGAATGTCTGCTCAGAGTTTGGGGAGACTAGAGCAGAGATTCTGGGGGAAGGCTACTTCTAGGCTGAAGATGTCAAGAAAGGTTAGAATAGGGCCTGAGGAGGATCACAAAATTCAATTGGTTAATGAAGCTTGAAGTTAATGGAGCAAATGAAAACAGGAAGGGTCATCCACACATTCTCTATAGGCATTAAAAAATGCAGAAGCAAGGTGTGTGTCAGAGGTCAAGACAGATGAAGCTAGAGATGGATTTAAAAGAGTGGAAGGGGGAAAAACTGGTGAAAAATCAGGCAGAAGTGGAGTCAAGTTGCAACATGTGCAACAATAGTTGTTTTGATCTGCAGTAGGCTGTGTTGACATGACCTTTCTTTGTCAAACACACATTAAATATATGTATTTTTACCTAGCTGGTGTCCTATGTGTATACCATGGCTGTAAAATGTGTACACTGGAGAATTATGGAGGGGTTCACTAATTCCTAAGGCAAAATCAAGGTATTGATTTAACTTTAGTTTTAACTTTTTAGTTTCTATTGGTACAGGTCCACAAGCTGAATTTGTTTTCCAGTTTTGAATACTTTTCATATATAAGATCCAAGTTTACCTTTAAAGTATGCAGGGAATGGAAATTTCCACTGTCAGATTCTCCTTGCACTGAAATAGCTTGCCTCCCACACTCAGTAGTAGTATTATATTCACAATCCTACACAGGGTATGCCTGATCTGTTCCTTCACCACGTCATGGGCTGAGGTGGAGCCTCAGATGTCACTGTACAAGTACATGTAGATGTGCATTATTTCTGTGGACAATGCACACTCACTTGAGCTGTCCATCGTGGAAGAATTGAAATACTGTGCCAGTGTTTCCGAACATAACTATGGAATGATGGAAAACAGATTTACTAAGATCAAGTCCTACAGAATTCATTCTGTGTGTAAGACTGTAAAATGTAGGGCCTACTTATTCATCTTTATAATGTATGGAGAAAAGTATACACCCAGTGGGAAATTGCCACTAAGTAGTCAGGATTTTCCAGCAATGACTCAAATAAGCTAAGACATTATAAGTCTTCTGATTTGAAGTTTTGTATTGTACTCAAGGTAATGTCAGCTTTTTAAAAGATGTTAGAAACGAATTTTTTCCATGTCAACTATAGATGACTACCTGCAGTGTTGGAAAATCCTATGTTTCATTTCTAGTGTTCTCATTCTGAAAGTGATTCTGAGTTAAAACATGCAATAGTCTTTTCTTTATTTCTTCTTAGTCCTAGATTAAAGCTGCTACAGCCTGGGAAGAAGACAAAGCAAAGAGATGCAGACTAGAGTAGAGTTCATTTTTGAATGTGATGCTTGCATTGTAAGGTTAGACACTGTGTATGAGCAGTGGAAGTTCTTGGAAAGTCTTGGCAATTGCTGAGCTGTCTTGAATGGTAAAGGTTTAGAAAATGTGGGTATGTCTATAGCTGCCCTGCAAGGAGAAAAGCTGAAAAGCTGTTGCTCCTGCTGGGTGTTGCTTTACTGCTGGGTGCTCAGCAGCTGGGACAATAGGGTGTATTATTTCAGTAGGGGCAGAGCATTTGCAAAAGTTTCTAAGCTACTCTTACTGCAACAAAAACTGAGTTCCTTTTGTTTCATTTCTTCCCTTGTAAAAATAGATGACGTCTTTCTTATCTGAAATTCACTTTGAATGCTTATGACTTTGAAATCTCACAACTTTTTGTCTACACTCAGAACTTATTTCTGTCAATCTTTAGAAATTATTCTGTGTGTAATTGTAGTCAGCTGTATTGTTGGAAAACTTCTGTTAAATGTTGCTTGCTGCATGGCTGTGATTTATGGTGACTGCAACAATTCACGGCTTGATACCGGCTGTGGGTATCAATGAGAAATTGCAAGGGTGTTATTTCACTGAGCTGCATTTGACCATTTTCCAGCTACTCTCATTTTCAGCTGATGTCAGAGTAGTACAAGGTTTCTCAGGCATGAGATAATGTTACAGCCTTGGCATAGTGACTAGATGCATGGGCCAGACTGGCTGCTGCATTTTCCCATGGAAAAAGATGCAGAATTCTATCATTACACAATTAACAAGAAATATTTACAAAACTGATGGAAAGCATGCATGATGCTCTTAGGGCAAATGTTGGTCTGTGTGAATGTTCAGTGATAATGGTGGTGAGATGGAATGATTTTCTGTTAAGGATCTGCCACCATGGAATAAATTGTAATGGTTGCAGTTTAAATGCTTGAGTTGTCTCTGTATGTTTGGCACTGTTTTAGTATTACTGCTTCCAGCTGTTTAGCATTGAGCATTAATTTTTGAGACTGTTAGATGCTGTAAATTAGAATGCAGTCTTTCTTGTTTGAAATGGTTGCAAAGCAAATTAAGTATCTCTACTGAAATGCTTATTCATTAAGTTAATGTAATTTAACAACACATTATGCTAAAGAAGCCAAAAGTGAAACTAGAGGATTGTTTAACAATTAGTAAATCTTGCATGAATTGACAAGAGAGGAGAGACTAGAGAAAGATAAGTGTTGCTTCTCTTTCAGATTTCTAGTAGAATGGTTTTATGATGCTTTAAAGTACTAGATCAAATCACTTCTTAATTTGGATGAGTTTGAAAGAATGAAAAATCCAGGAAAGTTATAAAACAGTTGATGACATCCAGAAAAAGACACGCACAAAAGGTCAGAGAAATTTTGCATGATTCAGTGTATGAATAATACATTATTTTCCGGAGAATATTTTATGAAGTGATTGTCCTTTGTTATGTTTATGTGTGAGAATTGGGTTTTGTCACCAGCAAGAAGAATTCATTTTCCTGTAGCTTTTTCTTAAATGCTAATTTATTGCAATAAAAGATGCCAAAGTGACAGATCTGAAGAATGAAGCCCTCTATTTATCTTCTGAATGGATGGAGCACGAGTAGCAGTGAAGCCTTTCTCATGCTCTTTTGCCAGTGCGCCACAATCTTTTTACCATATCCTGAGCATATTTTTACCAGTGAGAGGTGCTTATTCATTCCATAGTTTCCTTAATGGACTACCAAGGGTATCAATTAGTGACAAGTGAACAGTAGCTTTACAGCTTGGATACCTGCCCAGTAGGAACAGAAACTACCAACTCTTTCACACAGGCCATAGACCGTGGAGCAGTGAATTAGTGTCACTGCAGATAGGAGCTGCTCACAGTTGAGCAAAGCGAGGACAAAAAGATCCTAGTGTTACCACCAAACATCTTAACGCTTAGCTCCAGTTTAGCTCACTTGTCTTTACACTGTGTAATCATTTTTAAGATACTAATGTTGCCGTACTACAGATGCTGCTGTAAAGTAATAAGGAAATAATAAATGAAATAAGTTTTTGTGTGTGTTTTGTCTCTGTGTCCTATTAGCTGCTCGGTATGAGCTTGATATGAGTAGTATCAGTGATTTTAAAAATCTAGGGCTAGAAAATAGGATTATTGTGGCTTAGAACTAGCATGTACATTCCAGTTTTAATTGCAGTATTATTCTTGGTTTGGTTGTGGTTCCTGAATTTAATTACTTGGTCCTGCATATGTTCAAATAGAAATAGGAAAAAAAAACATTGCAGAAAAGATCATGATAAACTGGAATCTTGTATAAAACATGAGTAAGATAAAAGCAATTCTTGTTTACATTAGTTTGCTTGAACATTCAGGTAATATAGCTTTCCATGTTCTTAACAATTGCTCCTGTGTCTAGCACACCAGTTATTATTCTATAGCAGATTTCTTCCTGCAAGTCTTGTCCCGGCTTGTTGAGACTTGCATATTGAGTTGGAAACTCTCCTGATTCCCTCCTACTTCAAGCTCCCTTGTTGTCAGCTATGTGCTCCAAATGCAGGCACACAGTTCTGTCCCCTCAGACTGGTTCTGGCTTGCACAAAACCCAGTGCCTAACCCAGGAGAGAAGCTCACATGGCCTGTGTTTCACAGCCCTTTGCAGAGTACTGTATGGGCCTGCTCAGAAAAGTGAAGTTTAATTAACAAGGGGGTGAATTTGTAACATATTAATTAAGTCAGATTAAAGTAGGCCACTTATGAATGAAAATGTCCACATGGGGGTTTAATATGTTTTAACTAATGCATTTTTGAACTCACGCTTCAGTTCAATTTTGCTCAGCATTCACAACTTTCCTTGTGCAGATATGCCCATAGAATTTTAAATAAGAAAAAGATTTGATGCAGTTTCTAATAAAGGTCCCCCCCACTTTACCCCCAGGAAATAGATCTGGAAGTATCATCTGTCAGAGAATGAAAATAGTCATAGAATGTAGATGCTGAACAGATTGGTGTGGTGGTCCTTATTCTCCTGCCAATTTCCAGTCCTGACAAGGATTATGGAACACAGGTGTCTGTTTTTCAAAGCAAGTTGAGCTACAATATTTCACTGTTTGTGCAGTCCAGGTAACAATGAGGGAACATTTGGGATGCCATACTTAAGCGCTGTGTGGTTTTTTCTTCCTTGTTTTTTCCTACCTCCCAAGTAAAAGTCTAAAACAGAGACTCATTCTGACTGTGTTGATCTCTGACTCAATGAATGTTGAAATACTTCATGAAAAGTCAGATGTCTCTGAAGAGAGAAAGATTGAGACCTCTCCAGAGTACTTAGTGATGCAGCAGTTAAGGCAAGATGCTGTCTAATAATGCTTTGTGTCAAAGAAAATTACAGCTTGAGAGGGTGAGGTAGTGTTTCTTAAAATATTTACATTCAGTTTGCTCAGAAATTATATTTTAAAAATTTGCTCTTATTGAAATGAAACAACAATTTTTGCAGTCATCAGTTTTAGTGAAGAAAGTTAATAGAATTGGAATTAAACTAACTTCACTCGTAAGACACACAAGCTGTATACCTAACAGATTTTTTTTTTCCTGTTTTAAAAGCAAAGAAAGGGGAAAGTTTTTTTTTTTGTTGTTTTTTTTTTTTTTTTAACTTGTAAGCACGCAGATATGGAATAACTTGCATTTGTATACAATATCGGAATGAGATATTTGGGATCTTGACTAATACTACTGATTTCTTATTTCATAGACACAGCTAGTAAAACACTTTTATATGATTTAGTTGTAGTAACTCTGGTTAGAATTCTTCTAAAAAAACCATAAAAGACAGCTAAATTTTGTGAAGCCTTTTAATAGCATTTTTTAAACATTCTTTTTGTAGTTGTCAAACTGTGCTTTCTTCATAGTCACAAGTAGCCATTTTTGTATGTTTCACAATGCCAGAAGTTTTGAAATTCCCATTCTGCTGTCTTTGTTGGCCCCTCTTTTATTTCTCTGTTCTGAGAAGACAAACATCTTCTGGGGGCTGATTTTCCCATTATTTATATTTGAGTGCGGGAAACTCCTGTTAGCAAACCCTGTTCTAGCAGCCTTCTGATTCTCCCTCCTCTTGTTTAAAAAGTAAATAACAAAACCTTTCATTGTTTAACTATGTAGAATCTATTTTTCTTCATGTAATTGTGAGGACATTGAGCTATAATAATGGGCTATCCAGACAACATCATTTATGAATATCAAACACCAGAGACAAGCATCTGTTTACTGTAGTTCCCCAACAGTATCTCTGTCTTTAGACTATTTAGACATTAGCTGTCTTGTTTTTCATAAATCTTAGTAAGTTTTAAAAAATCCTATGTTTACACATATTTTAAGAATTTTTGCTGAAGGAAGTTGGAATTTTCAGCTGAATATTGTTCTGGAATCATTGAGCAAACTGTTTGTAATCCTGACATTAGTTTGGGTGTTGCTTTTTGATTAGTTTAAGTTGATCCCAGACTGCATTGCCATTGAAAGACTCAACCAGGCAGTTATCAGAAATTTCATTTGTTTCTGTCCTCCATTCTTCTGCTTCCATCACTTTCACCTTTTTTTGGGATTAGTGGCCAACATGATTGGCAGTGCTGAAAGGAGAGGGACATGGGGATTGCACAGCAGGGTGGGGCAGAGGTGGTGATGAATCCCATGTTTCGATGGTAACATGGTAGGTTCATGCATTCATCTAAGCTGATTAAGAGACCAGACTTTTGGCCTATTTAAATTATTCTAATTTCAGCTGAGTATGTGGCTTGTAGTTACTGATTTCAAGTGGAATAGTGGTCCAGATAACTTCAGTACGTGTGAAGATGCTGTAGTCAAAACAGTAGCAAATAAAAGTTACCTGATCTTAGTGAGATCCTTTTGGCCTTCCTGCTGCTCATTTCCGTGTGCCTCTCAATTATTTCCTACTTTCAGAAAGCATGTGTTGTGTTAGCAAGGAGTAACTTATTTTCAAAGCATGTGTTGGACACCCCACCACCTGCTGACCAGGTTTTTGAACTATCATATTGCTTCTGATTCTTTCTGAATTGTTTCCACATTAGGATGGTCTGTGTGGAGTGAGCTGGTGGACAGGATTTTCCAAATAACTTCAAGGGCACTTGTTGGGGGTTGGGTTGCTTTCTTATAGAATTTTTTCCCAGAAGTTGCTAAGAAGCTTATTGCTGTGTGCTTTTGGGTGCTCATGAGTGCTTGGAAACAAAGGAAAACAGCTAAGTGAGAGACGGGGGGGCACTGACTTCATTTCGCTCTGGGCCGTTTTCTACTCTTGGAGGAAACTACCAGGGCTGCTCGTCTTGGCAGCGGCAGAGAGCTCTCACCATCCCTCAGCTGGAGCTCAGCTCGGAGTGACCCACCACCGTCTCTTCGTGTGTCGCCCAGAACCTGTCCTCTCCCTGCCCTGCCGAGAGCTGCTGCCCCACTGCCCTGCACCCGCGGCTTCTTCAGTTTTGTATGAGGTTTCCCCACGCTGTGTTCTGCACCCCCTGCCTAGCCAGGACATTTTCTACAGCTCCAGTTACTGCCACCAAGCCTTGGATACATCTCATTCCCCAGGACTGCTGCTCGCTCTGGTAGCCTGTGATGGTACTGAGGGAGGGAGGGTGCCAGAGAAAAACTGTAACTAGGTTGTTGTTGTTTTTTTTTTTTCTTCTCTAGTTCTGTTTGTTGTCAACATTATACTTATTGTTGTTAACTTATCTTGTTAAACTCACTAGTAAAGAACTGTTATTCCTACCCTCACATTGTTGCCTGAGACTCCTTCAATTTTAGAATTATAACAAGTCCAAAGGAAGCTTCCATTTTTAGTTCCCTAGCAAACACCCCTGTCTTTCCAAACCAAGATAGCACTATGGTGAAGTACACTGATTGTAAAGGACTAACATTTAGGCAGATCATGGGCTCTAACTACTCTGCCTTCTCTCACTGTGGCTTGGCTTGATCAGATACACATACCTTAATAGCATTTATAGTGGAAGACACTGAGATGATGGCACTGCTTTTAACTATCAAGATAGACAGAATCCTTCTTTTTCCTTCTTCAAATCCAGTTAATTCCATCTGCAATTTCTTCTAATTCCTAAAGGTTTTTATGAAATAAAATCTTAAATTTCTAATCTAAGAACTAATTGTAAATTAATAGTATCAGTATGTAACAAAGAAGGATTAATGCAAGCGCACACATTCACTTTTTCTTTTTGATTCCAATTCTGTATTGGATGGATCCCTCAGGATTGCTAGCAACAAGTAACATGGTCAGAAAAGAGTTTATACAGTAACGAGAGAGGTGTGGGGTTATTTCCATACTCACAGCTTGGCTAGGTTTCGGATTTTTAAAAAATTGTTGTTATTGTTCTGCTAATAGTCTTATTACAGTTTTGATGAATTTCAGTATTTGTTGTTGGGGGCATGAGAATGATTTAGAGTAACTATAGATAGTTTTGCATGAAAATCAATAAGGTTTGTGTTTTCTGTTGGTTTGCTTTTGTGTTTAAGCGTTTACAATTGTAAAATGTAAGGCCTACTATTGGAACAGTATTCATGAATTGCATTACCAATGTCCTGTATTTGTTACATGCTATAAATTCTTGTGTCTTTTCTGTTTGTTTAGTTGAAGACATTTTTCTTACCAACTTTCTAAACATGCAAGTGTATTTGCTTGTGATGCATGAATTTACATTCATCTTGGAAAGGTAGATTTTAAGTGGTAGTCTGATGATGATTAGTGTCTTTGCTCATTAATCAGACTGTGCTGCTTTTCTCTTTGTGTATCTCTGCTTTTCGTTAGTGTAAATGTTTAGTACTCTATGCAAGCTCTGTATGATGCTGGAGGAAATATCTGCAGCTTGACTCTTATTTGCTCTTAAATCTTTTCCTCTGCTATTACTTTGGTCTTGTAGGGATGGTCCTTTATAAATTACTATATGTGTTCAACCATCCTTGATATTAGTAACAGATCAGACCTTTGCTGTCTGCCGTGAGATCTTCTAAATAATTCCAATGGGATTAACATCCCACCAAAGAAGAAAGATAACTTCTTGAAGAAGAAGAAGGCTATTTAGAGAACTGGATAGACAACAAACCAGGGTTACTCTTTTGTGTCCTTCTCTGTGAGAGAAAGAGATGCTAGTTCATTATCTTTCTTGACACAACAGGTTTTTCAAGACAGAACTGCTTTTATCTTTCCAGTGTTGAGCATTTTGTTGGCATGTGGCATAAAAAACCTCATGGGCAAATTTGGAATTTAGGCTTAAGAAAAGTAAATACTTCCTTGAACTGGAGTGTTTAGAATTCAGTCCACTTTCTGACTCTTCTCTGTCATTGTGCTAGTTTAAGAGCTGTGCAAATAATTTTTTGGCAGGAACACCTCTTAAGCTTAATGACAAAATACTGATGTGCAGCATCTGTGCTGTGTGTTTTCTCAAAGGAGTGACAAAAGTAGATGCAAACACTGAAACACATTCAGTTATCCAGTGGCTTTATTCTGACTCAGTTGATTGTCTATTGCTTTGCTGGAGCAAAGAGGTCTCAGCCTGTCTGAACTGGTCTCTGGTGGGATTTGCTGCTGTGGAGCTCCTAAGCAATGGAGGATGGAGTTTGTGTTCTCACTTCTGGGCATGGGTGGCAGAGCTATGGCCAGAGGGAGGAACGATGGGACTTTGATTTGTAACTTCCAAGTAATTCCCAGCTACCAGGCTGGCCATAGGAGTCTCTATACCCTGAATTTTTAAATAGTAACATCATAAAGGTGTGTTAGGATAATTAGGAGGAGCCAGACATCATTGTTTTAAGCTTCCTAACCTGGAAGTGAAGCTGGAAGTCTGCCTTGAAGTTTACTGCCCTGTTCAGCCAGAGATACTGGTTGTTTTGAAAGAGGCTTATGGGAACGGTTATGAAGCCGTTCCTGGGTGTAAGGAGTACAGATTTGCCTGTTGCTAGTGACGCAGACAAATGTCAAACCAGATTGGTTTCAAGCTGATTAGCAAATCTTTCCTTGATGGACATGATGATGGACAAATCAATCACTGACTCTCTTCAAGTCTATCAAATGAAGCCAGTGCCCTTGGCATTAGTATCACTAGTATCATCAAACAATGCTGCTAATGAATAGTGGACTCTCTTTCTCTGACTTGTTTAAAGAATTTGATAATTTATTAGGAATGCTAATGAGTCTCCTTAATCACAGTGAGCAGGGCTTTATTTTTCTTGCAGTAGGACATTAATATGGGATGCTTAATTTTTACTGCTAAATAACTTGATCAACAGCAACTGCAGTTGTTAGATTTCAGATCACTGCTTTGCCTGGAAAGAAATTAAAATCAAAGTTTTGAGAAAGGAGAAAGCTGTTTTTCTATTGCTGATTTTAAAATGCATAAGATACAAATGTTGCCTTATAAAAAGATAAGAAGGTAGGACACTGAATTGGTATTCACTCCCTACAGCCCATTTAATGGGTAGTAGATGGAATAAACGTTGCTGCTTATTTATGACAAGCTTGGCATAGCAGCAGTATACACTAGAAAGTGAACACTTTCACTGAAATACATTAAACTGTTTTAGTCATTTAAATTGACTTGTACCATGTAATTTAAAATATATCTAGTTGGTATATCCTTTGTAATACAAAGCAGGCAATAAATAATTTTGTTAATAAAGATAAGACATTAACACTTGTAATAGTTCAGTTGATTGTACTAAATATATAGCAGTTATCAGAAATTTTCATTTGTTTTGCTGTGTCAAGTGAAAATATAGAGATGTTTGTCTAAATGAAGGTGGGGATGACTTTCAGTCTATTGTGTCAAATTCTGTTTCCCTACAGGTCAGTATCCACTTCTATATCTTTGGCTTCAGTTGTCAGTATTTTATAACGGATTATTGTTAGTGATTTACATAGGCAGGTATAAATCTCTGGCATGTGCCCTAGCATGCTATTTGACTGTGGAAACATGACACAAAAATATCTTTGAGTAGGGTGGTTGAATGTGGTTAAATTTCCAAAGGAGAAATATTATTTCCTGAACAGCTATGCCATTAATATTGATGCTTGGACCCTGGTATGTTGTTCTTCTGTGAGTAATGTATCCTTATGATCCTTGTACATGTTCACAATGACAACCAAAACGACTGTCTAAATGTGGAAATTAGCCTCTCTATCACCCCTTCTGGGCCTGCTGTTCTTTTGTCATGGCACAGGGCTTTTGGAATTGAGTTTATTAGAGCTAGAGTTGTGTAGTTGTTTTAAATTTTTCAGCCCTCTCTTCTAAGGAGCTGTCTGGGTCCCGGTCTTTTTGATACATTTCCTCTCTCACATATTGCTGATAAGGGGGCTGGAATTATATCACATCATTTGGCTCTTCATTGTACTTGGCATCTTCAAGGAGTGAGCCCTAAAATAGCTGTTGAGAGATTTTGTTTAGCAATAATAATAATATTTTGTTCACAGACTTATTTTCTGCTTTTAGGAATTAGATATGCTCCCATTCCAAAGAAACCATGCTGATTTTGGAGACCATATTCTGTTTGCTTTGAGCAGCTACACATCCCACTTCATCAGTTAATAGAAAGGAAATGTTGAATTTTTTTTGTTAAAAGAAGCCAAACCACTGATGGAAGTTGTCATTTCTTTAAGAACTCCACATTCACAAGGTTCAGAAGTCAAAATTCTGGTGGTAGTGGGACTTAGAAGGAAATTACACAGTTCAAGAGAGACATCATTTCGCAAAAGGTGCAAATTGTAGCTGGCTTTGATTTGTTGACTTAAAATTGTAAGGTGGGGGAGAGAAAAGCGCTGCTGGTGTTTCTACATGCAGCCTCTGCTGGAAACTCTTGGTGGCATGTTGTGTGTGTCTCAACTGAGACTGTTCTATTGCTGTTACTATAAACAAGCAAACTCAAACCAGCTGGGACTCTGCCCCTCTATGTATTGTGTACAATATTACTTTGTCTCATACTAGGAAAACAATTGTTTCCCTATTTAGCTTCGCATACCAGTGAAAGACTAATGCTTCTTTCTGTCTGAACGAAGATTACCTATTGTGTTTTTTCCGGAAAGGAACCTGAACAGGGTTCAAATTGCTGTGTGCCAAAGGAGTTAGTTAAGTGAGTTAAAGTCAAAATTAAGGATGTCCATAAGAAATAGTTTGTGAAAATATCTGTTTTACTTATATAAAAATTTATAGAAACTAAAGATGATATTGAAACAGCAACCTGTATGCAGGGCTGAGGTATTAAACCACACCAGTTCTCTAAGCTGTCTGTTAATAACAGCATGTAGGTCACAGCTGTATTTTCTTCTGTTTACCTGTCACCTTATAAAGACTATTCATATTGTGCATCCTTTCTACATGGATATATTTATAAATGGGAAGAATGCCTCCAAACCCCTGTTTGTCAGCTCCTGTATTTCACCAAGCTCTGCTTTAAAACCTGAGCATTACAGTCTTGCAGGTGGTAAACAGGAAGCTGTGTTGTTACCTGGGGTTCCTCTTTTCCTGGTAGTCTGTACTAAAATGTTGAGTAAAGATCATAGAAACAGCTGTATGGGGTCAAGCAGACATCGTGTAGTGCACATCCTATTTGTACCAGTAGCCCTAGGAAAGACTGAGGAAAGAATGCCTGAATATGACAAGGACTCTGGAGATTTTCGTCATACATTCCTATTTTCCAGCACTCCCTGATATGGTACTTCCTCAGTTAAAGTTCTGTCTTTATGTTAAACTGTTCTTAATGGATTTTTTTTTTAAAAATTTACTTAATAACTTGTTAAATCCAACATCTGGCTTCCTTTATATTCTTTTCCAGCACCAACCTTATGTTACTCATATGGAGTTAGGACTGTGTATTAAATTTTTTGAGAACCTGGTCCCAGATTATACTTGCTTCTGGAATTCAGTGGCTGTGCCTGATCTTTTCCAGTGGTTTCCTTCCTCTAGTTCCTCATCAGCTGTTTAAGGATTTTGCACCCTACTGAAGTAAGAACTATCATCATTATTATTTTGTTTAAAAAACAAAGCTGAGAGCAAGTGTTTTAAAAGTGCCTAGAAGATGAATATAGGCATCCAGTTCTCATCTTGGGAGCTGGGGCACAACTTCAAGGTGCATATAAGAATACAGCTCTCAGAATATGTCCCTGAGGCGCAATGCAGACAGGCACTCAATAGGCCCTAAACAAGCTTGTTCAAGAACTAAAAGCAATACTGCTGTGTTAGCGCAAAGCTCTGCCTAAGGTAATTAACCCTGCAGTGGAACTAGGTAAAATAAATGTGGTAGACAGCTATAGTTACACTGCAGAGCAGGGTTAATGGAAAAGAATAGGCTATTAGCTCATTGCTGTAAAATTAAATATATGTATGCTGTAGAGTTATGCAGTAATAATGCAAAAAGAAAATAATTTTGCTAGGAATTTTATGAAATAAAGTCACAGGTAATATCTGGCCAAAGACCATAAGCCATCCGTCTTTCATCTAGACCTACCAGGCATTGTTTTGCTCATGAAGGAAGGTAAAGCAATTTTAGCCCTTCTGTCCCTTTCTTCCCATCTTTTTCACATGGGCTGTAACCCATGAAGCTGTACAGTCTCTTACCTGCTTGCATTAAGGCATATTTGCTCTGTGGGCAAACAGAGTGACCCATGGTTGATAACTAGGACTTAACACCTAGCCTATCTCTTAACTCTGCTGTCAGATAAGAGCCAACTAGTTGCAGGAAAAGTTTTGGGTATGTGTATCCTAGTGGCCTAACCATATTCTTATAAAACCAGTGGTGTGTGATTGTAGTAACTGACAATTGTTGGTCTTTCTGGCTGCTCCTTTCAGAGATGCAAATAGAATTGCACAGCCAGGTGCTGAGATATGGGAAGCAACAGCAGCAACAAAACCACATTTGAAATCAATAGCACTCTGCTTGCAATTGAGTGCTGCATTGAAGCTGATCCTCAGAGCTGTGTTTCATGTCTTTTCCAGCAGGAGAAAGACATGTACCTTCTAAGTGGTAGAGATCCTTCATCAGGGAGGGAGGGAGCCCGAGGGTGGCTGGGCAGGAGAGGACAGCCTGCCATGAGCTGATGCACATCTGTGCTGGGCTGCTGGGGCACAGCTCTTTGTGTTGGGTATGAAAGCTGCAGGAAAAAGGCAGAAGGGAAGGGCTCTAATAGGAGAATGAAAGAAAAAGTCTGATTCATTACTGAATTATTTCAGGATCCTAAAATTGCTGAATTCTTTGATATTGCTGTCAACTGCTGGCATGCCACTGAAATAGTATGTCTAGCTAGAAGGGTCAGAACCAGAACTAGAGATGTGAGAGAGTTGTATAATCTGCCTTTCACAAAAATAAATTCTGATTTTTTTTCTAGAGGTTTCAAGTAGAGTACAGTGAATTTAAATTAGTAAGTCTTTAAAAATAAATTACTGCTTCATGGAGTTGATGCCATCATTGTGACAGATGACCTGGATTGTTTTGCTGGGAAGGAACCACCCTTCCCTTGAGAAAAAGTCACAGCTGCTTATCTCAGCTATGCAAACCCAAAAAACCTTAAATATTGAATTATTTATGTATTTTACATGGAGAGTTCAGAGAGAAAACATAATTCCTTATATTTACAACAGCAGTGAAATCAGGATATTTTAATTTTTTTGCTTTGAGGATTTGTTCTGGATGCTAAAAATACCTGTGGTCAGTTTGTGGTGATAATTGACAGGCCTCCAAACCTAGGTAATGGAAAATCAGTCATGTCTGGCTAATTTCCATAGTGGCTAATTTTAAATTCTTTATTTTTGTGCTTGCTTTAATCAATGATACTCAGAAAGAAAAAAAATGTCGTTTTTTTTGAGACCATAGGAAGTAGACAGGGGAGTGCTTTTGTCTCCCTGTTCTTGGTTGCCTCTTCATGTGAGCTGGGTGGGACTGCCTTCCATGTATGCTAAGGGGTGGTTTTTTTTGCATCTTACACAACAAAGAACACTTGGGAAAGTCACTACAGAAGTGAGATTTATATTTTCCCCCTTCCCTGTTGATTTAAATTTAGATATATAAATTTGTGTATTTTCAGGAAACTTCTTTTGTTACTAAGAGTATATCTTACACATAGGGTTGAGAAATTTTATTTTAAAGTGTAAAAACACATAATCTTAAACACAGAACAATGTGTTCTAAATCTCTAAGTCCTGTCACTTTAATGTAACTTCTTGATGGCATGTAATCAAGCATGTATTAATCAAAGCAGAACTGAATCATGTTAGCAACTTAAAAACAAAATATTGTCTGTGCACATGCAGTGATGCCATGAGAAATACAACTGTTTGCTTAAAACATGCAAGTTGTTATGTTGGCACGGTTTTAAACAAGCAAGGCTGAATGAGGCACAATATGACATTTTGGAGTTCATGTTGGGAGTAAACATGCCACAACAATCAACTATCTTGTCAAAGAGCTACAAAAATAATTTCTTTCCCCTCCAGTGCAACTCCTAGGGATAGAATAGTTAGTGTATTAGCTGTCTGGGAAAAAATTAATGTGCAGCTATGAAAGAGGAGAGTGTTTGGAAACATCAAAAACTATAGTTTTTGAGTCTATTTTTTTTTTTGAGCAACAAAGTGAACAGTTTACCATAATTTCCATTTAAGCCTGTTACAAAATGAAGCACATCCCACCAGCAAGATGAAATCACCATTTGAATATAAAAGACATTCTTGACTATTTGGCAAGTTCTTCCAGTATTTTCTTTGACCTGTTTGATTTATGCAAAAACTGCTGTAAATATACATAAGTGTGTAAAAAATATATCTATATATAATAGAAGATATTTTAAAATCTAGTCTTCTTTGTAGGTGTTGAAAGATTTCTAAAATTGGAAGTTATATATTTATTTTGCATTGGCATCATAGTAAATATAGTGATTTTTATTTCCTCCTTGAGCTGTCCTCTGAAACCAGCAACAAGACTTACTTAGGAGAACTTCCTCATCAGATGTGTTTGTGCAGAAGGCAGAATACTGACAGGTTACAGTGAAGGACTTTTATGTAAATTGCAAAGACTTCTGCAGGCAGTAAAACTGCATTTCTTGGCCTGTGACAGATGCTGAGGGAGGTTTCATTGTGAATCAAAGTTTCTTGTTTCATGTGGAAAACAGCTTCTGAATCTAAGGAATTAAAGAGAATCTGAAAATAAATCTTTAAACCTTATTCACGTAACTTTAAATCATAACAGTAAAGATGCAGTGTTGGGCATTGTGATTCTTTTAAATTTTTTTTTTCCCCCAAACTTTTAGGGGGGACTAGGAAATAGGACAACGAATTTAAAGGACTGACTTTGGCATTACTCTGGACTGCAAATATATAAAATGTTATGATGTAAGAATGCTGTGTTTGGTAAGATGGCTGATGCTTTTTTGACTTTTTAGGTGTACTGTTGCTTTCCCTTTGTTCAGGCAAATGTGATGCCTGTCTGCTTTCCTCCTTATGCTGAATGCATACTGCATGTCTGGTCATTCCTCAGAAACTTTTTTTGTTTGGTTTCAACCAGATTTCTTGGAAGAGTTAAGTCAAGCTAATGGCTTGGGTGAGTTTCCCAGAACAAAAAGAGGGAAGTTTCCCATAGAGAAGAAGAGAAGATTCCCATAAAGAGAAGAGGGAGAGAATAGGTAAAAGCTCACCTGGATAAAAGCATATAATAAAGCAAAGTCCTGAATTCACTGCCTCTCATCAGGATATCTGCATGCATTATTAACGTCCGAAGTCATGTCTTCATAACCCCAAATGTCACCTGTCCTGTACTTGGTTTTGGTCACATTTCAATGTTGTTTTTCTATAAAACTTTTTTAATTTAAAATTTTCCTTTGTTTTTGACTTTTACACTAAAGAAATTTATATCAAAACTGTCTTCTGAAACACCTGTGTGTTCCTTAGCTGCTGACGAGGGCCTTGGTAAAATTCAGACTATAATAGGAGATGCTGTGAAATGATGATCTCACTTCTGAGATTTCAAGGGAGTTTCTTTGGCTAATTTACTCTCTTTTTGGGGAGAGTGGTGGTGTGTCTTTTGTAACAGTTTTTGCCAAGGAGCAGAGCAAAGTATGCATGTGGTACTGTTTGGGCTGGGGGAAGGGCAATGCATATTAACGTGATTACTTGCAGGATGAAAGATAGCGAGGTATTTTAACTGGCTTTGGCATTAGACCAAAGTAAAAAATTAATCGGCTGTAATGTTGTTGCCTTTGTTTGATGAAGTGCTTAGTGAATGTTATTCAACGGAAGAATAAATATTCTTGATACAGTTGTTAAAAGAAAAGAAAAAACACTGCAGCGCACTGTAACTTGGTGGTGTTAAGCACTCATTTAATCAGCATGTTAATCATTAGCTTTGGTTTTGGCTTTTAAGTTTTGGAGTTAGGAAAGACTGTTCACCAAAGAACACTCAAGAATGTGAGGTTGCTAAATTAGGGAGGCCAAATTACTGACCAGGTTTTGTTTCTTTATCAGTTTGGTGTATTGTACAGGGTTGAGAATGTGAACCTTTGCCTGTCTTCTCTAAATTTAGGTCTGGTAGTGCATTTTCATTGCAGTGCCCACAAATTTCTGTTGCCTCTACAATAACAGGATCCCTCTGTACACTTAAGGTTATTATGGGCAGCTGTTACTTGTCACTTCCAGTTAAGTGCAAGATAAATGGAAATATGTGATTAAGGAGGTAATCTATCAAGGAGAGTTGCATAGAGGTTACCAGTGGATTGATAAATAGTTGAAAAAATTTTTACTGAAGAAGTTTGTAGTGAATACCAGGCATATAGTACAAATAAATATTTATTTTAGTCGTTGCTGCAGCACTCTTCTGGGTAGATTAGTGCTGATCCTCCTACAGAGTAGCACTTTGCATGGAAGGGTATGATGGAATGGGGGATGTTTGTTTGCCCCTTGATGTAATATTCTTGTGTGCAGGTAATGCAAATAATTTTTGCATGAGAAATGTAAATTGTGATTGAAATATGTGATAAAATATCTGGTGGATGCTTAGTGGAAAGTCGTTTTAACTGCAGAATGGGGGGAGGAAACTTGGAAGAAGTGGCACATTTTTTATCTAAATATGGGAGGTGTCTTGTGGGATAAAATATTAAATCATACAACCTGTTGGCTTTTCTTGGTAGTTTGAAGCTTCAGCTATTGCATAATGTGTAATTCAAGTTTAGGGGGATGAATAAATTATTTTTCTATTATTTTTATGTATTGTAAGAGAGGTAGTGGTGATGGAGTTGGTAGATATCTCTGAACTACAGTATCCTCTACTATTGTTCCAATATTGAGTTACTTTTATTAGGTTTTGTTATTATTTAGTTAAGCTAGAACAAAATTTTCAATTAAAACTGATTATTCTTGTATGTGCTGCATTCATTTATCTAATTTGGTGAATCAAACTTTAGAAAAAGTGAAGTTAATTTGTATTATAAAGGGTCTTGGTTACGGCAGATGTGATAGAATAATACTGATAATGCATAACTAACTTAAAACGGTAGCAGAAGAGAATAAAGATGTACAGATTTTTCTTATGATAAATATCTCAGGTTCTTGTGAGTCATGAAAGTTAATTTTTAGTGCTTTCAAAAAAGGGTACAGAGTTAGCATTGGCAGTTAAATTTAAGAAAGGACCAGAACTGATTTAATATTTTCTGGAAATGAATTTCAAATCTCCTATTCCCTGCACAAAGCTTTTGAAGTATTTGTGAAAAGCGTTGGTAAAAGTGCATTGTATGTGCAACATGGAGTTCTTGTTTCTTAACGTGGAAGCTGCCCGTTAGACCAATGTCAAGATATTTTTACATGGAAAATATTTATAATGCTGCCTGGGAGATTGATGTGTATTTTTCTCGAAATTATAAAAAAATGTTTTTTTTTGTGTTTCTCTCTGCCGGCCGGCTGTTTTTCTCCTGTTTCCTGAGAATGTATACAGTTTTGTTTTCCCCAGCCAGGGAGTTTGAAAGAGCAGGTCCGCTCGACTTTTCTTCTTGTTTTCTCTTCATTATTTATTATTTCTTATCATTACATTCTGTTCCTGACCTGCAGAGTTCTTCCTTGCAGGTCAGTTCAAAGCACAAAACTCCAAAGCTCTATTACAAAATACAAAACTGCTCTTATGCTATCTACGAAATGCCTAATGCTTAATGCCAAATGTCTAATGCTCAACTACGAAATGCCTAATACCCCCACTCTCAGGGTGGCGTGGATATTTATCTACAATCCACGTAATCAGTATTTATAATTCTACTCCAATAACTATTATCTATGTTAGAAGGTTAGACTCTATTCTAAGCCAACTATAATGTGCCACGTCACAGCAGAAGATGGAGGCAAGGAAGAAGAAGGAAGAAACCCAAAAGCCATGTGCTTCCTCCATCTTGCCTTCACCTGTCTACCATCCTAAAAACCCCATATATCTAAAATTCTCACCTTGTGATAAAACTACACACTATTCTACTATTTAATACACATTCTTGAAAACTCTGCTTCATTTCAGAGCCCAAAAGCCCTTTTTCCATGAACAAAGGTTAAAAACACTGTTTGTCAGAGATTCTAAAATCTCTCAAACATGCAAAGAGATATCTCTCATATTTCCAGACTCCGACATATTTTGAAAGAACAGGACCAATGAAATCTACTTGGGTGGTACATTTCATAATGATGAAATATTTTTTGTGGAGTAAGGGGAGTTCCCTTGAGCTGTACAACTGCTCTGCTGTGTTGCAGGTTTTAGACTCAGTGAAACCACAGTTCTTCCTACAAGGGCAGAGACTCCTAGAAATGTGAGATGGAGTCACACCTTTGGTATGAGAAACCCCAGGAGTGCTTGGATCTTTTGGAACAGCAGTAATCTTGGAGAGGATTTTGTATAACATAAATTCTCAGAGTGCAGATGTTCTGGATATAAGAAACTTCAGTCTTAAAATCCTGACAGCATAATTTGGTTTTTGATGCTGCCCCAGCCCCTGGTATCAGAATTTGCCTTTGATATTGTATACTACAGTGAGCTTTAAGAACTGGATTCCTAAGGCCAGGATCCTATCAGCTGCCCAGGCACTGTTGTTTTTATATGAAAATAATACTAGATAATAAGACTTGAATTGAATAAAAGCCTACCTAACCTTTTCTTTATTTAAAAAAACCCGAAGAAATTATGCATAATGCTTGCCTTTGATGGCAAAATGCGGCCTTGTCTTCTGTGAACCAGGAAGACTGATGAAATTCATTAAAATGACTGATAGTGGACAGTTACATCAAATCAGAATACTGATCTTTTTAATTAAAATTTTTGTAATTTTGCATATGTCTAGATACTGTATTAAATCTCAGAGTATCTTTGAGCCTATGGAAAATTTAAAATTGTAATGGCAAGCTTTTTGTTTTTAAACTAATGATAGCTAAAGAAGCCCCATGGGAAAATGACATTTTCATGGCATGGCATTGTAAGATGGGCACAGAACAAAAGCATTTCTATTAGAGAAAGTACTGTTATGCTTTGATGGAGCCTGGGAAGAAACTCAGGGAACAAGTAAGCTGGTGACCCGTTCCAAAGGTACAGCATTCTGGAACTGTATCATTTCTGCCTTTTACTCTTCTAAAGGACTGTTATAGCAGTTCTGAAAGGAAGAACTTCTTGAGCACCAAAGTGAGCAGTTTACCATAATTTCCATTTAAGCCTGTTACATAATGAAGCACTTCCTACCTAATACTTTCTAGTTCCTTCCATAGGTGCATTTAGTAGATGGTCTTCTTCACAAACACTAATGTAATACTTGTCCAGCACTTTGAATAGCAGAGCAGGAAAGTAAAATTAAACATTATCATGAAGTGCTTGGAAGAGTTAAACTGATTCCAGGATTTAATGCCACATCTATTATCTATTTCATTATAGAGCATTACACTGTACTGCAGTTTATCCTTGCTGTTTGAGGCACTGCATGTTTGTATTGATGATTCTCATGGCCAGCTTTTACTCTTGCAGTTTTTGAGATCAGAGGTAGTAATGATTTGGGGCATCATAAGTTATTGTTCTGTAGCCTAAAGTCTTTGTGGGAAATGAGCATTTTTGAGCACGACAACAATATTTAATCTCATAATATTGTCTTCAGAAGCACAGAACCCCCCCGAGCAGCAGAATTTCAGCACAATTTGTACTTTACAAAGAGTAGTACCCTCTTGCATTTTCCCCCTTACTCTCCAGCTGGCCATGAAGTTTCACAACACTGAGAACCTGTATTGCAGAGACTGTGGCAATGAGGGCAGCCTACTCTCAACCATGTGATTGTCATATCCCACAGCTTGGCCTTCTCCCCCATCCCTTCAGACCTTTCCTGGAACTGGAGCTCAAGGTGCCATTCATTCTGGCCTTTCACTCCTCCTGCCATCTCTTAGACACTGTATCCTGCTCTTCAGGTCACAACAGAGAAGGTCTCAGTTAGGAACTCAGTGCTCAGGTGCGGAAGGACAGCCTCAGAATTTTCATTCCATCCTTTAGTCCTCATGATTTAAGGAATGCCCTTTCATCCCACCCTTGCTACAGCTGCACAAAGGACAGGCTGTCAGCACCTACCCCTGTAGTGCTGGTGAGGAATGCCATGGAGTCTCAATGACTGGAGGATTTGAAGAAGAGTTGTGTGTCAGAAATAGACTAGGTGGTCATTCTGAATCAAGAGATGAATCAGGCAGTATCTTGAGCTTTCTTCAAAGCCCCTGTTTCACGATGTTGTCTATAGTCAGCGACTATACTGCTTATCAAAGTCAGATTTACACTACAGCCCTTCTGAAAAGAAACTGTGCTTTGCTAAGAATTAAAAAGACTGTCTAGAGAGTATTTTTCATGATCTCTCTCCCTTGCAGCTTTTAAATTTTCAAACATCTAATTTATATCTTAATGCACAATGGATAACCTGACATGAAAGGAGAAATTTAGCTTCCTCTCCTGCCTTCCTCTCCTGCCTTCCTTGCCTGCCTTCCTCTCCTGCCTTCCTGCATGCATGCCTTCCTTCCCTTTATGGTAAAGGGAAGTAAGAAAATCAAGACAATGGCTGGTTTGGAGAAACACTGAATTCAAGGGATATTGGAGAGAAATTTGTGGTTGAGAAAGAGCCTGTTAACAGTAGGAATTATGCTAACTGAGCATTCTGCTCCATGCTGCTTTCGAAAGTGTACTTTTGCTAATTCCCTGGAAGGCCACATGTGCACACAGTAGCAAACACCTTGACTAGCTTCTCACACACACACTTAAAATTGGTTTTTCATTAGCTTGGGTGCAAATAATGACTTGCAGGTACACATTTTATGCAAGCTCTTCTTTTTCTGCTGTCTTTTTTTTTTCCCTTCCAAAGCATTGAGATAATCTGGCATTAAGAGCATGAAAAATAGATCATATGCTGTAATTTATTGAGCAGAAGATCTTCTATTTTCTTCTTTTTAAAATTTGTCCTCTTATTGTGCTGTTAGTAGCCAAACAGTATTTTTCCCCCCTTGTCTTTCAAAAGACATCTGTGGTTTAGGGACCTCTGACCACTCCCTGACAGATTAGGTTATGACAGCAAAGTCATGACTGGAAGTTTTGGGCAGAATTGAAATTTGCTTGTGTAAATTGTGTAAAGAGAGGGAAGAAAAAGTGACAAAGATGGAGGTTGCCACGAGATTAAATTTACCACAAGGAAGTGGCCACTGCCTGGAGAGAAAATCCTGGATGGAACAAAAGCAAAATCAGATGTCACAAATTCTAGGTGACTAGAAGTTGGCAGCATCAAGGATAATTTGATTGCTTGTTGTTGATTCTTGTTGTTGATTGTGATTCAAAATCTTTGGGAAAATATTCTGCCATTCTAGGTGTCACTCTCATAAGATCTTCTCAGAAACAGACTAGAAAAATAATCTCAAGAGCTCTTCCACAGATAAAACATGATGGACAACTTCACAGAGAGCATGAAAAATAGAAAGAACTAGAGAAATTCTGTGGATATAGTCATGCATTTTCAACTGGAGAAACCGATTAAAAAAATTCTAGGCTTCAGCCATAAAAATGAAATTGAAATTGTAGTAACCATCACACAATCTGATGCTAAACCAGAAATTTTACCAGTGTGAAAGCTTTACAATAAAGTGTGTGGTGTTTTTGCAGGTATTATGAATCTACAAATAGATGAATTTCAGTTATTTTTAAATTTTAAGCATGTTACAGTAGGACTTTTCAATACCTCAGAAGCTGAGGCTTCATGGCTATTCTGCATATCAGAATAAGAGTAAAATACTATTAAGAAAAATTGGTTCACTTCTCTGTGATCTGACTCTAGGAATGTAGGAGAAATTGTTCTTTCCCTGTTTCTCATTTTATCAGACTTGCTGTCAACAGAAAAAGGGTTTATTGGAGAAAAGCACATGGAAATGAACTGGAGTGATTAAAGAAACTGTAATATACTGCATGAAATGCATGGTAGGACCTCCCTACTTCTATGTAAAGGAAGCAATCATTGTCCTGAAAAGTTTCTTTGCAGTTCTCATTTTTTTAAGAATAGCTTTGTAGTCACTTATATTTGGCATAGAAAAATAAATATTTCAAAAACTTTTACCAGAAATGTGACGATAGATAAAACATGGATTAATATTATGATTTATAAAAAACATCTGAATAAATAGAGACTTCTAAAAATTCTATTTTCTTAAACCAGAGTTCTGTGTACTCTAGGCCTTTGCATTCTTGTGATGAAGACTGTCACTGTCTCAAGTGTAGACAGTGGTATAGATTTTTCCCAATCAGCCAACATATGCTGTATTGCATTCAATTTGAAGCCAAAATAATATTGTGCAGCAGCATTCTTTGCTAAAAAGAAAGCATAGGTGATGAGATCCAGTGATTATTGATAGGAAGGAGTGTCAGGACTCATTAATATCTCATTCAGGTTCAGTAACTGTTGGGCTTCCCAGGCCTGCTTGTACCTACTGCTATCGACCTGAACTCCTTCCTCTGTTTTTGCTGAAGGTCAGGAATAGTTTGTTGCAGGAAGAACCTTGTTTGTTTTTCCTCCCTGATGTAGAAATCTGAGCTAACAAACTCAATTTTATGCCACCTTTCAAGAATTTTTATTAATAATACATGAACTCTGAAGTAATTGTTGCACTAAACCCCATGAATCGAAATCCAGTGCCTTTCTGTAGTTGCCTAATAGTTGTTTTTGGGAAGGTGTGCTCTATTTAGTGCCTTTTTGGGCCTTCTTTGTTTGAGGCATCTTTCTTGTGAAAAGTTTATAGAACACATTAGCATTTTATATAATCCAGATTAGTCAATTTTAAAATATCACAGCTTCTAATAACAGTAATATTTCCACTTACTCTCTGTGTTATAACTCTGCAGCTAGACTGTCAACAACTATAAAAAAATTCTCACTTATTAATGTATTTTTTAAATTTCCATTTAACAGCAATGCTCTAAAGTTCACTATCACACTTGAACAAAAATTACTGAGTGAACTGGAGACATAAATATTTTTTAGTATTTAGTATATTTTTCACAAGTGAAATATAAATATAATTACTGCCTAGGAATCGGGGAATCTTGAGTAGGCTGAGGCTAGGAGAAACTCCTCTATCTGCTGTATTTCAGTAATCTGCATGCATGGAAACACTGGTCTGTTCTTTCTCAACTCTACTTTTCATTGTCTTCAGCCATTTTGTGAAACTCAGGGTGAGAATAGTTTCAGGTTTCTTTCCATGGTATAGTTATTTACTCTGTTCTCAGTGGTTGTGAAGATTATCTCATTAACTAAATGTCAGGTCTCTCAGTTCAAGGCTTCAAAGAGGGAAAAGGTTTATGCAGAGAGACTGGATAAATAAATCATGGCCTGATGACAGTGGAAGAGGAAACTGAATAGTACTTTGCAGTTTTGGCATTAAACAGGATTCTCAATAAATTGTGCTGTCTGCTGGGAATTTCTCAAAAAGCTGTGGTATCCATTGACTGGTGTAAGCCACTACCTTCCAAAAGGTTCCACGGAGGGAGCGGTGTTGGGTTCTGGCTTTTTTTTCTTGCTGAATCTACCTTTTATACAGAGTAGTATCTTAGCTCTTAGAGAATGCAATGGGTCACCATTCGTAGGTGCCTTTGTCCATTAATGTGTAGAGGTAGCCTTGTTGGTTACTGAAATAAGATTGCTGCTTTAAACTCCATGCTGATTGTGACAAACTGATTGCAGTCTTTTATTTCCCTTTTTGGAGGAAAGTCTGATTCTTGTCACAACTCACCTCCCAACTCCTGTTTTAGTACACTGACACAACTTACTGTACCATTAGTGACATACTGGTCAGGAGATGCACTTGGGCCTTGAAAACTCTAGGAAGAAGGGCTATGTAGTCGAAATAAAACTGTTGCTAGAAAATTGTTCAGCTGAAACTTGACCCAGTGTCAGATTTTTGGTTAGAGATCACAAAGAGAGAAACAAAACATAAAACACCATAAAGAATTCTCACATACCTGTGTACTTGGAAGATGAAGGACATCTTTGGATGAAACAAATTCTGTGTTAATTTTCTCAGCACTTGTATGTTGTTACACCTTTGCCAAATTTGATAGTGAAATCCCTAAAAAGTTATGAAATTCATGCGATCTTTTTGGGTGGAGCATACATTCTTGAGGCTGTATTACAGATGGAGTCTGAAACATGCACTGGCAGCATTTTACTAACACAGACAGACCTGTACATTTTTACTGAGGTGTTTGTGTAATGTGTTCACATTTGTTCATTTTAGTTTATGCCCCATCTGTAATTTTGCCGTGGTTCACATAGCAGTAGGCAGCATTCCAATTTCCAGGCCAGCCAGGACAATGTCTTTTTGACTGGAGGCTGCATATAGTCCCTTGAGTGGATCGATTTATCACAGATCCCATCAGCAAAGCCCATTAAGCTTTCACTGAAGAAAGCATAAGCAGTGCATATGCTTTGAGATGGTCCTTATTCAAACACAGCTATTGGTGATTGGTTTAGATATCAGCACTGGGGATCTGTCAGCAAAATTTTGCATCGTTGGCTATTGGCTGCAACAATGTGAGTTGTCTCTTTTCATTGACCTTAAAAAGTGTTAGTGATTTTTTCCATATAGTGATGTCTGGGAAGTAGACTGTACCCATTACGGGGAGCAAGCATGTGATGCATTCTCTGGAGAGCAGAGAGCCCAAGCTCCAGCTCAGCAATGCACTGACAGCTACTATTTACTGTGGGGGCAGAACATCACTGTATTTTCAATTTGCTCTACACCTCTCGGAGAGGATAATCGTTTATCATCAAAGTAACAGCCCAAAAGTAAAAAAAAACAACCACCATCCACCCTGCCCCCCCCCCCCCAAACAAAGCCCCCACTGCGTATTAATTTCCTGTCTTTCTGTGTAGCTGCTGTTCAGTGAATTACTAGTCAATAGCCATAGTCCATATTCTGACTCCTATTGTGTTATTGTCTGAAGATCACCTTGTGACAATTTTTCTTATTACACTTTTCTCCTTTTTGTGCTCAGCCAACAGTTGTGCTGCCAATGACATGATTTCTTCTAGCTCTGCTTCAGCACTGCTGTTTGTTAAAGATGATTGTACCCTCCTCCGTGTTTCCTACCCTTCAAATCTTCTGTTGCAGTTGTGGGGGAGTAATTTACCCTGCTATGCAGTTCCTGTATTCGTGATTTTTAACCAAATCAATATCTTGAAAGATTGAAAAAGATTTGTAGGCTCTGGATGGTAGGCCTACAGTGTGCTGAGGCATTTTCCCCAAACCACAATAAAACATCACTTTTTAATTTCATCTGCCTTTTCCCCTCGCTGATTTTCTCAGTTCTATCTTTTTGCCTCTGTCACTTCATATTTATGAAACTCTGTGTGTGTGTGTGTCTGTATTTAAATTTCTTGGCCTGGCTGCCCTTGCCTGCTTTATTTTTTTCCCCACTTACTTGTTACAGATTTCTATGGTGACACTGTGTGCTACTGGTCAAGTTGCCTTTCCCTGCTGCTGGCTTTTGCAGGTTTACTGTAGTCTACCTGCAGACATCAGGCTATTTGCTCAGAACCGAGCTGTGGTTAAAAAAATGACAGAAATGGTAGCGAATCCTTTACAGAGCTGGGAACAGTGACCTTGCTTAGGGTATATATCACTAAAAAAGTGCAGATAGGACAGGTTTGCAACTCCACACATGATTTTTTTTAGAATCTTTTGATAAAAACCCTATTATTTCTATGTTATCTTCTAAATGGAAAGTTCTTTACATATGATTTAATGCACTTGAATTATAAAGGACACTCTACATTCCTGAGGCTCAGCTAAGGAGTCAGTGGGTAACTCTTCAATGACATAGAAACATCTTAGGGCTGGTTCTGTTTGTTTTAAGTATATTTAAGCTAAATCAAATACAGAAGGTAGCACTTGGACACCATATGGATTCATGATGTTTTTGAGAAGAATTAGGAGGGGTATGAGATTCATAAATCAGGGAGTGGCTCCCATTGATCTGTAAGTGTATTCTCTTTCCTAATGACAGAGATAGATAGTCATGTTCAGATCTCTTCACATTTCAGGGCAGACTGTTCGAGAGAAAGCATAAGAGACCTGCTTGCACTTTGCCTGCATTTCATGCTGTGTTTCTAAAAGGCCATCCTGTCCTCTATTCTTTGGGACAGAGATAGCAACGTGGAGTTTCTGTTTGTGTAGCATGGTTGAGCCATTTCCCTCTCTTTCTGTCACTGTCAGCCATTAACATAACGGCAGGGAAAAAACATAGCTTATGCCTTATTCTCCAGCTACTCTCTTCCACTTCCTCCTGTTATAAAACATTTCTGAGACTCTCCTTTTCTTCATCCTCTCCCTCTTTTTTCCCCTGAAATACAGCTGAGTACTTTGTCACAGTGCTGTCTTTTCCCATCAATATTTCTTTGCATGCTCTCAATTCAGATGGTTCTGCCTCGCAGGGAAAGGTTAGTTTTCTAATCTAAGTGAAACCTGTCTTTTTAAAAACAAAGATCAAATTGAACTAATCAACTCAAATGAAAGAAAATGGAAAGCACAAATCTGCTTTAGCTCAAACCCTGTACCTAAAGCTAATATGGATTAGGTCACGTTTGGCAAGAGTGTGTATCTCTGAGTTGTTTCTATTAGCTGGGCCCATGTTCTCAGACTTGCTGGAAAAATAAATAGAGAAGTAATTGGTGGAATATAAAGTTGCAAAATTGACCAAAGACAGGAGATAATGTTGTATTTGCTGTTCTGTCTGCATGTACAGATTTAATATATGAAATTGGTTTTAAAAAAAAATTCTGCATTACTTTGTTTTTATTTCAGCAGAAGTCAAGAAATAAAAAGTTACAAAAAATTTCCTTTTAATCTTAAGAGGCCCGTGATCTACATTCAAAGCAGAGTATAACTGAAGAAGTCTTTCACTTGAAAGACTAATTGTTTTAACAGGTCACCCTTTTAGTCTTTGAATTATTGCATATTTCCAATACTTCACCTTTTGCTTGCAGCTTGGGTCTGTTACAAAGAATAAGGTGCTGTACAAATATCTGATGTTTCAGGCTGTTAGATTTTGGTATAATGAGGTTTTTTCTTAGGCCATAATCTATAAGTGGGACTGCTGTGAAAAGCCTTAACAGTCCTTCCCAACCTTAAGCGAAGTCCTGTTAGCAGGATAGAAAACTATGGATGGAAAGCTGTGCTATGTTCCCATTGAAGTGTTTCTCAGAGCTATTTGGAACTGTGTTGTGGTCACATACAGCAGACAGTCCACTTTCATGTGCTGACCCAATTGTTCGCTGCCTTTCTGTTCCAGTGACAGCCCCTGCTGCTTGTGGGTATCAAGACCAGCTGCTGCTTAGCCTGGGTAACCTTTGCTTCATTCAGAGGCAATTGTGGCTTGAATGCCTTTGGACTGATGGGGGTCTCAGTGGAGTATTTTGCAGTGGATGTGTGTGCATGTTTAAGACAGCAGCAATGTAGAAAGGAATGTGCTATGAACAAGGATAAGGTAGGTTATTCAGTATAAGGGTAACAGCGACATGTGAGAATATTTAGTTACTATAGCCTGGGAAAACAGAAAAAATGGCCATTACCTTGTAAAGGATGTTGTAAATTTTTCCTATATGCCATGTTTTGTCCTCAGTCTAGGATTTACTGGCACTGACAAGACCCTTTTCTGTGCACTGACAAGATTCCTGCTGAGGGCTACTGAACTGGAGCATGCTACTCTGTAGCATATTTACTGAACTTGTTTTCATTATACCAAGTCTGTTTTGCTCAACTTGACTGTATCCATGAAGTCTGAAGCACATGCTTATACATGCGATTCATATATAAGTACATACCTGGATAAATTATCACTGCTTACCTCATGTCAAGACAGCTGAGGTGTTGGCATCTCCTTACTTCTGCACACAGTTCCTCATGCTCAGCCTGATTGTTGCATGTCTGTCTTTGACTTTAATGAAACTCAGGGAAAACTCAGCCAAAGCACAGTACAGTTCCTCTTCTGATACCTGTTTCCTTTTCTAGTGTGCTGAGATACAGTGCAATCAGGTGCACTGTCTCCATATAGTTCAAGAAGGAAATAAGACTCAGATTTTATCAAGTATCTGAAGTTCTGCTGGGCATGGACCCCAGTATCCTCAATGTAAGAGCCCACCAGTTTAGAGATGGCTCTACAGAGCCTTAGAAATGTGAGTGGCTGCTACCTTAGGTTTATATGATAATTCAGACTGAAGGAACCTTAGAAGGTCCTGCCCAAAAGAGAGTCAGCTGTGACAATTCAAATGTGAAAACATCCAGCAGTGGAGCCTGTATAACTTCTTTAGGTAATCTTTTCCAATATTTGACTGTCCTTATGGTGGAAGAGTTTCTTACATCCAGCCTGAACCCCTCTTTTTTCAATTTATGCTGATTGTCTATTGTGTTCCCATAGGGCACCATTGTGAAAAGCCTGGCTTCCTATATTTGATACTCCTTGCAGAATTTCTCTTTCTTTCTTTTCCAATTCCTTCTAATTGTTGGAAGGTTGCTGTTGGGTTTCTTCAAAGCGTCTTCCCCAGGCTGAACAAGCCATGATTCCTTAGCCTGTTCTTGCTGGGCAAGTCTTCAGCCAGCTGACCATCTTGGTAGCCCTCACTGATCTCACTCTGGTTTATTGATCTTTCTAGTATTGCCAGCTCAGTGCTGGATGCAGGATTGTTGATGTGGTCTAATGAGTGTTAGATGGAGGGGGATAACCTTCCTTGATTTGCTAGCTGTGTTCCTGTTGATGCAGCCCAGGCATCCTCCTGTGTAAATGGAAGCTATGTCGCCCACGCAGGGCATGAGCAGAGAGAGGCTTAAGGGTATCTAAAATAACAGGGGTGTTTTAAACTGCAGCTTGCATTGTCATGCAAGTAGCAGGAGGCAGATGGTCGAGCCTTCTCTACCAGCAATCACTATGTCACTATGATGTGTCTCTTTCAGGCTCCAGCTGTTGTCAGGCTAGTGGTGGAGTCACCTCTGGTGGGACACATGCAAGGCTATCATTGTATACAGCACCACGTAGAGAGAACTGTCCACTGAAGGCCTTTTGTGCAAGAATTATTGTTGGAAACAACCCTCTTCTGGCATGTGAGATTCGTTGTTCCTTTGTTGCTTCCTTCCCAGCATTTTCAGCCAAGAACCAGTAGGCAGAATTTTAGGGGTAGAGATTTGAGATAAAGTCAGTAACAAAAGAAAGGGAAAAGAAGTGAAATACACTGAGACAGTGAGTCTTGTTTCTGTGGCCAGCAGCAATGCTGGTCATTGGAAAGACTTTGTCTTCATCCCACTACTGGTTTTACTTTGATTAGGAATATTTGCAGCTGTGCTTTCCTTATTTACCTTACTTAGCAATTGTTGGCTTTGGGGAGAAAAAAGCTACTTGATCTGTGTATGAAAGTTCGCAGTAGCAGGTAATTTACCATTAAGATAAATAATAGTAGTGACAAGAAACTAATGACCATAAGAGTATTTAAGTGTTTAAATATTAAATATATGTGTCTACTTCTTCCTCATTTAATCCATTACTAGAAAAATAGGGTCAAATAGGGCAAGTCAAGGGAAGTGATCTTTTACCTCTGCTCAGCCCTGTGGGGATCTGAAGTGGAGTACTGAGACATACTGGAGTGAAGCAAAGGTCCACACAGATGAACTTGAGGTTGGCTTTCCAGTGTGAGAGTGATTGAAGACTTGACACAGGTTGGCCAGAGTGGGTCTGTCTTTGGAGATACTCAGAAGTGGACTGGGCACGGTTGCAAGCAACCTGCTCTAGTTGTGTGTGCTTTGGCAATTTTCAGAGGTCACTTCTAGCCTCGACTCTTCTGTGATTCTGTGGTTTAGAAACAAAGATGCATGAAGGTTGGGAAAAGCCGCACAGATAAATGCACGTTGTTAAAATGGTGGAGCAGAAGTTGAAGTTTCTTCCTGGAGAGCACGGGGGGTAGGAATCCAGTGGTGTAAGAACTCCAACTCAGACTCCTTTGTTTCGTCTGTATTAGCAAATTGGAGATATGTATGAAACTCATGGTAAAATTACTGAAATGCTGACAGCTGCAATAACTTTAGCCTGTGCTTGTCCTCTCTCCCATCCAGTTCCTACATGGGATTCTGTTCCCACACAAGCCAACTTCGGTTCTGCTCAGGCAGTTTGGGTGTGGTAACCCTGTTTTGGACAGTAGGAGAGTTGAGCAGTAGAATATGGGCTGCTCTGTGCCAGTCAACCTCACTACCAGAGAGTGTTGCTAGATGTTTTAAATTTGCTAGCACAGATGTAAAAGTCTAAGTGCCTGGAACCATTGCTGGCAACCTGAAGAAATGTCTTTTTCCACAGCTCTAGCTCCTGTGCTTTTAGGCTTGTGGATCAACTGGATTTTCAGGGCAGGACCTCATCAATCTTTTATAACTGATAGGGAGCCATGAGACTAGACACTGTGTCTGAGCCAGAAACTCCCAGAGATTGAGCTCCAGGTATTAGCCAAATTTATTAAAAATTCAAGAACCTTAAAAGACACAAGAAGACATAAACTGTCATATTAAAAGACTTGGGGGTAAAAAAAGGAGCTTAAAAGACATAAAAGTATTTGCATGGGGAAGATATATATTTTAAATTTTGAATGGCAAAAATAGCTATGCTCTGTTGTTCCATTTAATTTCTTAATAAAGCAGAAATTAAGCAGCTCTGTTGACAGTAATCCCTGTACCTATTCTTTGTAATAGATCCAACTTCTCATCAAAATGGAACATTTAGTTTCTCACTAATGAGCAATGCACAACTTGTATATTTTTAAGAACTTGGACAAAACTAGGTTAATTCAGTATGCCCTCAAATTTTATTTTTTTTTTTTTTTGTCCCCCCAGATATCTTTTTACTCCATAGAATGTCTGTCTTGTGAAAATAGTTTGTATTTTCAGGTACTTATTTTGGACCCTACCATAGCCTTTCACCATTTGGATTTCAGTGAAACTGGGGATGTTCATTGGGATTGGGTCTTCAGTGTGGGCAACTGTCATTCAGGTATTTTACTTTTCACTTTAATAACATGCTTAGCAAACTTGGGCTGTGGTGTGCGGGGGTCTTTCTTTGCTTTTGTTGACCACTGCAGTGCTCCACAGATGCTTTAGCTTTCTCAAGTGAGGTCTTCCTACTCCTGAGTAGAGTAGAAGTGACAGTGCTCAACACCTTGGATATCTGGGTTTTGATCAAAAGGCTGACAGAGCTCTGTCAGTCAGAGGCTCACATGTGCTGGGGCTGGAGGACAGACAGATGAAGGGACCTGGCAAAACTGAGCTCTTCTGCAGACTTGAGCAATGTGTTTTAAGATTTAAATCTGTTCTGAGATTTTGCAGTTTTTAGTAGATACTTAGGAGTTGATTTAAGCATTTGGAAATGCTCTAGTTTGAATATTGAAAGTGTTTTTATTTTGTCCATTTGTTATTGTGTTAAAAACTATTTATGGTAGGAACTGTATGCTCCTGTCTGGTAGTATAATTCCACCACAGTGTAAATATCCATATGAAGCTTCCAGGAGTAATCTCACTACAGACAAGGAGATCTAATTACATATCCAAGAGACATTTGCAGCACAGTTCAGTTTTGACAAAAGGCTTATGGCTTGTTTATCTTTAAAATACTGTTTTTTTTTTTTTTTTCTGAACTATTCAGAAAATACAGTTTTTTAAAACTAAAATATCTTTTTAGTCTGAATTTCAGCAGGCCTGTAGAAGAAGCTATGTGCTTCACCAGTGATTTCATGTGACTTGGCTGGTACTCAGGGAATGTTAGTCACTGAACTGCTTCAGAGGCTCCAGGCTTCTTCCTCAATGAGTTGCAAGAAATTGGTGGAAATATGCTTTTCATTTCTGTGAACAGACAGGGTTGACTGGATCATTGCATGCATAGATTATTAGTAAATCTGTAGGAAAAAAAAATAAAATTCCAACTCCCAATGGAAAGCTTTGTGATTCTGTGGAAAATGAATTAGTTATAAATAATAAGTAATTGATGTCTTAATTCATTTTTATAAAATAATTACTTTATTTTTACATTTGTGAAAGACTTTATTAGTAATAATATGTGTGTAATTGTAACAAAATTTGGTGACAAAGTCACTAGCACTGTAGTGAAATAGCATTTTTTTGACAAAAAGCATGTTTTGGTCAAAATGTACTTTACCAGCTGAAATATATTCCACCAGTTTAAAGGAATCTCTGTGGTCTTGAAACCTCGATTTATTGACATGCTAAGATGATAGTTTAATGGTTTTACTGTCTGTTATGCTAGAAAAGATGTGATACTGATCATGCACTGACAGGATAAATAATAGTTTTTGAACCATAAGACCAGTTTCGGGTTTTCACATGCCAGCTTCAGTTGTGAACATATTTCCTGCAATTGTGAACTTCAACATAGCAGCTACAAATAGTTTGCTTTGCATTTCCTGTCATCTCTCTTTGTCTGTTACGCTAAGGCACATACTCAGTTTTATTCTGAATGGATTCAGTTGCCCTCTGACGGCTCTGGCTGTGGTGAATCTGGCTGTTGGGTTTGCAGAAATGTAGTAATAGGTGTAGAAGGGGCTCAGACAGTGACATCTGACAGATCTGTGGCCTGTAGCATTTCGGAATAAGAAGGAAAGGTAGAAGATACTTCACTTTTTTTTTTTCTTTTTTTTCTTTTTTTTCTTTTTTTTTCTTTTTTTTTTTTTTTTTTCCCGTGGTTACGAATACCTTCCCAGGTCTTCTGTGTTCCTGTGGTGTAAATGCTATTTAATGACTAAGCTGTGTGATCTGGAGCATGAGCTTGTCCTTTCATCTTACACGTATCACATGTCTTTTCACTATTAGTTCAGCGACTTCCTTTCTTCTCCATCTATCCCATAATTCACCTTTTTGCATTTGATCTGGCAGTGTGATAATGTATCTGCTCTGACATGCTGAGTTTTTACATACCTCACGGAAATAGCTTTTTCTCTGTATTTTGCTGTAGTTAAAGTACTTGGTTTATGCTTTGGACATAACATTACATTTCTGTAAATTGGCTTAGGAATTGCTTGCATTCCTCTTATATGTGATTTTGTTTGTGCCTGTTATACATCCTAAAGCATTAATTTTTATATTAGCAGCCATTCATCAGCTGCTCTCTGTCCAAGTGGGAAAACGGAAAACATTTCTTTGCCTTTAGACGTGAAGTTCTTGAGAGGCAGGTCTTCAGCCTAAAAGAATGAAAAGCTCAGGAGATGTTACTAAGTTCTGCTTGTTTGCAGAGAAGTTGTGGATGCCCTGTCCCTGGAAGTGTTCAAGGCCAGGTGGTGGCCTTGAGCTACCTGATCTAATGAGTGGCATCTGACTGTGTTAGTGGGGTTGGACTAGATGATCTTTATGGTCTCTTTCAGCCCAAGCCTTTCCATGATTTCATGATTCTGTGGTTTGAATAACTTTCTCTGTGGAAATTCGTGGAAACATTTTTGATGGCATGCAGTGCGGTTGCTTCAGTCTCTGGACAGTATTTGGGGTGGAATTTAGGGTCTGTGTGCAAGAAAGTGAAGAGAAAGCCTGTGCTCTATGAATTACACAAAGCTCATTGATTTACCTAAGTCTTTAATGGAAGTACGAAACCGTGACAGAAACCTCTGTGCTTCAACAAGAAGATACATGGTAGTATTGTTCCAAACATGGAGAAAAGGAAGAAAGCAAAGAGAATAGAGGACAGTCTTTGTAACAATACTGATGGAGCATTTAATTAGCAATGGCAACTGCACCTGGTTCTAGTCAAAATAATTAACAGTCCATGGGGAGCTGAGAGCATAATATATGCAGAAGTTCTGTAGGTGTTTGCAGGGTATTAGTGAAAATGTGATGTGGTTGTTGCTTTTTCATGATAAATACATAAAAAGGAATCTGTGATTTGATTGAATTACGCAGGCTTTAGAATTTGGAGCTTACAGACCAGATCATCTGGGAAATGTGACATCCTATGCCACATCTTGAGGGGCCTGTGATGTATTGTATAGAACAGTATTAAATTAAATTGGTGATACATTGACTTTTGCCAAGGATTTACATTAAAAATTAGTTTGCTTTTGCACCCTTGTATTCTTTCAGCAGAACAAGCTAAAGCAGGCTCTGCTGAGAGTATTCTTCATTTGTGAGCAAAAGCTGAATACATAATTCAATAATTTTGTATAGGCAAATGTGCTGTAATACGAAATTTTTACACTATACTAGCATAAAATATCTTCTATAAACTAAACAAATTTTTCTTTCTATTAACACTAATTCTATAGAAATAGATACATTAAAGGAGAGACATTTTATAAAGCTGCACAGTTAACATAGCTGCTTAGAATTTAGAGTATGTGAATATGCAACTAGCAAAATTTTCTCTTGACAAAAAAGCAGCTTTTCCTCTTTTTTTCTCTGGCATACATGTAAACATAACTCTGTTTAATGTACTCTTTTTGACTCTAACTTGGAGTTTATGATGATGGCACCATTTTAGAGGACAAATGCTTAATACACTTTTCAGTTAAAGAGGCATTTTTAACTATATTTGCTGGGTCTTGAATGATAACTTTGGAATTTAGAAGCACCAATGAATTGTCCAATGAAGCTTGGCTCTGTGAGTTTGCTGAAGAAATGAAGAAAAGCATAAATATTACAAGCTAGAAGACTTACACAGAAGAGTTAAGAAGTAGAAAATGTGGAAGTTAGGAACTAGTCCATATATAGTTTCCCAGGTTTTGGCTTATACCTTCAGTTTTAGGACAGCACAACAGCTGGACTCAGTTTCATTACAGTTGTGATTCAGTGCTGTATGGCCTAACAGGTTTTGAATGAATGAATGCATGAATAAGTATTTCAGGTTGTAGTAGCAAATATTCATTCTTTCAGTAAGTACTCCCTTGGAAGAGGAAGGCTTAATACAAGCAGTGAGCAGTAGATAATCACATATTCTTGATTTCTGATGTTATTGTCATAGATTTTTGGCATTAAAGATTTTAGAATAAAACTTCTCCCTTGTGTTTTATTTCTGGCACTTGAAAAGCTGGGAGAGAGGAAGCATCACTAGGATAGATGCAAGTTTTAGTTCTCTTTTGTTCATGGCTGGTCTAAAAGCTGTACATTTAGATGTCCATTTAGATGCCACATTTAAATCCTCATACTGAGTGCTACCAATTGCCTTGGAGCAATTACATTTGTATAGTTTAGTGTCGTGCTGCTTGAGATACTGATGTATTGAAAGTAGAATAAATAATAGGAAAATTTAAGAATTTCATAAGAAAATTTGCCATTGCTGTATGCATGAGTTATACCTCTTTGACATCCTTAAAAGAGGACAGCAAGATGTTGATGGGGTAAACTGTGGGTCATGATGTTTGTTTCTTTACTCTGTTAGATCAGCTACTGTAAATTGACAAATGAAATTAGTGAGAAACTCAGCTTCAGTCTGCATTTATCCTGCTCATATTTATCTTCTTTTGACTCCTGGATGTTTTGAAAGAATTAATAACCACAGGATCTGGAAGAAAATACTTTGGAAATATTGTATCATCAGCTTTTTGTAGTGCCACTGGTGATTATGAAGTTTTCTTAAACTCTGTGAAGCTTTATGTGTCTAGGTGATGTATAATCCTGTGTGAGCTCTGGGTGAGCTCACTGGGTGATGTGCTGGAAACAGTCTAGCAGTGACAAAAGTGAATATATATGTGCATCTTTGGCAGAATTTGCTGTTGCAGTCGGATTTTCATTTATTGTTTTGTTTTGCCACAGTTGCCTGCTCCTTTCAGGTTTCTCTGAACTTTCTGTACATCTTTTGTGTATCCTTCTCCAGCAGTGGTTCTCACTTTCTGATCTGTTGTCAATACCTGCTAGTGTGCTGCCAGTAGATTTCTGCTCAGCTCCAGGCTGTGCTGTAGTCCTTGGTCTGCTACTGACTAATTTTCTTTCCCCAAGCACTGGGTTCCCATAGCTGAGGAATAGTAAATTATTGAAAGGGTGAGTGCCTGGCTCCACTGAAAATTCTAGCTGTTCTACTGCATATTTATACTGCTTCTGTGATGCTTGTATTTTACTCTTTTTGATCTTTTTGCTGAATCTGGGCGTTACTTGCCTAAGATCTGTAATATAACAATTCTGAGTATTATATGGTAAGATATGAACTGTGTCCTCCTCCTGCTGTATTTTTTCAAACCTTTTAAATGAAAATGTTTTGATCTAAATTTCTCAAGAAGCTAGACTTGCCTGTCTCCTTAACAATGTATCTTTTTATGTATAATAAATATCAAATTGCAAAAGAGATAAAAATGTAACAAATGGTGAAAAAACTAATATTACCTGAGAGCTGGGATATTTTTTCCTTCTGAGACTGTTATTGGGAGGGAACAGAAAGACAGCACTCCTTGTGCCTGTGTGACACTGCTGGTGTTGGCTGAGTGGCACTTGGCCTTCTGAATTCACCAAGCTGGCTCAAAGCAGTTTTCAGGGGAGCTGCTTGAAATCAAAATATCAATATGGGAACATTGTAAATTCAGAGAACCCGTGTATCTGAAAATGTATTTGGAATAGGTTTCTTGGTCATCTTAGTATTGTAAGTACACAGTAATTTAATGTTGTGACCTCTGTGCTTTTTCTCTAAAACTTAGCTAGTACTGGCCACATGAGTAATGTTAATGCTTTTGGATACATGCTGCGAGAAAGTTAGAAATTTACAAGATTTTACATTTTCAAAAATTAACTGGCCTTTTAAATATTAAAATAAGCTACTGCAGGTTCCAGGTCTTCTCTCTAGACCTGATTTCCATAGCTGTTCCTTCTGCACGTGATTAAATGATTACTGTGCAGTCCAGTTCTCTCTTCTTTGGGTTTCCTCTATGTATAACAGACATTTCCAGAGCTAACTGCTCTGCTAGTTAGGTATAGTAGAATTTATGAGTGAAATTTCAAATGGTGAGAATCATGAAATTTGGATTGGAGTTTGCTACCCGATTTTTAAACATTTTATCTAAAATTTAAACATTTTCTGCCTTGTTCTCAGTAAACAGTTCATTTTTCAGCCTCTAATAGAGAACAGAAAGGCACTAACCTGTGTCTTGGGGCCAGATAGAGTCAGAATATTTAATGTGATCCCTAACCTTAGATTTTGAAGGGAGCCCCATATACAGGTCTCTATAGTTGTATATCAAGTGCCAGTCTGGTAGCACAGTGCACAATGTGCAACACGTGCCTGGTTTTATGGGATATGTGGACTTTCACTCACTCCAGGAACAGGTGTGTTATGGCTTACCCCAACAAGCAAGTGGAATATCCTTACTTTTAAAAAATATATCTTATTGCTGGTTAAATCTCCTGTAATTCAATACAAGCTAATTGTTCTAGGGAACTTTTGTCATAAAAAAGGAATGTGCATTTAGCTAGCATATGGGAGAAACTTTCTCCTCTACTTCAAGTAAGAAGTACAGATACAGAAATTAAATATCTGAAAAGTTCCTTGCAAAACAGAAGGCAATGATTGAAAAATGTTTTCCAAAGCAAACTAATTGCAGCCAGAGTTCTTCGTGTAGAGGGGTAGATTCAGGTTGCCAGAGAGCACTGTCTTGGGATGATTTCTGGGGAATTGTAATGTATTTCTTGTTCACTTCATTGCCCAAGTGCTGCCATACCAAAGCTGTATTATCCACTAGTTGCATAATTCCTACTACAAAAGCCTTTATAATTGCATGTAAATAAGTGATACTGCACAGAAAGCTCAAAACAAAAGAGAAAAATCCAGAGAAATCCCTCCTGGAGCTTCAGAGCTCCAAGTGCAACTGAGCACGAATTTCAAATCAAGTAGTCAGCTGTGGGCAAGATCTCCCTCCTACTGGTTCTTTCTCTGCTGTTGTGCATCTTACATGTCCTTCTGTGAATGACACAGTTTCAAGGTAAGGAGATGAAAGCAGTCCTATGTCTCTTCAAACTGCCAGTTTAAACACTCCCTAGCCAAGCAAACTTAATACCTTGTCACCTTCATCCTAGAAAAATTATTTTGTCATGTGTCTTCTATGTGAGACTTAACTGGAGATCGGTGTTTCTCCTCTCTGTTCTTGTGCTGTTTGTTGATGTGGGCTCAGATGACATTTACCAGATTGAGCCCTTGCAGGTCTGAGATGGAGCTTCCCTACCTGTTCATCATTTGTGAGCTTGAAACTGCTAGATCGTTATTCTCTGTTTAATTTCAGTTTTCAATTTTTTGCATACACGGTACTGAAGTGCTAGTTTTAAAAGCATAGCTAATTTTTATAGTTTTCCATATCTTTATATATTTCTATATCTTCTTGTAAGGTTGGCTTAATTTTATTATGTTGTCTTACAGGTTTATTTTGTTCAGATCTGCATTGCTGCAAGTGAAAATGAATTTTTTTTTTCCTTTTTCTTTTAAACAACCTTCTTTTTTAGAGTTTGCTTAAATTAGAAGAACACTTATTTCAGACAAAACTTAGGAGAGGACAGAGAGCCTAATGTGACAGCCAGTGATGGCAACTGGTATTTATGAAAAGATGTGATGGAGCTGACCCTCTGCTTAAGAGACTAATTTTCATTTGTGTACTTTGTACCTGCTCTCTGGTTAAAAAATATAATGAATTTGATGTTGCAGGCAAATATGGAATTGGTATTTTAGGGGAGACATAAGTCCATAGAAATCTAGTAACTCTGACAGAGGTTATAATTCTATAACTGAACAGTAGCAGTTAATTTACAGTTACAAAACACACACACAAATCTCTTAATCATTTGTAAATGTTGGTTAAGTCAGAGTGAGATATGAGGAAGGTAATTCCAGTAGATGCTTGAATTTATCTTGTTCTTTGAATTTGACCTTTTACAGAAGAGATGAAGCTGAATCTTCATCCCATTCTCTCTTAGAACCTTTCTCTTTCCTTTTATTGGATTGAGAGCATGGAAAAGGTGATGAAAACTTTACAGCTAAAGAAGTATTTAGGAAAATTTCTGTGTTTAGTCTTTGGAAAAGCTAGGTAACTTTCAGATGCATTCCTGAGTTCTCAGAGGCTTTACTGATCCTGTTTTCAAATATCGAAAGTGAAGGAGTTTCCTCATAAGCAGCAAGAGATTGACTTGTGGTTTGATTTATTAATCAAGCTGTGCAGCTGAGGCAGGCAGTACAGTAACCCGCAGCAGAGACACTCTGCTGTGTATCCTGATTTGTTCTGGAACTTCTTGTATAGATCTTTATACAGGATTAATCTTAATAGCATTAGTGTGGTAAGACATATTGCTAAGTAGACTTAGACAACTAACAAAGACTTAAAACAAACAAGAAAGTCCCTTGGACATTGCTATTAAATAGCTGACATGAGATCAGCCTCTTTAACCAATTCCTGGCTCTTTCTCAGACATCATCTTGGACAAAAGGGAAACTGAGCAATGGATTACGAGAGACCAATGTCAGCCTTTTGAATTAAAGGCTCTTGCCATCCAGTTACTTATCCTTATTCAGAACATTTTGACGAAATATAGGTATAAAAATAGGTATAGCCCTAAACTGATAGTTAAAAAAGCAGATTATTGAATTTTAACACTTGTGTTTCAGCCTTCTATTTCAGACAAAGGCATCCAATGGTAAAATGTTTCTTCAATAGTTTTCACATAATTTAATATCTTAAATATAGGTAATTGTCCTGAAGACACAGTATCAGTAAGCTTAAAACAAATGTGGAAAGCTGAAGATAAGATTTAAATTTAACACTAGTCTTTTTAATGCATTTGAGGCAAGAATTTCCATAAATTAGAAGGGTTCTAAATCCATGTCTTTCTGGTTTGAAATACCATGTGAGTGGTTTCATAAATCAGCTGCAGTTAAAATGACAACCCATAGTAGAATGTACTGCTAATTTAATTTTGCTAAATGATTCTTATTTTAACCACTGTAATACATTTTGATAAATGGTTTAGATGATCAGTTTAAAGACCAATTTAAACTTCAGCAGTTTTGTGCACTCATCATGTCTATTGTTTTCTTCTATGGTGAAGTGTAAATACTTTTCATTGATAAAATCAGTTTACATAGTATAGTATTTTCAAGCATATTATAGTACTGCTTCCTCAAGACTGAGCATACCTTTTTTACTTGAAGTATGGAGCTAGTGCTTCTAAAATACATAATGATCTTAGATTGGTTCTCAAGTGGTTTGCTTGGAATGTTGTAATATCTCTGAGCTTCTGACTACTAGTTGTGGAAGAAAGCATTTCTTTTACAAATGATCAGAAGTAAGAGCTGGTGAATGGTAGGAACAAGGTGTATGTTTTTGTGCTTCAGAATAGAGAGCTTTAATTTGAGAGCCTGGGTTTGCAATTGTCTGTTGCACTTGCTAACAGGTTCCCTGGGGGCTGTGGCTCAGACACTTCCCTCAGTGTTGTCCACACAATTCCCAAGGGGACCAGGCCAAAACCCCTGTCTGAGCTGGCTGCACTCTGTGTTCTTCATGTTAAAAAGGATGAGTACATGTGATTACTGTGATTATACTACCAGAGTCATGATATGTAACCATGGTATAAAGCACTGCAATGTAAGTTTATGCTTTCAGCTTTCAACACATGCATAATGTAATAATTAAACTGCATGTATGGCAGATTATATTTTTTTAGGCATAGGGCTTTTGTAATTTACAGGAGCTATCCATGGTTATCTCATGGCTGCTATGTGGAAGGCTGCTATGCTTTAAGGTGTGAATTGTGCACCGCTGCTGTGATCTTCCTTGGGCATCAGCAAGCCCTGGCTGTGAGGTGGCTTGTTGCCTTTCCCATCTGCTCATTGCTGCTTTCCAAAAAGGGCTTATGACCCTGCTTGTGGCCAGACTGGCATTTTTTTTTCCCCTCTATACAGAAGAATGAAATGTAAGATAGAAAAAAATGCAATAAAGAAAAAAGAGAAGCCCTTCTGGAAGTATCTTCCTTGTCCCAAGATATTACACACTGCTGACACCATCTGCCTCATGCAAAGCTGAGTTCTGCCTCCCTGTGTGTTGCTGGAGCTGTGGCTAAGCTGTGCTGCGGGCTGGTGTTGGCTGGCTCTGAGGGGGTGGTGGTGGGGCAGCCCCTGGTTTGAAAAGGAGGGAAGGGGCAGCAGTGTATGCAGAACTCAGTGCTCTCTCTGGCCAAAGCTCCAACTTGGGTGGGACTTTGAGAGGACTTGGCTGTAACTCCAAAAGAATAGTTTGAAGGGTGTCATGACTAGAAATTTTGCTTTCTAGTTTTCAGTGACATGAGCTCTCTGAGACAAGTGGATGACATAATGGGTGGGAGCGTGTCTTGCCCGGAACTTAGAGTAGTATTGTTTGTCCATCTGCTTGTACCCAATCTGGGATAGTTCCTACATTGTGAGGAAAAGCTTTCTTTCATCAAGGTGCTTAATTTTTGCTGTTTTTATGCAGTTATTAGCCCTTGAGAGCTGGAAATCTCTAGGTTGTCCTGTACTTCTCCTTAGTTTTCCCTGTGTAGTAACACCATAAATGAAGGGATGTTCCATAGCCTCTTGGTGCAGGAGTCTGTTCTGTTGTGCTGTGGTGTAGAAGTCTGGCAATGCAAGATGTCATCTGATGGGGGAATCAGGCCTGGAGCAGTTGACTGTATGAAGTTCAGGCAGCATTTCTCACCAGTTATTGATTTTGCATTTCTGATGGGGAAACATTCAGCTTTTGGATAAAACTAGAAATCTTTCTTAATTTTTATGCTTGTTTTATTTTTTGGACAAAAATATTTTTTTTTACTGAAACCATGCACTTCATGGAAATAGAACTTCTACACAGAAAACTTTCTAATAAAGTACAGTTTTGAAAGAAAATATGTATCATGTTTATACAGAACAGAAATGTTATGATGAAACCATAGCAACTACATACTACTAGCTGCTGGAAGAGCACGTTAGGGATAGCCTGGAGTTTGAACATGGAAATGTTTAATGCTGCATATCCTCTGTCTTCAGACGCCTACTGCTTACTCTCTCTGTGGAACTTGTGCTGCAAATATTATTGTGTCTGTAACACTGTGCCTGTTGTCTTGTACTCTGAAATGTTGGAGGCACAAATGGGGGAGCGGGCAGACCTGGGAGGCTGTGAATGGTGACTGAAGACATGAGTGCCTTGCATGGTAGTAAGGTGAACACTTTAGATTGACGATGATGGAAAGTAATTAGTAAGAATCAGTTTCCTCATGATGTTTCTGGCTCATAATATTATGTCTATTTTGGAATGTGCTGTTTCATTTTGTTACTTGTTTCTTTTTGTGGTCTTTCCTATTAGGGAACTTCTTGTTTGACCGCAAAATTGCAGGATAAATCCATGAAAATTAATAAATAGTGGTTCTGTAGATGAGGAGGGTTTGTTTGCTACAGTTCACAGAATCACAAAATGATTAAGATTGGAAGAGATCATCAAAGGCCATCTAGTCCAACCTCCCTGCTCAAGCAGGCTCCCCTAGAGCATGTTACCATAAAATGCCAAAGCAAACAGTAGGAGAATATTGTAAAGGTGTAAGATTCCAAATAGAAAGAATGATGTCTGATAGATTGCAGTTCTGAGGCACCACAGACTTTGGTACTGGATATTACAGTACTGTATTGATGTATTTACTGTTAAAGCATTTGACTTTCCACTACCCAGGAAGTATCTTCCTTGATCCTTCTGGCTCCTACACTAAAGGATAATAGACACTGTGGTACTCTAGCTGTGCTCTCTTATATAGCATTGGTTTCTGTAAAACAATTTAATTTTAAGGGATTTTAGTTTAGTCGTTGTTCAGCACATGGTTATACCAAGACAATGCAGTTAAACATAGTTTTGATCACTGTATTGAAAGCAAATTTTGGCTGATTGGTCTTTGAAGTCAGTGGGCAGGACAAATTGGTGGAATTTACACTCATTACAGGAACTCCTTTATGTTGTTTCTGTAACAAGGTATTTTTAGATACTTCTAATTCGTAGCAAACTATGAAGGAATTCTGTAGACTTTAGGAAAGAGTGCTGGGATGTATCTGAATTTGTAGCATGTGCAAATATTTACTGTTTGGCTTTGTGCTTCTTCTTCTAGACATTACCCAAAGCAGTCCTTCACTACAGTGGCTGATACACCAGAAAATCTTCGCCTGAAGCAACAAAGTGAATTGCAAAGTCAGGTAAATAAAATATTCTTTTGTCCTGTTAATATTAGATGAACAGTCCACTTTTTTATAGTTTTTTTTAAGTAATAGTAGTATTTCTGTGTGCATACATAGTAGTACTGCAGTGTAATTATACAAAATATTTGTAAGTTGGTATAATACTACAAAAATCAAGGGTTTATTTCTGTTCTCACTCATACTAGTTACCATATTATTGTAATTGTATTGTATCACTGGAATCCTTCATTTTCATCAGTACATGAAGCATCTAAATAGTTTTTAATGTTTGAAGTGATACAGCTTGTAACTCAAAGGGTTCATTTTCCTTTGACAAACTACCATTGTTAGTGTGAGATTTGAATCAATTTGACAAACAATGAATTTGTCATTAGCAGATATTTAGAAGCCTTTAATAGTTATCAACAATGAAGTGACTGAATAATCAGTTTTTGGATGTCTTATGGCCTCTGTCGACTAATATATGAAGCAGTCTCTAAGCTAGTTGTGATAAACATATTGCCAATCAAAGCTTATGTAGATTAGTAAGAAATATATTTAAATTAAAATGTAAAACAAAAAGGGGAAAACAAGAGAAGAATATAGCAAAGAAGGCTTAGGTGACCGAAATGCCATGCTGTCTATCTACCATAATATACAGTTCTGATTGATATTAATTTATGTTTATCTGAAAAGCCCTCTTCCCCCCCACTCTCCAGTATCACTGTATACTGTTTTAATTTATTTAATTTTTCCAGTAGCGCTGGAAGTTGTCCTGTGTAAGACAATTCATAATATTTGATTGCATTTTATTTTATGAAAATTCTGGGTTTTTTTAAATCTATTTTGTTTTAGTTGGGATCTCTCATTATAAATTCATAGCTATCACTGTCATTGTCATAAAGAACTGTAGCAAAACCCCAGTAGTAGAAAACAAGACCTTTTTTGGGTAGGTCTCTGTAGGCTGATGGGTAAAATTGAAGGAGTGCTAAGTAGAAAGGGTAGCACATATTTAGCATGGTGTACAGTATTAAAAATTCTTTACCTTTTACCATGATGATTTTTGATTATAAAACTTAGAGAAATAATTTCATGCTGAAATTGTGTCATCTAGAAAGAGGACAGTTTGTGGACTCTTGTCTCCTCTTGTCTTGAGTGGATTTCAGATTGGAGTCTGGTTCATTTTCTTGTAATTCAGTGGTTCTGTGTACCAGAGTTACCGTTGTGTCACAAAGGGTGACATTACCAGTACTTCTACAGGTCTTCTTTAAAAGAAAATAAATTCTCAGCCACTATTTTTTAGGGTTTTGATGGAAAATGCTTGGGTTCAGTAGAATGATAAAACATTACTGCTCTTTACAGAGGATATAGGAGAAGCTGCTTTCCCTAACCTGTTTGAAACATGCCTCTGTGGTACTATGGAAGCATAAGGAAACTTTTTTGTTATTATTCTCTATTTTTAAACTGAGAACTAAGTATTCTAGGATACTGGATGAGCAATATCAGCAAGAAACTTGGAGTTTGCCTATGAATATAATGGCTACAACTTTTCACAATGCACTGTCATAAAATGTTAGATAAGGATCTACTCAAAACCTGCAAGTGGAGAGGAATCCTTAATTTTACAATGTGCCTTTTCCCCAATACTATTAGTCAGCAAAAGACTTGCAGTTCTAAATTATAAGGACAGAAATTGTCTAGTTGGAAGAAAGGCCATAATGTTTTTGATCATCATTTGCTTCTTGATTGATTTACATCTAGACTGTGTTAAGTTGCCTAACCTGTGAATAATTACTATGCTGAAATAAAGATTCCAGGTATTTTTCCTTATCCAACTTAAATCTTGTCCTGAAATAGGACTGTAAATTCTGAATACTTTCTGTAATACTTTGAAGAGTATAAGGACAGAGGAATTGCTGCCCTCAATCAGTCCTATTGGCCATCTAGTCCCTTGTCCTGTCTTTTCAGGTAAACTAGAAAGACTCCCTACTGAAAAAAATACATGGGATATAATTCAGCATTGTTCAGGTCTCATTCTGTTTCAGTCCTGGGCAGAAAAAAGAAAAAAGTGTGTTCATGGTTCAAAAAAAGCCTTTCATATGAAACCAAACTTGGCTGGATAGAATCACATTATTACTACCTTCCAGTATTCATCAGAGCTGCTTGAGCTTCCTGCCAATGCATTTGACAATTTGGAATTGAGCAAATCCCTTGTTAGGTAATGTAAAAATTATGTTGACTACTGAATAAGAAGAAATGCTTTTCTAAAGTAATAGTTGCTTCCTAGTAATAGTTACTTCCTAGTAAACATCTTTAATGCTTTTAGTTCTGAAGAGGCACAACCCTGTGTTTAACTGCAGGACTCCAAATGTTTTTTCAGTCTGTAGCTTGAGAACTGCTCTTTATTTTGCTCAGCAAAACATGAAGAATTGGTAAAGGAAACACCATTAAATACCGTGTAAGCTAAAATGCATGTTTTTGTAAATCTGTTGTTTTTATTTTCATTTAAGCAGCAGTTCAATAGTGTTTTAAGTTGCAGTGCTGGATCATTGGGGAGGACTCCATTAAAGTCAGCATCAGGTGCCAGGGTGTCATGTTGACATAACACGACAAGAACAAAACTAGCAAAACAAAATACTGTTTTCTGGTGAAGTCAGTAGAAAATGGATACCTCTTTGGAACACTTGAAAAATTACATTGTTAAGAAGTCAAAGGACAGCATTTAAAAGCTTTACAGAGAACTCTGTTCTTCTATTTTATATAGTATCAGAATTTTTCCTCCCTTTAGGATTCTGCTTCCACGAGCTTTCATTCAGCTCTGTAGTTGGAAGAGTTACAAATGCATTTCAGGAGATGCTGTGTTTGTTTTCCATTTTGGAGAACTCCACAGTCCAGTATGCCTCCTGACAGGAGAAAAATGAGTTTAAATGTCTTTCATCCTCTAAATAAAGATTAGAGACGGAGATCCAGTGTCTCAAACAAGATTTTTCTTTATGCCTCTCTGATGAAAAATGCCAGTCTTTTTGGGGAATTAGTACATTCTCTTACTCCATAGCATGCAATGGATACTTTCCTCATTCACTTGCCTCTCTTAGATAAACTCAGCTACGGAAGTTACCAATCTGCTCATCTCAACTTTGTTTATTTGAGAATTTCCTTTGTGTAACTTAGCTACTGATCTCTCTAACTTTATAACAGTGTAAATTGTTCCGTGGCCTTTAGTCCTCATCTGTGGCAATGCTGTGTACATCAAAAGCAGCCACTGCAGTTGAACTTGCAAAAAGAAACAGAGATGTTCTGCAGCAGTTCTTGGCAGGAGGAATATCAAAAGTGTCAGATCAAAGAGAGAGCTGATGTTTAAGGTGTGTTCTACTCCAGCACTTTCTGAGGAAATGTACTTTCCAGTAACTCATGGGCAACTTGATACAAAATCATGGGTCTTGTCCTACTTTCTTCTTGTCCTGGCCTGTGGTGACACACCTTGAGGCTGCTGTCCTTGGAAACTCCAAGTGCTTCTTTTCATATGGGAGAAAATTTCTTGTATTTCCCTTGTAGGAACTTGGATAATTGAAAGTGTTTCTGTGTTTCTTTAGGAAGAAGCATAGTTAGGTTTTTTCTTGATAAAGAGAGTTCATAAAGTGTTGATTTTCAAGAAGTACTGTAATGTCTTATGAGACATATGCAGTTGAATCAGACTATTATCCTAACAATATTATATTTTAACAGTCCTTACTTTCTCAGGAATTGCTTGTGTTTGGATCTTTATCTGCCTACTCTCACCAGGATAATCATGGTATTATTGTGCATTTAGAAGGGAGTCAGCCTCAGAAAAGGGAATAAAAAAATCTTTATGATCAGATGGTTACATCTAGGATGGCAATGCTCCTCTGAAGAGATTCCGTAGCATTACTGTGTGAAAATGCAAGAGATGACAGATGTAAACTGAAACATTGAAGACTGCATTTATGCATAGGGAAAAACATTTCCAATGTGAGGGTGACTGAAAATTGGCCGAAGGTGCCTGGAGAGATTGTGGAGTGACCATTGAGGAGATTTTTAGAAGAGGACTGGCCACAGTCCTAAGGAGTCTGTGGTAGTTGACTGTGCTTTGAGTAGGGTGATGCATGAGATGACATCCAGACTTCCCCTGCATCTTCAACTCTTCCTATTCAGTGATTTATCTCTGTCCTGTCCTTCCTCAGGTTCCTCTCAACCATTTAGCTCATCTTCTTGCCTTTTTCTCTTTGCTTCTCTCTCAAAAGTACATGTTAGCAAACTTCCAGGCAGATTATTTTTATTAGCTTGATTTTTTAAAACCTTTCAGTTTATATGCACCTCTTTTTGAAATCTTTGGAATGAACTGCCACAGTGAATACTATAGGAGAATGAAATATTATATGGATTACTAAAGCATACATTGGATGGATTTGCTGGGGTACCCTGAGTGACCTCATTGGAGAAGTCATGGAGAAAATAGTTCTTGGAGCTAGAGACAGAGATAAAAGCATGCTGTCTCCGCTGAGAAAAAGAGGAAGCAGTATCATATGGCAAGCAGAGAGACTGTTATACCTTTTTGGGTGATTTTGTAAGAAGACTCTGGAATATATTTTAAAGATGGGACTTTTCCAGATAGCCATCAGGAGCTGATTATTTATATATTCCTCTCCAGTTATCTGAGGATCTGAACCCAATCCACCATACATGTGTATGAGGAGAGGGGTGAGAGAGCCAGGAGAGTGCAAGCTTCTCAAGCATCTTCTTGCTATTATTTGTGACTGACAAATCCTGGAGATGTTGATTAGGTTGATGCATGAAAGTAATCCCAGACTGCCTGCAGAAAGCTCTTCCCTGTGCCCCTGTGAACCCCTTCACAGTAGTATTTTGTAGATCATGCTCACCTACTAAATACTGGTTTGCTCCTTCTTTCCCTCTGAAGACTATTTAAATGGCTTGGTTTTTCTGTGTGAATCAAAGGCATGAAAATCATTCTTGATGTGAATAATGCAAAGCTCCAGAAGAGTGCAGGAGGCAGAATGAATTTCAGTTTTCTGGGAAAATGTTTTGTCAACTCTTTTGATTTTATCTTGCCAAGTGTGTGAGGGATTCTGTCTATATCCAGTCTGCATTGGACTGGCTCCTGTTACTGTGACACCATATACCTACACTGTTTCTGTTTCGTTGTTTTTTATTGTTTGGTTTGGGTTTTTTTTTCCCCCCATGCATTTACTTAGGCTGTAAGAGTCAGATTATGACAGTACTGCTTCCACTCCTCTCCTCTCCTGTCTGCTGCTCGTTGCTGTCATAGTTGCTGAACCAGCATGTGGAGATAAACATGTAACCCTGTGGTTGGTAGACACCAGAACATGAGGCAAAGACACCAGACAGGGTGTAGTAGTAATAGAAGAACAGATTGCGCAGCAGAGAGGAGTTTCTCTGAGGAATACATTTTTGTATTATTGATACGTTTGCAGCACCCTGAAATTCTTCGATTTCATATGTGAAAATACAAATCTTCAACTGGGACATAAGATGTGGTTATGCGCTACCTTTGAAACAGATGAGTTTGCCTTAGCTTTAAGTTTTTAAGACTAAAGTCTTAAATCTGATTCTTGGTACTGATTGCATATCCTAATTAAAAAAAATTCTAATATAGTTAGCCTGTATAATTATACAGACTTTTGTACTGACTTGCAGTGGTAATGTACTGATTGGTGTAGGAAATATTACTTGTATAAAGGAGTTCAAATAGTAGTGGTTGGGGTTTTTTTCGTTTGTTTGTTTTGTTGTACTTGTTTATAAAGAGAACTATATTTCTTATGATAGTGATTGTTCTTTCCCCTGTTTTCTTTTTGGATCACATCACACCTTGATAATCACTGAATTAAGCTGTGTAGATAAAAATGGGTTCTTTTTCCTGAACCTATGTTATTATGTGTCTCTGCATTTATTACAGTTTTCAGTGCCCTAGCAAAACAACTGCTTCAGACTACTCTTTTTGTCTAAAAAAAGATCTGCAAAGATAACAATGAAAGGAGCACATTACAAAGCAAAGATGAATACTTGCCCAGCATTCAGAAAAAACTTTAGACAGACTTGCACATGAACACCTATGGAAAATGATAACTATCAGCTTTTCACTGTTGATTTGATAATACAAAAGTAAAAAATGGGACCACCATGTTTTTTTTTGGCGTTAGTGCTTGCCCTATTGTTATTAAACACAGTGATGTGAAAACCTTATGTAATTTGAGAGGAGAAAACCAGAACAGAACTGCATTTAAGGAAGCACAATAGTATCTGCAGAGTTTCAGAAGCAAGCAACACATACTTCCTGCTGGCTAAAAAGTTAGGAAGTCTATAAAGTACACAGTCATGGGAGAAAATTTGCATCTTCCAGTGTCAGGACTCAGAAGTAAGCTGCAAAATATATTAATATAATTGGATTAATTTTTCTAATATATGTTAATGAGAAAAAAAACATAGTACATTTTCTTTCACATGTATACTTCAGATGTACATAATGTCTAACTGTAAAAAGTGAAGGGGTAATTCATGTACATGAAATAGAGGTAATTTTTGTGGTGGGATGAGGGCAGAGCAGTCATGATTTATTACTAATAGAGTAATTATGGACAAACACATTTTTATAGACTTTATGACATCCAATCAATGGCCAAATAGGACATCCTTAACAGAAAATCTTACAATCAATAAAATCAAAAGTGATTCCCAGTACTTCTATTTGTACAATCAGAAGTAATAGAAAGAGTACAAAAGAGAGCCGCAGAATTCATAGCTGTTATTTGTGAATTGAGTTGTGGAGTTCTTAACTGCATCAGCACTAATATAACTAGTATAACTTTCATAGGAGCAATTAATAAAAATAATAACTTAAAAATTGAGATACCAGACTTTCTGTGATATAAATATTTAAAAAAAAAATATTAAAATCCTTAAAAAAAAGTGTACTTTTTGTTCTAGATGAGGAGGAATGGAGAATGTATATGTTCTTTTTCATGTCAAGTTTCTCTCCAGATTCTCTTGAGCTTCTTTCTGGTTTTTATTTTCAGAACTAGATTTTTAAATGGTCACTCTGTTGCTTGCAGCTGCGTTGTTAGTAATTGGATGCTGTGATTCTTTTTAGTTATGTTTTTGCTGGATTACTGCGCAGCTTTTTAACCCACATGAAGGAAAAATACATTCAGTTCTAGAGAATTTAAAAGAAAGACTAGGAACAGCACAATTGTCATAATAAATGACATGTACGTGAGGATGTACCTGTACTGTAGAGTACAAGAGGGTCAGGAGGAGGTTTCTGATCCCAAAGACAAAAAGTGTGTACTGGCTTATGTCCACACTGTGTATGGCTTCTCCCCCTATAATAGATATATATTTTTTCCATTTCATAGTGTTTAAGATGGTGTCTAAAAAGCCCATCATTGAGAATCATGAAACTGAGCATGTGTGAAATGTGGTGGTAATTGGGAGTTTGTGGGTCAGTGTCCTCTGGGTTGTGTGCAGTGACTGGCCAGGTCAAGAGGAGCAAAACTGGTGCAGTCTTTTCTGCCTTTCAGGACTGCTCCCTCCTCTGAAGTAAATGCTGAGTGTGCCAGGTCTTGCCTTGGGGATGGCTGGGGAACACACCCAGCAGTGTTGGGTATCAAGGTTGTCAGTACTGAGTTTGTCCCCTTGCCCTCTCCTGTTTAGCAGAGTATTTGTACTGAGAAAGTCTGCCAAAGCCAGAAAATGAGATCACATCACTCTTTCTTTCTTTTCTGGGCATCTGATCTACATATTTCAGACTGCCACATTCAGTCAAAGGGGGTCCATGTAGTCCTGCTTCCTACTGCTGACACTGCTGTTCTTTCACAAAAACTGGTGGTACTTGTGATCAGCAAGAGGAAACTTGTATCAGTAGGTGACTGGTCTGATCCAGTGTAGAGTATTGGTAATGTCATCATTGTAAAGGAAGGACAGCTAAGGAGCATGCCTTTACTTACTCACTCTGGGATACAAAAAATGAAATTTTCAGGAATATGGTTTTAGTCAATGTACTGTATTAGGAGAACTTGTTTTATTTTCTTGATTTTGCTTATGTCTTCCTCCATAAAGTTCTTAGTCTTTGCCTTAGACTTCTGTTTGGCTAATGGGTGGGATGAATTATCTCTTCCTTCCTCCCCCAGCAAATTGTAGTGGCTGGCATATTTAATAATTTGAAAGTGGCATTATGAGTATTTTTTGTTATTATACTTTCATCCAGAGTGAAAGCCCAATTTTTTTTTCCCAGTGTGAGATTATAGTAGTGAATTGTACATCAAAGCATTGGATAAATCTGTTTGGCATGCCACATTGTGGGAATTAATGATTTCCACCCAATTCCTTATGTTAGGTTCATATCTTTTCAGAAGTACTGACCTGGTTCTTACTAAGGAACAAAGCTACTTGTCCATCTTGTTGTAATGAGACCAATTCTTCTATTCATCTGTGTCAGTATCTTAACAAACTTCAGAGGTTCTAACAGAGAATTTATAGAGGCAATATTAATTCTTCCCTTCATTTTTTCTTGTCCTTAGACTCATGGCCTGAAATGATGAAAGAGTATGATAAACAACTGTATTTTTCATAATTTTATTGGTTTAGAGGTCAGTTTTTTTTCCTACTGATACTAGAGGCTCAGTCACTGAAAGGGTGGTTAAGGCTGCTGAGGGAAGTGGCGGAATCACCATCCCTGTAAGTGTTCAAGAAACAATTGGATGTGGCACTTTGTGCTGTGCTCTAGTTGACATGGTGGTGTTTGATCACAGGTTGGACTTGATCTTGGAGATCTTAAGCAACCTTAATGGTTCCATGATTCTGTGTCAGTTTTTGTAGTTTGAGGGATTCTTGAGAGGGATCATTGCTTGCAGTGTTGTGTTGTTTGGCAGATATCCATAATTCCCTTTCAAAGGAGAAAGCAAATGGAAAGTTTTAACATTTAAGTTTACCAATACATGGAGAGCACAAATCCTTTGCTAGCATACCTCTGGAAATTGCCTCAAATACGTTGTTAGTGTGTCTGATAGCTTAATATTTTCCCAATAAACTAAATATTGTGACAATACATATTTGTGTGTGGTGGGACTGTAGAATTTGAGAATTTCCATGACCATGATTATATTTATTCTTATTTGATGCATTTTTTTTTTTTTTTCATTAGAATGCATCCAGTCTTTAGATCTGTATTGAGAAGAAAGGATAATACTGATTTACCTATATGCTTCTCCTATGTGATTAGCTGTGATTTAAGTCTGGTGTTGCAAAGCAAAAGAGCTTTTATAAGTTTAGCACTTTGTTTAGCAGTTATTTGTATCACCTAAGGTATCTTAAATTGATAAAAATTTCTATGTAAAGTAGAGATTGGCTGCATTTCTTTACCTGGATGTGTTTGTGTTTAAAATTTTTTTTAGTGTAACAAAGAAGTCAATCCAGATGCATATTTTTTCTTTGTGTAAAACAGCTGTTCCCATTGTGTGCATTGGCTACTGAGTAGTATCCTTTAAATCCATTATTAATTCTGTTTTCAGTCAGCATTTGTTCTGGAGGTGGCCTTTACAAAATGGCCAGGAAAGCTGCTTAATAGAAGAAATCCAAGCCTGGTGAGAGTGTCACATTCTCTTAATTGGAAGTCTTACAAAGCAGAAGCTTTAAGCAAATGAAACTATGAAAAGAGCTTTAGCCTTAGCAGAGAAATTAAAAACTGAATAAACAAAATCTGTCATTCCCCGAGTTTCCCAACAAAATGTAATATTCTGGCTTCTGGGTTTTGAATAGCTGCAGAAGGGCTTTGTCTGCTCCAGCAAAAGATACTTTGAAGCTTTGAAGCTTTGGGGATATTTCTCTCAGCCTGTCTCTCTCTTTGAGTTTGTTTTTCAGTTCTTGGTAATTCCTGACCTGCCTGTAGCCTGAGCTATCTGGCCTTGGTGCCCTTGTAATATGCTGAGTGTGACTGTGAGAAGTAGAAAGGAGAAATTTGCCTTGACTTGCCTGATGGTGCAATGCCAAAACAACACATGAATCCAAAATTGCATAGTATTTGTCTTTTCACAGTATTTGGATGAAGAAGAAAGGCAGGAGGGATCCTGGGCAGTCCTACCCCTTGACCCCAATAAAAGGCCATGAACGTTCGTCAGCATTTTAGTTGGTCATTTTCCTGATGCTTAGGTTACTTATTGATGGGGCTGTTTTAGGTCCAAGAAATATATTGTCCTCCTGATTTATTCTCAGATGGTGCAGGGACCATTCAGAGTTCAATGATTTCTTGTAACTGCTGCCTCACAGGATGGATTGAGGTCTATTCGGGGTGATAGTTTGTCAGGTAGTGCTATGCTTGCAGGAGATTATGTTGATGGGCTTTCAAGTGAAAGGGTCAGGAAAAAAAGAGAAAGGAAAAAGAGTAGGATTAGTATAATGTTTAACCTAGCTCAAAATAAAGCAAGTTGAAGAAAATACTAAATGCTTTAATTGCACCAAATGTTAGAGCTTTGAGGGTATTTGGTGGAAACATTTGGGAGGGAGGGGGGTAAGGATTTGACATTAGAAACTCCTTGAAGCAAAGGTTTATTTTTTTCCCATAGTTTACTAGACTCAAAAGTTTGAAGGATGAAATACATAAGATGCTTTAGTTAAAAAAAAAAAAAGAAAAGATTCGTAGCTTACTGCTAGCACTGACAAAAAATTATTTTGTACTTAGAGTTCAGGTTAGTTTAAAATAAACTTCTCTATAAATATATCTAAAATTAATATGTTATTTTTTAATATCTTGTGAATTAAAAATAGTTGAATTCTACTTAAATTAATATAATTTTGCTGAGTAAAATGAAGCATAAAGTTCTTGCTTAAAATTTTTTTCAGGAAATATAGTTGAATTGCTTTAAAGCTTTGGGAAATGTAAATGTGAATGAAGCTACCACATATATTTTTCCAATGTAGGATACATTTTTAATAGTGTAATATATTTATCAGTAAAAGAATTGTTGATATAAACTTAAATGTGTAAACATGGTCAGAAGAAATGTTCAGGTTGCTCAGGCCTGTTAAGAAGGGAGTAAGAGAGATGTGTGTTGAGGATGAGATGCTCCAGTGCACGGGTGATAAGGCTGGAATGCAAACACCTGGCACACAGTGCAGCACCATTTGAGAAAAATGGGAAATAGGTTACATTGCTTGTTCTGATCAAAGGAAAATGCTTTCATCTGTATAAGAGGAGAATTAAAAAAAAAAAAAAAAGTTCACAAAAAAAAAAAAAAAAAAAAAAAAAAAAAGTTGTACTTGAATTGTGGCTTTCTGGTACATCATGGACATGTGTCTCCTTACATTGTCAGTACTATGCCTTGGGAACATGGTGGCCTTTGCCACCAGCCTGAGCCTGTGGTCCCTCCTTGTGGATTAAACAGAACACTGGAGTCTTTTGATACTGCTGTAGTCTCAATCAGCTTCTGCAACTGAAGCTACTTCTACTTTTCCATCCTTTTAAATTTAGCTCCTTCAGTTAAGTTCTATCCTTTTCCAATCTCTCATCCTATTTTACAGCCTAAATCCCAGCTCTTGCTTTTGGTCTTTGCTTTTACTTTGTGTTAGTTCTACTTTGTGATCTAACGCGACAAATTCTTGTGACAAGATGTGAATTGAGCATGCAGGAACTGGAGTATCTTGAAATGATTGGTACCAATTAAAAATGGAGCTGCTGCCCTGGAAGGCTGCCAACAATGCGCAGCACCAGAGATGGCAGGGCTCAATGCGTGAGAAGCTGTGGAATGGGGATGTGGAAGGCAGGATTCCCGGGAGCTGTCACCCCTGTGCTCCAAACAAGTTACAGTCAGGACTATATGTTTTGATGGTAGGTTTTAGTGGGTGAAAACTTTTAAAATCCCCTCTGTTTTTGTAGATGCCAAGGCCATAGGGTAGTATTCTTCTGTCACCTGGGGTGTAAAATTATCTGGATGGGTCAGAATATCTAAAAGGTTGTATGAACAGTGCCCCTAAAAATGCCTGTTTCTGCCCTGTTTAGTGCTGTATAAAATGTCATGGCTATCTCAGATAAAGACTTCTAAAGTAGGGTAGAATCTGATGCCTGGTTCCATAGTAGGCAGTGTTTGAGTACTGAATGATAACTAGACGAAATTTTTCTTTTTAGGAGACTGGAGTCACATGTAAGAAAAAAAGACTGAAAAGAGATGGAGCATATCAGAAGTCTAGTGAAAAGCACATTTACTGTCCTAAAACAGCAAGATGTGGAAAATTATGCTGGTCATCTTATTTTATAGTACCATATAGAACCCTCTTGTTCTGAGAAGCATGGTGACAGGGCTTAGCAAAAACTCTTTTGTTTAATGTTTTACCTCTGATGTTTTCTTTAGTTCAGAAAACTTCCTGGTGGACCATAGGTATTGAAGGTATTTATTTTAAATTGCAGCATAGGATGAGCAGAGATATACAACCTGAACACTTCTCTGAGGGAAGTCCCAACCTGCTGCAAATGAGTTGAGGAGTGGATGTTTTAAAATGGTTTTAACAGGCATTTCTATTTAATTTTACTTGTTTAGTGCTTTAACACAAGCATAAATTCCTGGAGTGTTTAAGTGTTTCTGATTCATTACTTCTGTCTACTTGCAAGAAGATTGTGTTTTACTAGTCAAGGTTTTATGTACTTAGGGGACTTCTTCACTGGCGAATAATCAACCTTATAAACTGAAAGTTAGTTTTCTTAACTTTTAATCCTTACATATAAAATAAATAAAACCAATTAGCTCATTCCTAGAAAATGTTTTTTGACTCTGTAAATCAAGTAAACTTGAAAGATGTTAGTCCACTGAGTTATTTTTAGTATCTATAAGTGTTGCCTTTAATGCAATTAAGGCAGAGGAGATTTTTGGCTAGAATGTATAGTTCAATAATAGCTTTATTTCTCATATATGTTGAAGGAAGCTCATATTTAGTTTTGAAATAACGTGGTTTTAATTTTTCATTCATTTCTCTTTGCTCCAAAACTCTGGGTGCATCACTGATGGGAATTGCTTGGAATTCTACTGAAATCACAGGGCAATATCATTTTGCTGAAAGAAACTGACAGTATAAAGTCACAGCCAGGAACTTGCTCTGTCTGGTGTAGTCATCTGTAGCTGCTTGGAAGCTAAATGCAGTGTTGCTGCTGCTGTGGGTCCTTAGCTAAGTGAATTTATTCAGCTGAGTATTTTGTATTGCAAAGAGACTTAAACAGCAGCACTTCAGTGTCTTGGATGTCTCTCTGAGGCTTGATGGAGCAATGTGGACATTTGGTCTGTCAATAAATTCATTGCAAAAGCCTTCTCTTGGAATCATGATTAAGTGGCTAAAGTCAAAGTATCAGCTAGGAACTTCTTAATTTATTGGATATTTGGTTTACTAGAGATTTTTTTTTTTCAGTTGTAGGCTTATGATATTACAAGTCTCTCAGAAATGCAGTTCCAAAGAAGTCAAGTAAATAGCCTTTATTTTGACAATTTGCTATTAAATTATAAATACTAATATTGTAAGGAAAACCTAAATAAATGCAGTTTTATACTGGAATTTCCTCACTATGAGGAAAAAAAAAGTTAGCAAATATAATCCCAGGGTTAAACTTGGACATTTATCAATAATGTTGCCTTACAAATAAATAGACCGTTTCCTTTTTGTAATCTTTGAGATGACAGCAGTAAATTATTCATCTGCAAACTCTGTTTCTGTACAGAATTGATGGCCGAGGTTCATTGTGTTCACCAGGCTGATTCATTTTTGCTGTGGAAATGGTGGAGTAGCTTCCTGTTGTTACTACCTTGGTAATGAGCTACAACAGCAATGATGAGATGTTGTCTGTCTAAGGGAATAGAAAGATATTTCACCTAGGAAAGGAAAGGAAGGACTGGGGAAATGTATTTCCTGCTGGATATTTTATTTGAAAGAGCAGATCAGAAACAAACACATGACTTATAATTGCTTTATATCCTATCTTTCCTTACTTACCAGTGGGTTTTTTTTTTTTTGAGTTCTTGCAGCAGAAATGAAACAATATTAGCTACTGTCCTGACCCTGATTTGGAAATAAATTACTGAAGCATATTATGTCTTAAGGGTGTTTGCTTTGTGTATATTTCAATTACAGTAGGAATGTATGCTATTGAAAGGCAGAGGTTATTGCCCTAGTTCTTTCTTACCTCGCTTTCAATTAAATCTGATTTCTGTTACCATAGCATTGCCTGCTCGTATGCTGCTTAGTCCAGTGCTGGTCATTTGTGCATGTTTTCTATTTGACTATGTGGCTGTTCTCACTGTTCCTGAACTAACAGCTTCTGTCGAGTCTTTTTGGTCTGGGAAGGGGTGCTCAGGCAGCTGTTTTTCACAACTGATGCAATTGCTAATGTTTCCTATGCAAGAAGGCAGACTTCAACTCAGTACCCCTGGGGAGTGTAAACATCATTTTTATCATGTTGGAACTACAGGCTCTGTCAGCCCAGTGAAGTTGTTCTCAATTAGTCTGAGGCAGTCCAATTCAGAAGGGAATAGCTGCTCCCGTTCGAGCCCATTTTTCTTTGAGTGTTGCCTGTGCTGATTTCCAGCTGTTACCGTGCAGCTTTGGGGAGCTAATGGGGTTCATTTGGAACATCTATCTCAAAAGGAAATGCCTTAGTCAGTGTCTAGTTGAATGATTGGAGATTTTCACACACAAAACCCCTGGTTAATACCCACTTAGCTAATTATCTCTCAATGTACATGATCATCCTTTTCAGTCTAGTAATTAGAGAGAATTAAGTGGAACCTTGCTAATTTGCACTAATGTTAGGAACAACCTATTACCAATTACTGAATTTTGTGAATTAGTGCAAATGAAAACAAGCACTTTTTACAAGCTGTAGAATAACACATGCTGAACCCTATGCAGTAGTGCCACATTAATATTACACTGCCAGGAACTCACCTGTACATGCAGGGGAAGTTAATACGATGTAAATTGAGAACAGAATCATTCTTATGCTGAAGTTTGCCCTTTGTTAACTGTATATAGATGACTACACTGAGGCCTAAAGTCACATGATGTGTCATGAACACCATTCTCCTGCTTTCCAATAGAGTTCAAGGAGACCTTTGGAGATCTCCTTACTAACACAACTTAAGTTTCTCCTGTTTCAAAGCAGCTGCAATTGTCACCATGGCTGCCAGAGTCAGCACATCTTGCTTTGATCCTTTTGAGCTCTTGCAAGGGGCCCAAAAGCTGGAAAAATCAGCCCTTCTGAAAATCCAGTGTAAGTGAAAGATCTAACTGCTGTGTTTTCAAAATGCCCATTTTTTTTCTTTTCCTCCATGAAGGTAGTTTTGCTGATGATTCCCCTGTGTGGCTGCATTGCAATCCCAGTCCTAATCTTTCTTTCTGAAGGCTCCTTTTCCAGTCCTGTTTATAGTGCTAGAGTTAACCCCATGTTCCTCAGATATTCCTTAGACTTTGTTGTGTAATACCTAGAAAGCAGACGGCCTTCTTGCCCACATCCTTTATACTAAAAAACCCATTGCTTTTGGCATGATCACTGTCCAGATCCCAATAAAATCCTAAAACCCCTGGTGACCATATGCAAAATAATTCCTGGCTGTTGTCAAATTCTTAGGTGCCACTTACATACCTGATCATTATGGTGCAAAGGACTGTTTTGGCACGTTTTGAGATTTCTCTACCATCTCAGTCTCCCTCATCTGAACTCCAAATAATGTCAGTCTCACGTTCAGCTGTAATTTTTCATCATGTTTATGTGCCTGATCTGAGATTTGGTGGGAAACAATTGAGAACACCTTGCAACAAAATTTGTTATACTTCTGTTCCCTAATTTCTGGAACTATTTTTCATTGTGTTCTATTACTTCTGAAGATAATTGCAAATTAGAAGCAGGAGCTTTTCTTCCTGTCTGTGTTCTCACCTGTCTTTCGGAAGCTTCCACTTCTGAAATTAGTAAAATTTATCTACAAAGCCAAAATGATTCCTTTGGAACTTTTGCTTTGCAGTCATCCTTTGTAATAGCTCTGCATCTTTCCAGGGCCTCTCTCCATCTGGTCCGAGGTGGTACCTGAATTTCTTTTACTGGAATCTCTCCAGTCACAGTAACACAAACTGATGAAAGCTTGGATGCCTGTAACTTTTCAGAGCTCCAGCTTATGGATAGGAAGGTGAAGCACTGTATATAGAGCAGCCAAATCTCCTCTTTATGACCTAATGGCAAGATTATGACAGTCTATTAAGATGACCTGCTTTTTAGCCTAGGATGCCTTTTACTTCTCTAGTTATAGGGAACTGCCTGTAAGCTGCAGGAGCCAAATGCCTCAAGCTTTTAATTTTATGTGATGTAAATTTAGGAAAATAGAAAGTGGGAAACTAATAAATATTGTGTTTCTTTGGTTGCATTCTGCCAGCTGTCCTTTTTTGTGGTAAACTAACTTTTACAGAAGTAAAACCCTATTTTTATGGTAACCATTAGGGCTTGGTAACCTTTAAAGTTATGAGGAATGAAACATAAGATAAGATTTTCTTTTATTCTGGCTCCTTTATATTCAGACTTCCACACCAAGAGTTAGTTCCCCCAAGTGCCTAAGCCAAATTTATTTTCAACACAAATGGAACACCTTAATATTTAAATCAGTCCAAGGGATCCAAATTATTAAATTGCCTTTTGTGACTTGGTCTTCTAAGTCAAGTAATAGCTTTTTTAAAAGCATGTTCTGCTTAAGTTGTAATTCAAATGTAGTTAAAAAAAAATCCAAATGAGTTCCACAAAAACTCCCTTTTAATGGTCTTGTTCTGTAGTTTCGATACAAACTGAGCCCTGGATTTGGATAATTAGAGGTAGGAAGCATTACTAAGATAACTTGAATATAAAAGTCAGTGTAATTTTCTTCATAAAATCAGGTATTACATGCTTGGGATAGGTGATGTCTTAAAAGGGGTATTTTGGCATGACTGCCTGTTTCTGTCCCTTCCCAAACTGTTTCACACACTCAGTGTATTTGTTGTGGGTGCAGATTGAGAAATATTCCAGCTGTGAAACTGCTGTTGAACAACAGCTATGACATTAATGTGTTATGAGCCTTATTTTGGTCACATATCTAAAACACAGGGCAATAAAAGCTGCTATGAAGAAAATTAATTACAGCACAGCCATTAACATATTAAAAGGGAAGGAGAACTTGGTATTTGAACTACAACTGACAAAACTGGCTTTCTCAGCCTCAAGAAGAGAAGACTAAGGGGAAACTTAATCACAGACTTCCATGTCCAAAGATAGGTGCAGACAAAGTGAAGATTCTCTCTTTGCAAGATTGCATGATGGTAGGAAAAGAGGCAATGGGAATAGCTGCTTCAGGGGAAATTCTGTCCTGGAGATAAGAAAATACAACTTCACCATGCAAACAACCAACCACAGAAATAAGTTGCCCAAGGAAACAGTGAAATCTTCCTTGCTGGAAAAATTCAAGATTTGGCTTGACAGGTCCCCAGTAACCTGAACTAAACCAAGAATTTCAACAGAAGATTGGATGAGATGATCTCCAGCCTACTTTGCAATGATTCTTCATGAAACGTGGACTGTTGGTTTGGTAATTGTTTTAAAAAATAGTTTTCTGAACATAGTTGAAGTGTTATATAAGATACCATTATTTAGATTTTAAAACTAGTGAAAAATATAGGATTTTAAAACTAGTGAAAATCCTAAAACTGAAAAAGAAATATAATTCAGTAAGCAGTCATGTAGATCAAGATCTACTCTGGTAACTGGGGTGTTTAGTTTCTCCTCTTTTGCGAGTTCTGTGATCTCTAAGATGAGGAAAACATTCTTATTTTTATACAGTGGAAGAATAATATTCAATAAGCATCTAGGAATGAAAGTGCTATTTGTGATGCTGGTTTATTCCTTTGGCCAAGCACATCTTGCATTTAGCAGATATTCCTCAGGGACAAGGACATTTTGGGTTTAAATATATTGGTGTTGAAACAGCAGTGAAATTTTTGGGTTTTTTCTGCCTTGTAAAATGGTCTAATTTTAAAACTTAAATAGGATGCAAGCTTTCCTAGGGCTTATGTCGTAGGTGTATATTTTTCTGTTACTGCTTATGTAAAATTTTTGTAGCTGTTTTTAATTTCTTTGAAGGGAAATTGCTCAAAAGATACTTTAAAAAGATTTGTGAATTTTTGAAAGAGTCAGTAAAATCAGGAAATAAAATTATATTCGTGATATTAATAGATAAATATTGATTTTTGGATTGCAGTTCAAGATAGCACTGTTCAAAGGGCACAGATTGAGAATGCAACAAAACCCATCATACAAATACTGTCAGGATTGGGAGGAGGAGTTTGCTGGAGTTCACAGAGAGTGTCATGAGGAAAAATTCCCTGGTGTTGATTTTTTCCCTTCGGAATATGATGAGCATTTATATATGATGAGCATTTATTGTAGCCCATGTGTAAAAGTGTAGCTTTACATGGATTAATAGGAGAAACTAAAAGCAAAAACTGTGGCAAAGTAATTACATGACAATCATATGTTTCCATAAATAATATCTGCTGTAAACATTTGTCTTATTTTAAAATACAAACTGAAGCAGAAAAATAGATCAGGTTCTATCCTTCATAAAAAGAATAGTGGATTAAAACATCTGAATTATCCAGATGCAGCACACTAATTGCACAGGGCCACTTAAAAACGGCTAGGGTCAAGATAAAGTCTTTCAGAAAGAAAGAAAAGGAAAAAAAAAAACCCAGATTAAAGCAAATATTTTTTTAAAAAAATTGTTTTAATCGTAAAATAGAAATAAAGAGCAAGGAAGAGGGTTAACTGTTGCCTTCTTCCCTCCTGGGAAATATATCAGACCATATGTTTGAAAATAAGAAAACTTTCTCTTCAATTCTATGGCAGCTGATGTTGGAAAACTCTTACGATAGTGCAGTACTGACCTCCTGTGTTTCAGGATATAACAAAATAAGTGTGTGAGAAAATGTTTTGCAGTTATGAAGTAATATATTGATGGCTTTTTGCTGACATGTAGGAAGAAAAGGGAACACTGTCTTGTTCAGCATTATAAATACACTCATTTGGGATTTCAGATTTAGCTTGCTGGTATCAGGCATTATATGGATAGTAATTTTGCCAGGAAACTTCATATTAGTGCTTGAATTTTCCTAAGAATGGGTGAATCCATGGGTTTTGGATCTTCCTTTCTTCTTTTAAACATTTGCTATCACAATATTACCCTTATTATTATCCCATTTTCTTTATTCTACAGTCCTGAGGGGAGTTGACTCACTGAATTAAAGCCCGAGTTGTGAATTAGACAAGGGAAAATGTACTCATAAATGAAAACGATACTGAGAAGGTTCTGAACATAGTATATCTGTTATTTATTTTATATTAAATTTTTTTGTCTTGCCCTTTGTTCATTTTTCTTTCAGTTATTTCATTTTATTTCTACAGTCTTCTATTAATGATCTGCCCTTCATTTTATGTTTTCCCCTTATCACAGTTTTCAGTCTTTTAACTTTTTCTCTGATCTCTTCTAAAAAAGAATTTTGCATGTACTCAAATGACATAGTTATCTATCAAATCCATAGCCATTTCATCCCTAAAATTTTGTTCAAAGGTTCATGTTTGCTTTTGTAAAACAAATAAGGAAAGCTTTATGTTGGACTCTTTTTTTCTCTGGAAACCCTTGGTTGTGGAAAGTAATTGATTGTTATGTCAAGATGCAGTGGAATCCAGCTTGGGAGGATTGATTATGAGCGTAAAGAAAAAGGCTCCATCTCTGGTGATGGGCTAGGGGGGGAAGGGAGATGAAAAAGAAGAAAAAGTAGGAGAGTACAAGTGAAAGAAGAGGTTAAGAAGAAAAAGCTTTAAACAGTTAGCCATCATGAAAATAGACCTTGAAAGATTACGGCAAACAGACTTTTTTAGAAGATATTTTGTATTATTGCTAATTATTGTGTGATAATCATATGCTTATGTGATAGGGGCTGGTGAAATAGCTATAATGGAGTTAAATCCACCTTATGTTATTCACTTAATTTTTCTCAAGGGTCTGTGGCTTAACGTGTATTAAAAATAGTAAGTATTTCTGGCTTATTATGGAGGTTTTGAATGAACTCTTTGCGGTGTTAGATTTTGGATGGTTAATATAATTTATAGTTGTAATTAGTTAATGCTGTGAGCAGTGCTTTCTGCCACTTGATAAGGGAAGATCAAGTATTGCATGTGCCTTTCTAACCAGTACATTTAGGACACAGATTTGGATGAGTGAATTACAGGTATGGTTATCATTCTTAATCATGGCTTTTACCATGTGTCTGTATTGTTTTCAGCAAATTAAAAATGATAAATAGATGGCATTTCTGAACGTGTTGATAAAAGGTATCCAGTAGCAAACTCTGCTCTTGCCTTCTGCTTTCTCCACTTTGAGGGTCAGCTAATAATGTGACTGATGGCTCAGCAGGGGTCTGAGAAGCCTTTCTCAACCTCATCTAGAGTTCCTGTGCATCCCAGTATGGATGGAGGTAGCACATCTGGCAGTATTTGCTTTGAAGCAGGAAGCGTGAGTTTGGGATTGTGGCACCGTCTCCATTGCACTGGCTGGCAGAGCAGCTTAAGCACGTGAAAAGCATACACTGCATCCATTCAAAATGTGGTTGAGCATCTGTAGCTGTGTATACTCCCTTGAATTCCTGGCAGAAATTCCAGCTGAATCAGCTAGAATTGCACCTGGCACTTCCATCGCACTATGGTAAAACAAACGGGTTGACCTAAAAGCCAGATTTATGTGTATTTAGTTATGGAACTCTCAATAAAATCAGTGCTCACTTTAAGGGCTGTATGTCACTTTGGGGTTGATAATATATACTCTGCTTGGATAATTTTTGCCTTTTTTTGAGGGGAAAGAATAGTGTCCTGTTTTGCTTACTGATTCTTTCTTGGTTGTGAGATGTGTATGTAATTACTGGAGTCACGGAATTGCTTCGGTGAGAGATGAAGGAATCATAAAAAGATTCATGGGAAAGATGGTGTTTCTCTGGGCTCTGCTGAAGCTTTTTATGACATTTAAAGAAGCAAGATGTGGTGTGGAGTTCACAGAGGATTTGAGGCTGTAGTTAAAAGTAAGTTGGAATTTGTTTGACCTTTTTCCCTGTACATTCTTTTCAGAGCATTAGGTGGCTGAGGTCAAACTGAAATGTGTCACTGGTCAGTGTCTGAATTTAATTAGTAGGAAAGGACTTGGAGACTCTAAAGTACAAGATGCTTGATCACCACCTTCTCTTTTCAAGTAAAAACAGAACATGATCTGCTTGTGTTTTCCTTCCACCAGCTGGTACAGTTTCTTGAATCTGTTTCTAAATGTAAGGTTTGAATGTGGGAAATGTTACAGAAAACTGTTGTACTACCAGGCTGGTTGTTCAGCCTGGTTTATCACATCTGCAATAGTTTATGTGGACAGTTACTACTATGTATTACACTTAATGACAGAAATTATGAACAGTTTACCATATTGCTGAGCTGATTTCCTGGCTTTCTAGTCAAAGTTGCCAGCTTTATGTTGATTTATAGATAAATCTAAAAAAACCCCAAAAATCATGCATTTTACTCTTAAAGAGACAGAGACTGCTGTAGATGAGTATGATAAACTGTGATATAAATACTCACTGACATTTAAAAAAAGCAATACTCAGCTAGTTGAAAACAGCTTCCCTAAGCCAAAACACAGTAGCAACACTGCATCTTGGTAACAAACATGTTTGCGATAGCTCAAAACATTTTTGTTTCTGAAATTCAGCCTAATTTCTTTACATATTACTCTCATAATTTAAAATAATGTCAACCTTGAATAGTTATGAGAGAATGACATGCCCCTGGTTTGAGAACAGTTTGTAAAGAATTTTTTAACATTGTCTTAACAGTTATCACATCAAAGAGAAAAGAAGCAAGAAATTCTAAGATATTAGGTGTGCATAACAGGCAGTTTTTATAAAATAATCCACTTTTGATATGTATAAATTATTACCATGTTACCAAAATGACACAAATCCTTGCTAAAATACAATTTAGATAGGGCCTTTAGTTTTAAGTCTTTGTAGTATTTAGTAACAGTTATGGGAACACAGAGCCATGTCTAATTTTATCACTTAAAACCAGAATATCTTTTGTAATGACTGTTAAAGAGTAATAGAAAAGGAGATGATTTCTCAGGAATTTCTCAGTTCTGTTTCTGTGCTGTCTGCGTCATCAGTCATGTATTTTCTGTGGGGTAATTTTGAATATTTTACTCACTTAGCAAAGAGATGGGCAGCTGAGAAGAGACAGGGTCATTGATCTTCTGTTAAACCATGTTTCCTCAGTATAGTTATTTTTGTCACAATTTGAATAGAGTCTATAGAGTGCTGAGGCTGTGGTTGCTCTAATTAATACTTCAGTGCTTTTGGTAAAAGATGCCAGTGCAGAGTTCTCAGCACCAGGTTTGAACTGGAATCCCCATGGATGCTGTGGCAATTCAGCCCAGTGGCCTCACCTCTGTATTTCTAGGCTTCCTGATGTTTATTGGGGGTTCTTTCTCACTCTGTGCCTGGTGTGTCCTTCAGTCTGTGTTCAGCAGGACTCCCCTTATTAGGTTGAACAAATAAAAGCTTCAGTTGGCATCTACCTGTAATAATAATTTCAGAGGATAGAGTATTTGTCAGAAATTTAGCTGGCAAGTGGAAATGGTCAAAGCAAGTTGCCCAATACATTGCTGTTAAAAATTAGGAGAAGTTAATAAAAAGAAATAGTTAAAAAATCAAGATGCTTGGCAAGAGTTTTCTCGTGGCAGAGTTGTGTTCAATCATCTTTATGCAAAATATGATTGTGGTAAGTTTCTGCACATATACCATGATAAATAGATGCTGTTGTTTGATGAAAATGATTACATTGTACAGGTTGGCATTTATGGGACCTTGTTGCATTTTTTTAGAATATTCAATCTTCTCACTGTGTTTTCATCTATTGTTTTCTCTGACAGCTGGAATAAGACCATGAAGTCAAGTGGCAGAGGCCAGGAGGTCTTTGGTTGCTGAACTGCCTTTCTTCTTTAACTTTCAAATTAGATTTGTTTGCTGTAGTTGTTATTTTTCTGTTTCTACTTGGTGTTTTTTTCAGTTCTAAAATAACAAAGCAAAAACTTCGTGCCAAAAAGCTTCCTGCAAATGTAGTATATTAGTAATGTGCAAAAGCAGTGTCATGGAATTGCCTACTGCATGTGAGCAAAGAAGAGGTTTTACATGGAGACAAATCAACCTGCAAATAGTTTATCTTCTCCTTCTGTCTGAAAAATTAGCCTTGCATATGCTTCATATTTTAAATAACTGATTTTCATTTGGGTCAATAACCACCACCTTGAAGAAATGACACTTCAGAGAAGTCTTAAATTCTTTGTGTACATACCACTACCTTTGACAAAAAAGTTCCATGAGGCATTCAACCATGGTTTCTTTTTAATTTGATTTTAATTGACAGATCAAGGGCCTTTGGATTGCTCCTTTGTACCTACAGCTCTGGCACTGCTGCTGTTTCCCTCCTTCCTCTATTTTTTTTTCCCCTATGCTGAGTTGCCTTCTTTGTAATCTGAACATTTCTGGCTGCTTCTGCAGCTTTTCTGCTATGTATGGAGGAACTGGAGGGGAGGATGATGAGAAACTATTAGCAAAAATATCATAATTCGTGTGCAATATTACAAGCATTAAATTAACTGCAATTTAGTTCTAATTCATGGTGCCTGTGCCTTAATTTTTTACTTTTAAATGGTTTGCCATGTGTTTCACACTGCTATCCATTTGCTGGATTCCCTTTGCTTAATGGTAGCTTTTATTTGTCTAATTGTGTATATTTTAAAAGTTAACATTTTCTATTTCTGTCTCATTTGATGCTGGTGCTACTAACAAAGAGAAAACAGACCAGATGGTTGCCAAACAGTGAAGCCACCTGGTATTCTTGCAATGCCAAATATATTTCCCCCTCCATTTTTCTTTCAAAAATTACTGAGACAGATCCAGGATTTTTTGAGGGTCCCAAGAATTCTTTCATGCAGCCAGAAAAATATCCCAAATCTTCTTAAATTTATTCTTGACATTCTCTTCCCTTCTGTTCTTCTCTTTCACTGTTGATTCCATCTCATGCTCTCTTTCCATGGTAGCACTTGGGTCTCCCACTGGAGCTCCACACAGCTGACTCTCACACACTTGCTTTGCAGACTTTGCTCCACTGAGGAGCCTCGGAGGCTGAAGGTGAAGGCCTGCCCCTGACCACTGTTTGCTCTGTCACTTCTGCAGCCACCACTGCAAGCAGAATGCAACAGGGTGACTCTGCCAGGAGTGCTACAGGAGCTTCTCCTCTCATCTTAGGTTATTATTAGTATGTAGCAAACAAATGAAGAGCCACCCTGACAAGCAGGGCATTTCAGATCCTCAGCCATCTGATTGCCATCTGATACCTTGTTGATCTGAGCACCAAATCTGAACTGATGCTGCTATCAGGGCAAGACAGTGTGAGCTGGAACTGGTATGACCATTGACTGCGGGTACAGTAGTGCACACACAATGCACAGTTTGCTCAGAGTGGTGGAAGCTAGACTATGCTAACCAAAAATATTTCTTTGGTACGAGATCTCATCCGCGCTCTGCTCCCCATGCCAGTGCCGTATGCCAATGTGAGCTGCACTGTGTGTGTGGTGACAGATGAGCTGCTTCAATGTGTGCTTCTCACACGCTTCAAAAGTCTGGTACAGGCAGAGCCTGTGTCAGTAGTGATACTGATCTCTGAGACGAGCATTTAACGCACCATATTGGCACAGGTCTGGGTCAGGGAGTGGAGCATGACTCCTCACTTAACTGCTGCCTGTCCTTCCTCTGCCTTTGTAGCTGATTTTCTGGACCCTGCTGGTTTGTAGACCCCAAACACCTTGAGTAATACTGACATGAACCCCTGGGTGCTGTGGCCCAGTGAGTATAGGTGAACACCCTGGTTGAATTCTGGCAGACAGAACAGCTGCCACTATGTCAGCTCTCAGTGAATACCCAAATTACTGCACTATTTAGTGGCTGTAGTCCTAGAGTGCCTTGCTAGGAGCTGTACGAATTCAACCCAAAAATCTGTATCTGCCTGAAAAGAACTTACACTCCATCTGTAAGAATCAGGAGAAGGCTGTAAACAGATGAGGAAATGAAAGCAATAATAAGTTTGATATTCAGTAACGTAACAAATAATGTAACAGTCTTTAGCTGTGTGTATAATGTACCTCCATCTACTAATTTCTTATAATTTCTTTCCTCTTGCTGTTGTCTGACAGTGGTTGTGGCAGCACTGAACTTTCTTTTCAGCACTCTCTGTCTTGTGCTGAATATATGATGTCTCTATTTCTTTGCTCACCTTCCTTTTATACTATGTGCCTCTTTCCAGGATGTTCTGCAGGTGTCAGAAAAGACTGACATCCTTGCTTTGGCAGATTTTGATCTTTGTTGCTCTACCAGTGGCTGCTTCCCTGCTAACGTGGTGTCCCTAGATGGCTGCAAGCCATCATGCAGAGCACACCCCTCCAAACGATCAATGACTGCAGCTGAAACTGTGTTTTGAGAAGTCCATGTTCCTGCTGGGTACAGTAGGTTGGACACAGTCCCATTGCAACACACAGAGACCAGTTCAGCAGTAGCCCTTTCAGGGAAAATGCATCAGTGGCCTCCCTTCAAAATTTTTCATGCTTTGGAAAATGGAAAATACTCCTTCATATCTTTCCATCAGGCAGGAATTATAATGTGCATTTAGGCTTTATGACAGGAAAATAATGTAAAAACAATATTGTGGTGGAAGTAATGCCCTTGAAGTGCCTGCCTAGAGTTACTCCTGTATGGTCTCTTTAAGCATAAAGACAATAATTGGAATGTGCTTTACAGAGATAGATGTATGGAGTGACAAGGACATAGCTTCTCCTGGTTTTTCCATTGTGAAGAGACAGTGCTTTTCTTTGAGCTTCTTTTCGGTACTATACTAGAACCAATTTAGCAATATTTACCATTTCTCCAAATCTGTGAACTGTAATTGACAGGAGGCCTAAAGATCAAACTTACTGCTACTTTTCCCCACAGCAGAAAACACTAAACATTTTCAAGGAAAAAGACAATCACTGTTTGAAATCTTGGCAGCTTGTTTCTAACCTCTGTAATTCAAATAAATGTGTTGGAAAGCACATTGTGCAATTTCTGCAAGTTGTGTTCTTTTCCTCTTATGCCAGCACATCAGGATACTGTAGGCATTGGATGAAATTCCCTGCAATTAATGAACATTAAATTTAAATGCATCTTTTATTCAGCTTGTTTGATTTGTGCAGGCTGGCTCTATTACTACTCTCAGAAGCTGTATTTGCTTTCTGCAGAATATACCTCCCTGCACAGGTGAATTGGACAGGGAAGAACAAACTTCCTGTTGCATCTTATCTGTAGGATATGATGTTTCCAGAGATATTAAAAAGGGGATATGGCATGACGGCTGAATGTAGGCTGACACTTTTTCCTTCTAGATAAAGAAATCTCTAAAAAATATGCAAGCTATGTCATATCCAAGAAAATTAGCATCTTCTGGATTTTTTTTGACGTAATGTGCTAGTTTATTTCCTTGCATACAAATTTCACGTATAGTTTGTCTCACTATTGTCAGACAGTCTCTGTCACTAATCTCCCTCCCCTAAAATAAAAAGATTAGGTTGTACTGGGAGGGATAAGTAGCTTTTTATTGGAGGTGAGAAAGAAAAATAAACAGCATTGAACATTATGAAAAAGTTTACAGAATCAGTCTCTGTTTCACAAGTAGAGGATTTTACAGTAGTGATAGAGCTCATCCGTGTAATGTTTTCAAAACTTGAGAAGCAATCAGAAGGCAAGATGTATCAGATACAGGAGTGTCATTTGTCTCTTTTATAAAAGAGGGAATGACCTCTTTCCTAGTTTTCCCTGGTCAGTAAATAAAAAAACGCCAACCCCAAGCAACTGGAAAATAGTTGCTTTCATTTCACATTTCTAAGGAAGTTTTGAAAAAGCAGCACGGGATAGCATTTAAATAACAAAGACCCTTTAAATTCTCACCTTCACTCACTAAGGGCCATTTAACAAAGGGAGCAGTTTTTACAGCTGGGGTGATTTGCAACTGTTCTCTTTCTCTTCCCTCCCTCCCCTACTGCTTGCTCATTATTAGTAGCTAACATCTCTGCTAAGAAATGGAAAGTACAGCCTCTATCTGCTCCTTTGGGATGCCTGGTCTTCCTTTTCTGAAGCAGTTGTGTTGTTTTTGTTTTTGTTTTTTTTCCCCTACCCTCCCAACACTTTTCAGTTAATTTCTGGAGTAATTCCTATTCCTTGAATTTGTGGACCCTTTCTTTTCTTTACACTTTGTTTCAATATAAGCAGGCCCTGCTGCTACACCCCACTTTTTGCTCTGATCCTAGCCCAGCCAACTGTCACTTTTTAGCCTGCAGGGAACCTTCTGGTACTAACATTCCTGCCTTGTTTTTATTAGAAGGGCATCTCTCACAACATATCCCTCGCTGTTTGAAGCAGAAGTCATGTGTATTCAGTAGGAATGAATAATGGATGTATTTAAAGGGTAACTTGCCCTTCTCGTTCCTTTGCACATCATAAATAACCACTCTTTTAGTTGGGTTTTACATATTGCTCTACAGGCACGGTTTGAGAAAATCTGGTGATTCAGCTCTCAATTTAAAAACCACTGCTGTATGCAGCTGATAGTTTCTGTGTCTGAAAACTGATCCCACACCAAACTCTGTACTGGTATCTGTGTGCAGCTCTAGAATTCTGAACATTTAAGAAACTGGTCATGAATTTATTTTGAAGTAGCTCACGGGAATACAGCATCACAGGAGATGTATGGACAATATAATGGGGAGTGCTGGAGCTCTGGAAAGAGTTCATTTCACTTGGCTTTATGTGTCTTTTTGAAGATGTCTTTAGATGTCATCTCAAGATACCTAAAGGTATTTTAGGTAGTTTTAACTTTTTTTTTTAGGTTTTAAGGTATTTTTAAGATATTTTAAATAGATGGTTTTTAAAAATGTTTCAAGTATCTTCAGGTTCAGCTGAATTCTCTAAAAACACTTTTACACTCACTGTAAAAGTGAGTTGGTTGGTGAGGTTGTGTGTAGCAACATCTGCTTTTTGTCTAACAAGCCCACTGTTTCTGGCCAGGTATGATCGTCTGAAGAATTCTCTGGGATAATGGTATTAAAGGATAAACTGAATGTAAGTTAGAATTTTCCTACTAGCTCTAAAAAGCTTTTGCTGAGGTACCCAAAGAAGATCCTAAAATTGAAGGCACAGGCTTGGAGGATGATTTAATTGTTTGATCTCAGTTTAAGGATGTTAAAGTGAGAGTCTGAACAGCAAATGTTTTTGATGGGGGCGGGATGAGGGAACTGGATGTATTTTTATTGCCCGTTTTACTTAGATAGCTCAAAAATGGAGCAGCCTAATTTCCCTGTTAGTGTCCCCACCTCAAAAATAGCCCCAAGTTACCATGTTCTCTCTAGAGGACTTTCACCTTGAGTATGTGGCTAAGATTTTTTCATATGCATCCCTTGAGTCCTTTAGTGTTAGGAGCCAGGGACTCTGGAGTCATGTGCCAGTATCATCTTTGCAAATGAAGTAGATTTACCAGTGCAGGCATTTTCTAGGAGTAGAGGCAAATGGTTTGGAGGTATTTGGAATCGTGTGTTCAGGTGATTTAAGCATCAGCATTTGTTAAAAAAAGAGAGAACCAGGTTAGAACTCTGATTTTACTGGTGACCTTTGGCATCTTCTGATCTTAGTTCATGTGGCTATAATTTTGAAATTGTATGAGTTTCCTGTCTGTCTAACAGTTTCACTGTACTTGTTATCATGCTATTTGAGAGGCTGCTGATGTAATTACTAGATTTGCATTTGTAGGTGGTTAACTACATACTGAATTGTATAAGAAATTACTCCCTCAAAAATTCAGCTAATAGACTTCTTCAAAGAATAACTCTTGTAGGGATTCAATCCTCTTTGCAAGCATTTGTATTGCGATAGTTTTTGGAATTTTAGTTGGGACAAGATATTTTCTGTGTCTATTCCTTCTGCAGCTGAAATTTATTAAGGCACTCAGACATATATGATATTCAGAGTTGAAAAAGAAGAAAATCTAAACATAAAAGGCTGAACTGACCACTATGTATTTTCTGCTATGAAATGATTTTTCTTTTGCATGTGTCATTATGCACTTGCCTTCCTTTTCTTCTTGCTTTAAAATGAAGAACAAAATAGACAATTTAGTCTTGAAAAAATGGGGTTTACAGTCAAGTTCTACCTAGGGTTTAACTAAGACTAATCTCTGAGTGCTGAGCCAGTATGTATTAACTGGAAGCTGATTTTATAGACTTTGATATTATTTTCCCTTTTTCCATCCAACTTTTGAAAAGGAAACTCCTTCCAAAGCCCTTTGCTACCTTCATGGTGCCTTCAATAGCTTTGGTTTATCTTCATTACTGAGTGGAAGAAATGTAACTTGGAAGGCAGACAAAATTTTAAGGGTTTTAGAATTTGCTTATGATTAAGAGGAAATGATAGGTAGTCCCTCTCTCCTGGGTTTGGTTGTACAGGGACAGAGGAACTGACTGCATGAGGCATCCAGAACTAATATTGCCAGGGGACACAAGTTGCATGCAGTCTGCATGGATTTTGCAACCAAGGCTGCACTCCAGGCTGCCACTTGATTTATCAGTTTTCAAGAAGTAAGCCATAAGTGACACAACAAACAGTTGTAAGGAGGTTCCATAAGAACACCTAAAGTCAAATAATCTATTATGATCTGTTAACTCTGTGGAATAAGAGATGGTATGTCTTTACCATGGAAATAAACAAGAGGAGCTGAAGCTAAATAAGACAAGAGGATATTTACTAATGTGAATGGTATATAAGGTTCCAGCTACATGGTATCTGAGTGACAGAGAGACCTCAAGCTTGCTAAGCTCTTACCAGAGGCAGGAGGGTATAATTGCACTGTATCCAGTTATTTTCTGTGACTCCTCCGTGCCTGCACATCTGCATTGCTCAAATCTAGATTTTTTTCAGTTCCATTTCCTCTGCACTTTGTTCTGGGCTGCATTCTGATGGCTCTCAGTTGGACTCATTTCAGCTTCTTTCTTCTTCTACAGCAGTGAACATTCCCGATGTTTTTGGCAGTTGTCTGTTAAAGTTTTACAGGTTCATTTTCTTCAAATGTCTTGTGCTAGCTTCTGTTGTCCATTAGTGTTTGTTTTGGTCACCTTTTGTAGCATATGACTACAGCTTGTGTCCTTGGTCTGTATTGTAATTTTCTGAGGTCAGTCTTCTTTACATCCCTTCTGGGTTAATCTTCTTTACATGCCATGCTGTATTTTTTAGTTCAGTTTTTGGCTTGATTCTTTGTGTGAATTTTCTGTACTCCTTGGATGAATATGACCGTGTTATTGGAATATTTAAGTAGGTTTTGTCAAATTTTATTTGGCGGGGCTTTTCAGGGAAGGGAATGTTTGCTGCTTCCTTTTTAAATCCCCCCAGAATAGCTGTAGATGCCTGTCTTTTGTGTGGATGTGCATTTGTGTGTTAATCTTTCTGGTACCCGGTGGCCAGATGCCTCTGAGCTCTGCTAGTACTGTGAGCCAACTATAGGCTGCATGACCGTGGTTTGCATGGCACTGAGCCTGAGCTAACACATCCTGCCTCTCAGCAGGACTTGCTAGCTCAGTCTTGGTGCCTTAGCCAACCAGCAGCTACGTATTTTCTGTCTGCTGTGGAGTGTAGGCATATAGCAGCTCGCATGCTTGTGATTTACTGCATACTTCCTTTAGAGTACACAGCTCATGAGTTTATAGTTGTCCTGGTGGTTGCCTGGTCATTCTCTTTCCCAGTGATAAAAACAGCAAGACAGGGGCTATATGTTTAGTTCAGACCCTGGAGATAAAATCAGTATTCCAGGATTTAAAAAATCTGCGCATGAGACATTTAAATGTGTTTCCTTCCCACCCCCCCTGCTATGTTGGATAATTATCATTCTGTTTGGAGGAGTTTGCTGTTAGTGGTTTCACTTTTGAGGGTATTATTAACATTTGTGCTAATTTATCAGGCTACATTTGGATTATATATATACATACATACATATATATATATATATGTATATATATATATCAATCTTTCATTTTCTGCCTGGAGATGAGATATGGTTAAGTCAAATCTCTTTCTGTTATGGTAGAGTAAGAAATCCTTTGCCTTCCCAGACTTCTGTTCCTTGGAGATAAAGTATTTCAAACACAGTATATACCAAGTGATATGGAGTGGACAGAAGATCTGATGCTATGTCTCTGTCATGAAGGTTGCAACCTCGTATCTCCTCAGCTGCACTTCTGCACAGAATCTGTTTACTGCCGCTAAAATGCGAATGTAAAGTTTGTTGCACAAATTAAACGGATGATAATCACTGTGGACATAAGGGAAAATCAGCTTGTTTTGAGACTGGCCCATTCTTTGTGTCATCTTCTCTGTATGTGCAGACTTTGGAAAATGTTAGTGTTACATTTTAATAGAAAAGAGTAGAATCTCACTGATTTCCACTTTGCCCAATAGCAAAACAAGCTGCAAGGCACTTTAGAGCATACTTATTGGCATAAAAATAATTTCTTGAGCAGAAGCATCTATGTAGTTTCAGTGGAAGTAATTTTTGATGGAGCGAAGCCTAGTGCTCGTCGACTTGTTTGGATGTAAGCCTGTTGAAACAGTATCAGATTGCACTTTCTTCTGTCATAATTTTACTTGGATCCCAGCTACTGTTCACATGCTGTTGTCATACATCCAAATGGAGGACTCCCATCTTTTTCTCATTCTGAAATTTTTGATCTCTCACTGCCTTCAATTTCCTGTCCCTGCACATCCTGGGCTATGGAACGCTTTTGCCCATGCATTTTCTCTGAGCTGCTTGCATCATCCTCAGTATAAAGAAACCACATTGTAGAGACATTCTCTCCAGAGCTATTTATATATTTTAATTTGCCCCCATCCAACACTTTAACTGTTCTGACGTGGATTCCAAGATTTTTGTTATTTAGCAGTAGTTCCCTGCTAAAACTGCTGAGATCTTCAGGAAATTACAGTGCAGAGATTTGCAGATGGTTGGAGAGTTGCTGAGGCTGTACTTCACAGGGTGGCACAGACAGAGTTGCCCAATGTTTGAATGAGGTATGTAGAAAGACAGAATATTTAATGACAGCTATGGCACTTGAAATTTTCATTCCATATAACTGCAAAGGCTTTTTGTTGTATTGGAGTATTGATGCTTTTAGTTTTACATTATCTTTGAATGAGAAACTTCTCTCGGAAGGTTTCGACTATAATGATGAGTGCTTCAGGTATGGATTGTGAAAATGGCTTTTTTCTCCATAATAAAAGGGGAAAAAATATCTAAAATATGACTGCATTCTAAAGACCATTTCAAAAAAATTGCAAACTTCAGTCTTGGTGAATTTTTATTTTGCTTTATCTGAGAAAAATGATTAATCTGAATGTAACCCTGCAGTCCTCTGTTACAGCAAAACTTCTTTTAGGAGTCCATGGCTTCTTGACTTCCGGAAGGAATGCCCAGACCAGAGCTTCCAGTTCATATAAAAATTTTCAGGATAGTTTGGTCTGCCCTATATGCTACTCTCAATTCCTGTATCCCTGTTTAGATTTACTGTGGATAATAGTTCTAATTGAGTGACCATGTTTTACTGCCATTAGGAGAAGCAATGCTTCAGCTCATTGGCTGCTATTGTTGGGTATTAGATGGGACTTAAATGTACCTCTAATATGAGCAGAAGATTAATAAGATGTAGAGCTGTGGGCAGTGTTAGAAGACAAACTACATCACGAAGACTGAAACCTGGCTTTGTCAGATAGGGCAGTGTATGGGTTCCTCCCTAAGATGGATTAGTCAACTGAAAAGAAGTCATACTGGATTTAGTCTAGAATTGTTCTTTACATTTGATTTACCTGTAAACATTTGTGTTAGTCATGTAAACCCAATTTGCAGAGTAAATTTTGTCTCTGTCTTGCCATTAATTTTTTAAGAAGTAAGATAAATTGAGGCAAAATCAACAGTCTATGTGGTCTATGGAAGAAGCAGAGCCAAACAAAGACATCTTTGCCAAGATGTGCCTTTAGGACCTCTGCGGTGGGAGAGGATTTCTTGCCAGTCTGTAAAAACCAGTGTATTAGCAGATGGTGACCTTTGGGAAGTAGTTGTGTGTGCTGGGCACAGAAGGAGCAGATGGCTCTGGGCAAGCCTCAAACACAGCATACCGAAACAAATTCATAAATATTCAGGGTGTGGTAAAGACTGTAGGTCTATGAACATTCCTCTCAGGGCAAATATGGGTGTAAGGGGGTCCCATACTCTCATTCTTCCTGCTTATTCCTTCCTTGCTGGACATGAGACATGATGATGCCACCATCTGTGGGGCTATGCAGTGTATCAGATAAGGAAGGAGACTCAATTTCAGAACCACCTGGTCTGTACCAGAACGTGAAGAAGGGACTGTCCAGGAAACTAGCTTTAATATTGCCATAGCTTTTGGGGAATTAATATTTGCTCTGTAGTGGCTGACTATCTTTTTGAGGTGGAGATGGAATTAACGGTGTTTCTGAGGTCAGCATTATTCAAAACTCTCCAGTGATGAGAAGAGCATGATGGCCCACCATTTTGAATTCTTTCTCTGATATTTTTTCTTTGGTGTTTTTGAACTCCTGTAGTGTTTGTTCAACTGATGTGTGCTTTTGGTATTGTAAATGAGGCTGGACTACAGGTAGGTGCCAAAACCCCCAAGAGTACAATCAATCTTTTATGCTCCATTAATATTTTCAGAGTATGTTTCCCAGGCAAAATTAATCTTGTTATCCTAATAGGTGGCATTGCTGCCAAGTGTCCCTGCAAAAAAAAAAAAAAGTGAAGCATTTTCTCCAGCATATTTTATGCAGAGAGCAAGGTGGACACTCTGTCCTTCAGAGTAAGATGGACCCTCTGGTCATGCTTCATGTTCTGCTTCATGCTGACCTTGTGAGTGGATTTACACATTGCTGTCTTTGAGTCTCTCAAAGATCCCTTGCTAATGTCACGAATCTGAGAAGTTTGATTTGTGAAAGATCTGTTGGATCACTTAGTCCTTTCACTGTGGGTCTGCGCAGAATTACTTCTCATGAAGTATTTCCACTTAAAACTTTTTCATTTATGGTGATTTATTACAGTTTAATTTCTAATGTTTGTGCCACACATTGTCTCTCAGAAGATCAATTTTTCAGGGCAGACACCACTGAGGGTACTCTGCATTTGTGAGACTGCATTTTGGAGCCAGTGAGAAGCATTATGTGCCACTGGCTGGGATTCTGGTGAGGAGTTACTAAACATCATCTTTGTAGGAAATGACTGCATTTATGATTCAGTCATTAGGGATTACACATTTCCATTTCAAAACTAAATTTCAAGGGTTTCAGTTTGTGATGGGTTGACCTTGGCTGGCTGCCAGGTGCCCACCAAGCAGCTCTCTCCCTCTCTCTCCTCAGCAGGACAGAGGGAGAAAATAAAAGAAAACCCCAAACTCCTTATATGTCAAGGTTTTTTTTGAAAAATGCAAGGACTGCACTCAGAAACAAAGCAAAATAAAGATTTATTCTTTACTTTCCAACAGCAGGCAATGTCCAGCCACTTCCTGGAAGTAGGGCTTTGGTATACATACTGGTTGCTTCAGAAGACTGAAGCACTCATGTCCCCTCATGTCCTCACTCATGTCCTCTCTCCCCTTTTCCTTTTGTTGAACATGATGTTTTAAGATATGGAATATGCCTTTGTTCAGTTTGGGTCAGCTGTCCTGGCTGTGTCACCTCCCAGCCCCTCATGGACCCCCGGCCTACAGAAGTGATGTTGGGGTTGATGCTGTGCAAGCACTGCTCAGCAATAGCCAAAACACTGGTGTGTTATCAGCACTGTTCTGGGTACAAATACAAAGTACAGCACTATAATGGCTGTTACAAAAAAGTTAACTCCATCCCAGACAGCCCTGGTGTACAGTTAAACAATTTTTTGTAGTGATGTTTACATCTCCTATACAGAACATGCTTTTCAATTCTAAATGACTGATAGCACCTTTATTATTTAACGTTTTCTGGAAAGTGAGGTATTTTTTCTTTTGAACTTATACTAACTAGGACTTTTAGTGGGCCATATTTCACAGAGCTTTGTTCTTCATGAAATATTACATTACTTTGTGATTTTTATAACTCAAACCTACTTTTTGAAATTATGTAGCAAAGTCCAATAATGCATACATTAACGCTGGTAATATTTTAAATAATTTATTTTTTTAATTGTTTCAAAGTAGCTGCCCTGGGAACTGTAGTTAACCTTATTCCTGTGAAGTGATTTATTAATAGAAAGTAGGAGCCCTTTTTATCTGACTGAGGGATTAAAATAATATTAAGTTAAAACTATCTAGTTTTAACTATCTAGTTAGGAACTATCTAGTTCCCTCCTTCTGTTCCTTTTTAAGATGAATAAAGGTCATTTGAAGTTAATAGCTAGTACATTTGGAACTAGTAACAGGAAATTCTCTTTCTAATAATAGGTAATATCTCTTTTATGCAGGGCTGAACCCATTTCTAAGATGTATTCACTTGCTTATAATTCTGGTAAACTTCAAGCAGTAAGGCTGAACATTTCCATATCTGCTACCTGCTTCAGGCCAAATTTGAAATTTTTGTGCAAAATACTCAGCAGGTTTCAAGGCTGACTATTCCCTTACTTGGAATTATTGACAGGTTGGTTGTTTGTTTGGAGCAGTTGAGTTCAACTGAGTTGTTGAACAGCTCAGTTGTTGTAGCATTTAGAGGTAAGGAATTGAAGCTTGCTGAGATGGAAGAGCCTTTATGCTAGTTATGTGTCTTTGGTCGTGGAAGTCTGTCCAATGTGGATAAAGTTTTGTACGATGTCAAATATAGAAAGTTCAGAGATACTCCTAAGACCTCTCTCCTGGCACCAGAAAGTCCTGGAATAGCATGTCCACCCAGTGTGTTTAAGGAAGCCTGAAGGTCAGTGGGAAGATGGAGAGCTATTTTGAAGAAGGGGGATGATCGGCAAGGAATTTTGGAGTGCCTTAGGTAAAGGGATTTAACAAGGAGCCCTGAAGAGATGGTCTAGACTAGTTTAAAAACTCAAAATGAGACAAAGAGATACCTGAAGGTCTCTGAAGACTTGAAGGTCTCTTCCAGCCTAGTGATTCTGTGATTCTGAAAGATGGTGGTGAAATGGAAGGAAAGTTGCAAAGGGGTTGAAGCTGGGGGAGATGAACACAAAGGCAAACCAATCTGCCCATGGTTTGCTCAAAAGCCTGAATGCAAGGGTCTGTTTCTTTTGTCTCAGGGTGGCATGAAGATATTATACTTGTGTACAGGCAGCTCTAAATCTGGAACACAGGAAAAATGTTGGTTGATGCTGTGTCTCAAGGATTTGTCTGATGGCTTATATGTGAGCTATATTAAAGAAAAAGAGTTATTAGCATACTGATTGAGGTTTAGGATGGGGAGGACAAACTATATTCTATAGTCTTGTCAAACTTCTGTGATTTAGAGGTACTTCCTGTGCATTACCATTGTAACCTTAAGTGCTTGTTTGTGAAATAAGCCTAAGCCAGCCTTGAATTTGGTGCATGTACTGGGTGTTTTCTGGTTATCTGCTGTGTGAAGGAGAATCCTGCTTTGTCTGTGCTACTGCTCTCCCAGGTTTTGCAAATTCTGGATGTGTGTAGTGAGTAAAGCAGGGGGTATAGGAAGTAAAAGGAAGTTGTTATGGGTAAGGTAGTTGAATCCATCCATGGAGACATGAGTCCTGACTCTGTCATTGATGCAGTTTGGTCTGTTGCTCAACAGTGATTTAAGATTTTGAAGATTTCATCTTGTTTCTTTATCGGGAAATTGGGTACCCCAAGAGGGGTTTGCGGAAGTGCTGGGTATTTGTAGAGGTAACCCAAGCCCATAATTTGAACATACTCAGCTGTTAGGAACTGGAGAGTGAACACCCTGAGACCTCTCTATGTTTTTGGAAATTAAGCTTATTTAACCTCAGTTTGCAGGTTGTTCTAATAGCATGGATTGCCATTTCCACTTTCCAGGGTGCATTATGAAGATTGATAAATGGCTGTGATGAGAGATTCATAAAAGCTTCTGAGGAAACTAATGTTCCTACCTTGATGGTAGGAGTTGAGTAGTCTGAGCCAAAAAAAGGAGACAGCTACATATGGAACCATCTCTGTGTACACAGGAAAGCAGGGGACCTTGTCAGAGGATAATATATGAATACCTGATTAAAGACAATATCCAAATGCATATGTGCAAGAGGGACAAATTAAGCTTGTGTGGGTAGCCATTCCATAACTTATAAAGGTTTGACTTCATGATAGTCTAAATACTCTTTTCATGCAGTGTTTTTTTAATCTGTAATTTATGTTTCTGCAGGGAAAGAGACTGGTAGAATAATCATGAGTAGAGGATGAAATGTAAAGTTGTGTATTAGAAGACCTCCAGATTTAGTTGTAGGTATTTTTTTTTATGAAGAATAAGTGCTGTAGTTCTGTGGAAGCTGGTTTGAGAATGAAATGACCACAGAGTGATAGTTCCACAGTTGCAGTATTCAGAGAGGTGAGCCCAAGGCACTCCTGGAGGAGGCAGTTTCTTGGGCACTGGAAAATTTTGCCCGGTTGCTGCCTATCTCTTTTAGTGGATATAGGCAGGCTTCTTATTTAAAGGCTGAAAGCCTTTCACAGGTGCTTTATTTATGCTAAAAAAAAAAAAAAAAAGCTAAATTGCTAGGGGCTCATTGTGGCAAATGAAAACAACTCTGTTCTTCTGTATTTTCTGTTCTGTAGGTAAAATACAAAAGAGACTTTGAAGAAAGCAAAGGAAGAGGGTTCAGTATTGTGACCGATACGCCCGAGTTACAAAGACTGAAAAGGACTCAGGAACAAATCAGTAATGTATGTGACTGCAACCTAAAGTGATTGTAGATGGAGAAATAGTGTGTCTAAGAAAAGGTGTGTTTGTTGGTGTTTTCGATGAAGTCTGTGCGAGTGAACAATCTGATTTTGGTGATTGATTCGTGTATGTCAGATTTTGAAATGCGTGTAACTGTATACCATGGACTTGTACAGCACATTGGCAATGTGTGTTCACCTCTCCAACTTTCAGCTGGTATGCTCAAAGTATTTTCTTTATTAAAATGATTTGACACTTTTTGCTCTTTTAATAGATTTGCATCAAGTAAGAATACTTTTGGAACTTTTAATTTACGCTTTATTTATATAAAGTATATATAGATTATAAAAGTTAAAAAGTTTTGTCTCTTTTTTAGCAGGGGCTGTCAAAATTAGCTTAACAAGCAAGATGGAATTTTCTAGAAGCAGATAAAATTTTGATGCTGAGTTTTAAAAGAAAAGGCATGCAAGACAATGCTCTGCAAGATGACAAAGAAATGGCAAATAGCAAAACCTAACATATTTCATTAGCTTACAGGAATGGGATTTTTAAAAATGGGACTTTTCCTGACTACGTTTTCACTAAGAAAGTTATTTATTTGTGCTGCATTCTTTTGTTGAGTGTTTAACTCACTGCATGATGTAATATTGAGTAAAACATAGTGCAAGTTCTGATACGTATAAAATAGATAAGAACTAATGTGAACTAGAAAAGATGCAGAATCAATACTACTCACTTGTCTTGACTTCCCTTTTGATCATTTATCTGCTGCAAGCACTTGTCCCCACAGATTATTTTGTGAAAATGTTTTTGTATCATTCGCTGTAGTTATAAAATAACAGCAAGGCACCAGAGACACCCAGTGTAAGTATGATCAGAAGAAAATAATGGGATTTATTTACTGGAAAGAAAGAAAAAATTTTTCCGGGTGGGATATTACTGAAGCAAAGTCACTGAAAAATACTAGTTTTTCACAGCAATGGAGGTTTACTGTTCTCGCCAAGGCATTCACTAATTAAGATTTTGATTCCAGAGCTGGTCTTTGAGATGAAAAATTTGGGCTCATTTCCTGGAGCCTTGGCCCATGGAGATGACAGTTAATTTAAGAGCTATGCAACTGCTCCTGTATGTAGACAAGATGAGAACAAAAGCTCATCTCTAATGTTCATACTGGGGCTAACTGAAATTACTGGCTTGTAAGAGAGAAAAATATATTCTTCATAGTGGTGAAAAGCATGGCCATTAAGACTTCCGTTTAGGATCTGGGAAACCTCAGCAACTCCCTGGTTTTAGTCAGCTGCATTTTTTATTCAGATCAGGATCTTAAATTAGGTCCTCTCATGACCTACATAGCTTCCTCAAGCAAGAGTGATTCCTTTGTGTGGGGTAGCTCTGGAACGCATCAAGGAGATGAAACGAGCAATGCTCTGCTGAATATTTAATCCCTCACACGGGTCTGCTCTCCAAGGAGAGATTGAGAGGAGTGCCCTGCAGCAGGCCTATGGTGCTCAGTTTGGGATATTGGCCTGCCAAGAAATTTATTCAGACCTCCCAAGCCCAGTACCCTCAACATCAGGCAACAAAATAGTATGACCCAGCTAACTTGTGTGCTCTTATCTCTCTCTTGTTCAAAGCACATCGGGTTTTCTGTTGTGGGAAAAGGAGATAATAAAAACAAACATGTAGTTTTGTGACATGGGAAAGTGCTTTCTTCCCAGCTCTACTTTTGAGTTGATCAAGGGAGTTTCTGTCCTAGTGGAAGATCTTGTTCCATGATTTATGATACTATCTGGTTCCTGAACCAAAGATACTTACCTGCCTTTTCAGATCCAGAAATAGCTTTTTAAAATGTGAAAGTGGTTTTATTTCAGGTGTTTCCCTTTGGTCATTGCATGTATGACTACTATCTCTTCATTTCTAACCACTCAGTTCTTAACAATATAGATTTGATCTATCCAGTCTTGAACAAGAGACTTGTTTTCTTTATGTATGTAGCTGATGGAGATTCCAAGTCAGCGATCCTATTAGAAATTAGTCTTGAAGGGTAAAATAGAATTTTAAAATGTGCATGATAAAAGAAGTTGCATTTAATTTCTGTTTACATTAAAATAATGAATTTATAGCATTATATCATAGAAAGATAATTCTGCATAGGCCACAACTTCAATTTAAATAGAAAGCTCCTGTTTTATAGAAATGCCTTCCACACAGAGTAGTTTCTGTATTTGTCAGATAAGCAGTATACATCATGGACTAAGGATCTAATTAAGGTTTCAAGACACTGAAAGGTAAGCACTTTAATAATTCTAAAATAATTTTAATTTTCATATACAAAAAAAGGGAAGAATACTAATATATCTATTTAATTTTCAGTTTAGTTTTGATTTCACCTTGAAGTACTAGAAACTTCTCAAAGAGCCTATTTGAAAAAAAATTGAAACTACTTCGTTGAAGGGTAAGTGAGAACAGTTAATTGTGTAGATATCCTTGGTGAAAATAAATAACAAAATAATTTTTATAGTAATAAATGTTAAGTAGCATAAACATTTGTAAAAGATTGTCTTTTTTGTCCTGATATGCAGTTTGGCAACATATGGATATTAGCACAGTACTCTGACTTTTTAAATAATCTCTTGTGCTATGAATATAAACCTTGTGAGGAAAGAGAGTCATGGGAGGAGTGGAAGGAGAGTGGGTAGATAAAGGGAGTTGAATTTTGATCTTTATTTTGCCACCAGCAGTCCTTCCTCTGAAGATTTAGACCAAACTTGTGGACTTTATTTTATGGTTCTTATGGAGGCATCAGGACCAGAATGCAACTTCTTAGACAAGATTTTTTAGTATTAAGAGCCTAATTCTGCAGATGTGTAACATTTTTGGCATTGAATATGTAGTCAATAAAGAAAAGAATATATGTTCACACAAAGAAATGTGTACATTTTGTCAAAGGACCTTGTAGTATTTTTTGGCCATTTTGAACTTGGGGAAGATTTTCAAAATGTATGCAAATATTCTCAAAATGAGAAAAAAATCCAACCCCATGTATTTTTTTAGGTGACTTTGCAATTAAGCTAGCTGCAAAATGGTTTTGCAAGGAAAAGGTTAAGGTGACAAAAGGAACAGAATAAATAAAGGTGATGGCAAAAACTATCATGACACAGGGCTAAATGAGGGAGTAGAAACTCAATCTAGTAATATTTTCTTTGGGGAAATGGAACACTTTCAGCAGTCTGCAGCAATGAGCTGCAGCTTACTGCCACGGCACTTTTATGTCTAGATATATGACTTGAAGCGTGTTTTATCCTATGTGAAATAAGTTGCTCTTTCTTAAATATGTCTCTGGTAAATGTCTGCATAGTATAAAAGAAAACAGGTGTCTGTACAAATTGATGGAGTGAGAAGCTTTCATTAAGATAAAGGCCAGTGCTTGGATGGTAGAGGTTGCTGGCTTGGTTGTATGGCTGGAAGAATGCATGGAAGCTTTACAGTGCTTGTGCTCATTGCATTAAGAGCCCATGTAAAAAGCATTCCTCACTTTGGCGTTAATGCTGTTATGAACTTGAGTCACAGAAGAGCAAGAAGCAGTACACATTCATCCCTTCTTCTCTTGGAGAGACAACAAAATGAAATCATGCAGTTAATTTATTTGCATCTGACTCATTTTCCAGTAGGTTTGGGTTGTATCTGAAGTGAAAACGGTACCTTAATGCAGAGAAGGAAAATAAGAAAACAGATTAAATCTGCTCTAAACCCCCATATTTCCAAAGTATCGTATTTTGGTGAAGAACTTAGAAAGGACAGTAGAGTTAATGAAGAGAAGGTCACTGAATCACTCCTCTGTGGGGTAAGGGAGTGACTTCTCAAGTATCAGGGGTTGTAATCCTCGCTGCATGAAGGTCTTGTAGCATTCTTGAAAGTGTTGTGTGTGGGTTCTAATGAGAAAAGCAGTGTATTAGTATTCTTTAAATGTCCTTAAGGAAATGTGGTGCATGGTGCATGGTGCATTAATTATCAAGGGTCAAATTCTATCTCCAGTTAAATTTATACAGGTTCAGGGGATGCAGAGGGGGACGGGAATTCCCCCATAATTTGAATCAACTGAACACCTGCTATCTGGACAAAGACACAAATGATAAGGAATTGGGCACTACCTCAGAGGTGATAAAAATACATCTTCAGTAGCAACTAAAGGAGGACACAAAACACGTTGCTACTGTAGTTGGGCACATCTGCATATCCAAAATTAGAAACTGTCCCTAACAAGCACTGAGCCATGTCTCCCCATTTGGAAGCTATTGGCAGAGTTGTTCCGTCTGTTTACTTGCTCAAACATAAAATGATCTCTTAAATTGCCAAAACAGATTGTAGAGAAAATTGGCAGGAGAAATGTTAACAACATGGCCCAGAGCTCCACTTGCAGGATTCACAGCACAAAGCCTGCAGATACTTGTCTCTAATGGTTTTTTTTCTTCCATTGAATTCAAGTGAAGGAGAAGAATATAGGGAAGAATAAAAATTAACAGCAGCATCAATGTCTGTATTTCACAAAACCAACCTTGGCACATCACTGGGGGTAAGCATTTTAAATCACATGTGAAAGGAGCTTACGCTGTTCTAGGCAACCCTGGGGTTTTACTGCTTCTGAAGTAATTAATACTTTATTCTTAAGCCCTTAAATTCCTAATTCATGATCTTTATCTTGCTGTTGTTTCATTGGGAAAATGAGTATTTATTTCTGTATGACAATTGTGTCAACTCACGTAGATGGAATAGCACCTGCTGAGCAGTGCCCTAGTGCTGCATGTCTGTGGCAGGTGTGGTCAGCTACATGCACCCTGGTACTGATTGCCTTATGCTGCCCATGGTACCTCTGACAGTTTAACAGGAACTGCAATTCCAAGAGGTATTCAGTATTTGGTGTGCTGTAGGCTTAATTCCACACAGCTGCACTCCCAATATCTGCATATAACTCATGTGATTAAGCATCTATCAGTTCAACAGCATTTTTTCTGTCTAGAAACAAGAAGGTTGAGTGTCATTCCTATTGCTAACATGAGTGTATCTCTGCAAGAAGGTGGAGCTCCTGCTGTGCTCCTGTACAGTGAGCATACATACATCCAACCTTGTTCTTTCTGTGGATTGATCTTCTAAGCTTGTTTTGTGTAGATACATAGAAATGGAAATTCTGAGAAACCTCATGTCCTTTGACTTTCTAGTAATTCTGTGTTGAAGTTTGACTTCTGATTTTCGGTAATCATTCTGCCTTTAAATGTAAAGTCCTAACAAACGCTTTAGAAATGACTTGGCAAAAGAATGACATTAATTTTCAATGACCATGAGTATTTTTTTTCAGATTTTTACATAGGTTTTATATTTTTAAACTTTCAGAAATTTTTAAAATGATTGACTGCATTCTTAAGAAATGATGAATCTAAGGAAATTTAAATAATATTTTAGAGCTCACGCTAAATGAGGAAATAGAAAGCTTTGAGAATTCCTTTGAAACCTCAAAGTGTATTCTACTTAAAAATGAAAAAAAAAATCTTTCTTTCTTGATCATTATCAAAATATGCAAAATTAGAGCCAGTGTTAAATTAATTCCTATGTATATGAACTTTTTACCTACACTTTCAGGAAAAATTCTGAAGATATGTAGTAGCATGCTGCTTCATCACTTCTTTTTGCTGTGATCCCTGTGTAGAACAATATCCACCAAGTATTTAGCATTCTAGTATTTTCTTTCATTTACTGTTTATTTACTGTATGTTTAGATACTCCACACACCATAAAATGTTGTAAAAACAACCTGTAACTTCTTTGTGGAGTTTTCTTCAAAGCTTATTTCTCACTTCTTTAACGGTATTCATTTACATTTTTTCCAGAGTTGTCCAAGAAATAAGGAGGTATTGGAATCCTCCAGTATGGAGGATATGGCTATATGGTCCTTATTTAAATGAAGAACTAGACATTATTCATGCTGATACAGTAAGTAGCACCTAGAGTAACCCGTTATCTTCTGTGTAGCCTCCTATTAGAAGCAGAGGGAGGCACAGCCTTTGCTAGGGAATTTTACAGTTGTTTGTTGGGGAGGAAACGATTGCTGAGAATCCAGAGCAGTGTGTTCACGATTCATCTGGGGTGGCATTGACTTCTCTTTCTGTTCCCATACTTTTTCAGATTCTGTTTTCTGGTCTCTCTCTTTCTTAATACTTGCGATTTACATAACGATAGCTCCCAACACGTGGGAAGAAACAGTATTGTTAGACCCCAGAATGCCAATGTGAAGGATACTTTTGGAATGTCAAATAGTCATTACAGTAATTCTGTGTGAAACTGTCAGTACAGGTGCAACTAAATAATTTAGATGACTTGAACTACGATTAAATTTCTGCTGAGCAGGTGGATGTTCAGTTTTCAGCAATGTATAATTCAGTTATAGACCATATTCCATGGGGGTAGCAAAGCAGGTATCTCTTAATGAAGTGACATTCCTTACCTGCTAAAGGTCAGCTTCCTGGTCCAGAGCAGGAGAAGCATTAGAGTCTATCAGTGGTGTTGTTAAAAAGCTGCTTCTTCTGTAACACAGGTTGAAAAGTGCATAACTCTTCTCTAGGAACAGCAGAAGCATTTTGTCGTTTAGAAGCTGGAAAGCAAACTCCTGCTCGAGGAATAACTGCATTTGGAAAAATTGTTAGCATTAGAAATAAGGACTTATAATGCTCTTAGTGGGCTGTTTATTCTATGTCATACTCCCACAATAGCATTAGATGTGTAAATTCAGATAGGTCATTGGGTAAGTTCACTGAAACACTATCTGCAAATCTGAACTGAGATTCTGGTAAGCTACTAATGTGTGAAAGAAACACATTAGAAAATTGAATAAAATGGAAGTTCCTTTCTGTTGCACGCAAGTCTATTTGGACTTAAATGGCATGTGACCTTGGGACAATTTCTGCCTGGGGAAAGTTCCCTTTCAGCAGCCCTTTCAGCCTTACTGTGAGGATGGTAAGCAACCTCAAATGAATCTTCTTAAATGTGAATCCTCAGAGATGCAGAGGGAAATATTTTAGGTTAAGTAGAACTCTGGTAGTCAAAGCAAGCAGATGTGACGCCTACATATCTGCTTCTTAATGATCTTATTCCATCTGGCTTTATTCTATAGAGCTGCTTAGAAAAAATATTTTTTCTTTCCTTTTTTTAAGCAAGTATAATATGATAATTATTATTATGGTTTATTATATTTTTATAGGGTTTCAGAAGTCTATTTTATAAGTCTACAGAAGAAATTATCATAACTATTGCTCTTTTTTTGTATTAGTGCTTCCGTATAAAATCAGTTGATTGCAGAAGCATGTAGCCTCAAAGTTTCAAAAAGTTTTCCATGAAGTTCCACAGGGAGTAGTATAGTCTTTCTGATTCTAATTTAAATAAATAAATTTGACAGGATGACTGTAACCTTGCTCACTGTATTGACAAAATAATATGAATTGTATGGTGGAAATAAAGCAAGCCGTCCAGAAAAATCCCCAAGGGCATGGATTTACTGCATATGTAAGTGGGTCAACTCATGCATGAGAAATGAATGCTAAATGTAAATTGGCTGCAAAACTGTAGACTTTTCATAGAATTGAATGAACTGATAACCTAAATATTTTGATAGGGATGTCCTATCATGCTTCTCTTTTGAAAACAGCAAGAAAGCTTAGCATTACAGAGAAATAATTAAATCATGTATTTGTGTAAACTAGAGCAGTGTTATTGGACTCCAGAATCAAAGGTGTTGCATTCATTTATGTTGCTAGTATTGGTACATTTGAAGTTGAACCTGTATTTGGTGAAACCTGTATTTGCATTGATGAGTTGCTTTATGTGATATACACTTCAATTCAATAAGACTGCTCTATTCCTTGATGGGTGACATGTTCAATCCAGCCTAGCAAAATACTTCTCGGGCTCTTTCAGGGGAAAATAATAATAAAAAAATAAAATCATCTGGTTAGAGGATACAAAAGAAAGAAACAGAAATTTCTGTCTCGCTGGTTTAATTTTCTGTTTGTGATAACATTCACATTGCAAGGTAAGGCTTATATGAAAGGCACCAGTAGTTTAAAAAACTACTACATAATCTTCAAATATAAGATAATAACATATAATAAGATAACATTTCATGGACTTAATTTTTAATCCACACTAATTTCCAGCTTATCAACAGATGAATATGTTACAGATAACATATTGACCTAAAGGTTTACTTCTGTACTTATAACTCTAAAAATCATGATTGAAGGCTAAAACAGCTATGTAAATGTGAGGAATAAATTGGCAGGTAGGCCATTTCCACATTTTGCTATGGTATTGACTCTATTGCATATGTCTCTTTGGGCTATATTTTATGGAATGAAAAATCCAAGCCATAATGAAGACAACTATGTAGTGTTTCGTGCTAACTGTTGTAATCACCTGTCCATTGACTAAAGGATGTGAGTCTAGCTTTAAACACTAGTGACCTTCAAGACTTAATCTACTTAGAAAGTTTCTTTTATTTAAATATATGGCTCTTTTTTTCTGTTGTGATACTCAGCAACTTAAATTATGATAAAACCCCAACAACTTATTTTTCCAGTGTCTTTGAATATATTTTAGTGGTATCTAAATCACTAATTATTTTTAATGAGTATGTACTTTTGAAGTCAGTCTTTTTTTCATATAGAAAAAAGAGAATGAAAATAAAACCTCTTCATGGCAGCTCAACTTGGGAGCTAATTAAATTGAGGCTTTTAAATGGGAAAAAATTAATTAGCCAAAAAGTTGAGAAGTAGGAGTTAACACCTCCAGAGATCTTTGGGTAGTTAAATACTTGCATGGAAAATATAATTTCTAATTTCCTTGTTTTACTTCATTCTCCATTACCTGCTTATCATTTTACCCTCTAGTTCCATCTTACTTAATGCTTATGTGCTGTGCATCAGTTGCTAGGGCACCATCTTAGGCATTAAACCTCCTGCTAAAGAACAAGATACTGTGTTTCTTCTGAAACCATCTTTAATCTTGATCCATGGAGATTTGAATGTCTCACCCCTATGATACTCACAGGCTTCACTGACCTTGATAACAGGAGTATCTGGTCCTCTGTGGCACTCAGTTTTCTGGGGGTTTTTTTGGGGTTTTGTTGTGTTTTTGTTGTGTTTTTTTTTTTTCCCTTTTGTTTTTGGTTTTTTTTTTTTTGCATGTTAACACATATGTCTGTGATTTTGTGGATTTTGTGATTTCCTTAGGCTGTCAGTAGATATATCAGTTGTGACAAAGCCAGCACTGCAATGAGTGTAATTAATGATTTAACTTTTTAACCAACCTAACATGAGAAAAGAAGGAGCAGAAGTGCCATTTCTGCTTGTCTAAAAGATCTGAGAGGATAAGGGTTTACTTCTCAAAGCAGTAAATTAGAGTGACACAAGATGGCTTTCCAACACTTTCTGCTCTTGTAATTGTTCAAACAATGATTTAGTTACAGAAATATTTGTGTACTTTTTTTTGGAGGCTCTTTGTCTCACACCAACACAGTCTCACTGTTAGAAACCACATTATTTTAATGGAAAACTGAAGGATGTTTCTTTTCCCCCCTGGATCTGCCTTGAGTTTCTTTCTCTCCTGTCTTTTCTCACTTGGTAAATAGTGATCTGGTTCAGTCCCCCTATAGGACAGGGTATAAAGGGGGAGATGCTGAATATGTCACTTAGTAAGCCAGCCACAAGCAGAAAATAGAGTGGGGTCTGAATGTCCCTAGTGCACATCAGGAAAATCTAGTTTGAAGAAAATACCATTTCAGAGGTGGGTTTTTTGAAATTCAGGATTTTTCTGAACTTCACTTCTCTTATGCCCTTGCTTTGTCTTCCCTTCCTTCTTTTTTTACTAGGGAACAGTGGTGTAAAGTGAACCCATACCAAGTTTGGCCAGTCTAGCCCTTTTCTAGCCTTAAGAGGAGAAATACACTCCAGTGTGTGACTTCTTTTGCCAGTATTAACTGATTTTTTGGGGGATAAAAAAAGGGTTTGGCATAACAGGAGGGCCGTTCTCAGTTTCCACAATAGTGTGTGGGTAAGTAGCTGAGGAGGATAGTGTGGCTGGTGTGGGTTTTGGCACAGCAGAGGTGGTCTTTGAGAGAAGACTGGAGGATTGTCTTATGAGGAACCTATGGCAAGACCCAGAGTCTGTACTGGGGCAAGGTCTGGGTGTCTCCAGGCTGTGCCTCAGTGTGACAGTTCTGAGCAGGGGTCCTACTTTCTTCTCACATCATTAAGTGAGACACAGGTACTTTGTCACCTTTGATCTTAAGAGAGATTGGCTACCATTTTGTTGCAGAGCTGGAACTGCTCAGTAGTGCTGTTCCCTCAGGTAACACTGAGGGAAAATGAAGGATTCAAAGGATCTGTTGAGATGCCTCAATCTCATCTCTCATGGTTTCTTGCCTGCTCAGCAGAGTTACTCGCTCTGGTGTGGGCTGGGCTGCCCTTGGCTGCAGTGCTGTGAAAACAAGAGGAAGGGCCAAAGGTTTTATTTGCCTGTGCCAGTAAGCTGCAGACATGACCAGGGGAAGGGTAGCAGGCATGGAATGAGGTCACTTGTTTGGTGTTGCCTTTTGTTTAGCATTCCTTTCTGCACAGTGCATGTTTCTGGCTCAGATAATAGCTGACATGTTGTCTTGAATTGAGTGAGCAGTCAGGGTCCTTTTCAACAGAAATGAATCACATGAAAGGCTCAAAAAAGCTTGGTAGTGATGGAAAATTAAGCAGAATTTTCCATGATGGCAGAAGTTATAGTAAGCTGACTTTATTGTGGGGTTGGAGATTAGATGATAAGCCTGTATTTAAAATTAGTAGAAGAAATACTCAGAAGACACAAATGAGAGTTGACCTTTTGGTATTAAAAAAACCCATTAAGTGGAATAAGTCTATAAAGTTACAGGTAGGATACAACTGCAGAAGTGAATGTGATTATGTACAGTTTCTTAGAAGGCAAGAACTAGGAGCAGGAATTGTAGCACTCAGGCAGCATACTTAGAAGAAAAGCAAATATGTGGCATATAATAAAAACATGAAACTCATTAATATAGGAGCCAGGGAAGACTAGAAGTTTAAAATACATTAAAAGGAAGATTAGACAAGCTTGTGAAAGTTAAATTAATCAGAAAATATTAACTGTTGTTATTCAAATCCAGTGACAGGGTTGGTAAGGCTCTGGTATGCTGATAGCGGGAAACTGAAATGACCTTACTACAGGGAAGCTGTTCCACTGGTACTCACCTTGGCATGCATTACTGACCAGTGACAGAACCATGATGGTGTCATCAGTGAAACCAATGAGTCCATTGTCGCTGTTACTTATGAACAGAAACACACAGACTCCAAATAAATTTATGAGAAGTCTGGAAAGAGGAATCTTTACTAACAAAATGGAACACCTTATATAAGGTACTTCGCTAAGTAGGAAGTGATTGGTGAATAGGAACACCACCTTCCCCATTACCATTGGCTAAGTAAGAGAAACAATATATTCTGTGTTATGAAAACAGGGATGAAAAACACCACCTGTTGTTTTGAGAAAGAATATTGTTTGGAGAGTATGTTTACAAAATTTCTCTTGGGAAAGTGAGAAGCTTTCCCTTGGGAAGAAAAGATCCTGACAGGCCTTCATGTATGAAGTTTCACAGACACAGAATTGTCAGCCCCACAAGTCCATCAGTGAGCTTAGTACCTTGTGCAATTTCTAGTCACAGCTGTGGCTCTGTCCTACCAAGTTGTGACCAACTCATGGTGTCCTTGGTTAACCATAACTGGCTTGAATATAGAGTTAAAAAGGATTAATAATTATGCACCTGACCCCAGACCCCCTCTGATATTGGTGAACTTCATTCAATATATGTGTTTTCACAGGCTGTCTGTTGCCAGCTAGAGAACATTTCTGACCCTTGAAAGGTGAATTTTTGCAGAGAAGGCTGAAATGCAAAGGTTACTAAGATATGATGGGTATTTCTTATGTACATGAAAGTGTTTTTCCATGGCATGGCAGTTGACAGACAAGGTATTGGTCAAGAATAAGATGGCTTTGACCTCACTAGCATTTTACTAGTTTTCAAGTGAATATTCTTATCATTACTACACTTGGCTTGGCAATGCAGGATCCTCTTGAAGCATAAAAAGTGGATTCTTAAATGAATTATATGCTCCAACCACCAGAGTGTATCTGGTCCATTGGACCAGAGTAGAGCTAGGCTGTAACTGCTTCCCCCTCTTGTAAAATAAGGATTTTATGTCCTTAGAACCATTTCCTAGAGATCTGCTTCTGTTACACTGAAGAACTTCCTAGTGGAAACATCGCTTATGTTATCAGGCTTAGAAATGAGACATCACTTGGAAGTTGTGTTCCCGTGAGATCTGAGTGTGATGCTAACTGCAACTCCGAGCTTTAAAATTCAGAAAGAGGAAGGCTGGAAATAGTGGGTGCTGAAAATCAGATTGTTGCATGACCTCTGTTTGCCCTGTCGAGGGGTCACTGAGACTTGTCTGGTGCATGCACTAAACTTGTAATTTATGTTTGTGGAGGATGTCAGGAATAAGATTCATGCCTGGATGTGCAGGTGCTCCATTAGGACTTAGAAAGACATGGATTGATTAGGTGGTTATTGCCATCTGCAAAATTAGCCTGGTCAGAGACCCCTGACAGGGAAGCTTGGTGTCATAACCAGTGAGCCAGGCTGCAATTGATAAAGCCTTAAAATGTTGGCAGTAGATAACTGCGATATCTCTGAGAGCTATCACATGTGGTATGCCAGCTTGGAAGTTTTGGGGATGCCATACTGCATCTGTTTGACGTTGGAACTGAATTTTGCCATGACTTTTTGTGTCTGGATCTGCAGAAGATGAGTAAACAGTCCTCTGTGTGTGAGAGAGATGGGGGGGGGGGAGGGGGGGGCAGAGAGAAATTTAGCTGGTTTCTGTTGCTTTTGAGGCAGTGTATAAATATATGCCAGATGTATAAATGAGACTTGGGAATTGAGTATATCCCACAGGTATAAATGAGACTTAGGAGTTATCTGTTAGGCCTCTGTTGGTAGGAAAAGATATTCCTATGCTTGAGGAACTTGGGGAATCCTAGGAAATCTGCTCCATGTGAGCAATTTGTTTATATTTTGCAACATGACCTTTTCTGACATAACTCTAAGTAGAATGAGAGGATTGAGAGCTGAGGCACACAGTCCTCCTGTCAAATAAAGCTGATAAAGCTGGCTGTTAGAATATATCCTGTGGATCTGGCTTTCATTCACCTGTATATCCTGCTCAGTGTTTGGTTTCTGTTCTCAGGTATGAACTGCACAGAAATGGAGCCATTTTCTCAGGTTGTTTCTTACTGATTTTCAAGAACTGGCTGGAGAGAGGAGCGGAATTTCAGGAATTATTTCCTATAGAATGGGCACTTTGACTCAGTGCACCTATGAACATTGCAATGTAAGGGCCACTGAGGCAGGTCCTTAGCTGTCATCAGTATTTGCTCACAGAAATCTTGTCATGCATGTTTTGAGCCTGATCTTGAAAGCCTTCAGATTTTTTGCCCCAAGTGACTATCCATGTGTTACCTGAGGTGTTCCTTGTTTGTCAAACAAGTTCTCCTAGACACAACTGAATATATGACTCAACCATTACTGATTTGTATGAAGACAGGGCAGTACATCTTATTACAACTGGATTTGGAAAGTCTGCTCTTTATTCCTGATCTTTCTGATGGCGTCCTTTGTTGCCTATATCAAACTACTTCAGTGTTATTTCCTTTCCTATAAAATGGGAATCATTGTGCTGAAAGCCTTTGGAAACCTCTTTGAAGTTATAAAGAGAAGGATAGAACAGCTGAATGGTATGGCTTCTGGTTGTTCCTACTTGTGTCTGTAAATTTTTTAAGTGGTAGTTTGGGAACATAGGAAACAGTGCAAGAGGGAGTGTCTTGAGTCATAAGCTCTAGTCTTCCCTTTGAGAAAGGTATATCATACAAAATTCTCAGAACCCATTTTAAACTCTGTATTAATCTAATTACAGCTCTTTTTAAAACTGTCTTCTTAAGTAAGACAGTTCCTTAATTTCACCTGCTGCAGGTAAAAAGCCTCATCCAATTGTCACAAAATAGTTCTTAATGGCCCATTGTCGTTTTGTTTGCATGGTACTTCTGCCTCTGTTGTGTGTTGAGAGAGGTGTCGTTCTCAGTCTTCTGTTATGTGAAGCTGAACAAGTAAGTAGTTTTCATGTGCTTTTGCAAAAGTCTTATTATTCCACAAAGTCTTGACTCTGCCTGTTCTGATAGAAGCTCACTTTTTTGAGTACAGAGGGTGAGAGTATTTTTCACACTATTGTAAGTGAGATTTAAAGAGTACCTTTCCTGATTAATTTCAGGATTATATTTAGTTTTCTTCATGGCTGTTTTGGTGGCCTGCAGTTTTTGTATGATTAATTTGGATATGCAGGTACATCTCTTTCCAACTATCAAACTTATAACTTGCAGCAGAAATTCTCTGAAGAGCATATTTTTGCATTAAGTAATATTAAGTTCCCTCTTATTGCTCCAAACCTCAAACCTGATTAGTTTTACATAGAGAATCTTTTTTACAGCCATATCCCAGTAATACGATTATGTAATAGCATTAATCATCATCAGACCCTTAAGGTATTTCCTTTTGGTATCTTTCAGCATCATTCCTCTGTTAGCATGACTTCTTACATTTTTTGTGCAGTGAGCTGGTCTACCTGTCTGAATTTGCAATTCTTGGATCAGTCAACATATTTTCTAACTTAATACATAAATCTTATTTTTTTGTACTACTTCTCTGAGGCTGCCATGCCCAATTCGGTAGATTGTTAATAATCCATGCAATGATATTTATGATTTCAGAGTGCTTAGTTATTCTGAGGTTTTTTCAGTTTGGGTGCATAGAAATCTGCATAATAACAGACATGTTGGAAATTTTGGTGAATATAGAAAATACCAATGGAAAACTTTTATCACAAGGATTTGCAGTAAGTTGCTTGATAAAAGGTTATTAAAAAATGTTTTTGAGAAAAAAGGATCATATGATGACATACCACATATGGTGATAGGCTTGAGATATTCCTTGCCTGCTGGTTTCATACAGCTTTTCGTAAAGTTCAGGTAATTGTATTGCCTTTCTTGATGTGAATATGTAAAACAGTATAAAATTTAAAGGCCTTGTTAAAAGTCTTCTTCTTTTTATTATTCACTATAGATATGGATGTCATTTTTGGGCAGTAACAGTTTCCTGGATACCTTTTTTTTGAAAGATGCTGAAATTTTGCAAATGCTTTTGCTGCACTGTGGTTCCTTTCAAAGTTATTCATAACAGAAATGAGGACAGCCCTGTTTCTGTGCTCAGAGATAAGAGTATTGTGTGGAACACTTGTTTCACGTGTAAGTTGCTGTCTCTGTGTTACCTATGTATCTCTGCCATTGGAAAATGGCATACCTATTTTTCATAAGTTATAAGAAGTAGAAAGAAGAGAGAGGGAAAGAGAGAGAAATCAGAATAATTAATACAAAGTTTCATAGAGCTAAAGCAGAATTCAGGTCTGAGTCCCTATTTGAAAAACCTGAACATATGTCATGCATTTGTGTGCATGATGTGTTATGCCAATTTTATACAGAATTTTGGAAATTGCATGAAGGTCATAATTTTAGAGGAAAGTGATGTGCCGATCACCCTCAATCCTGCTGGACACACAGTTAAATTAGTGTGCATTCAGAAAGAGAATGGATATGTGGCAGACAATTGGATTTGAAATATCAATTGTAACTTTCAATGCTGCATTTGTACATGAAAACCAAAGAGGGTCCAGGTTTAATATCTGAAGGACCATAGCTCAAGGTCTTGTGTATCTTTTACTGCTGAGATCAGCTATTTAGCTATTTTACATACTGGAATCTTCTCCCTCTTTCCCTTTGTCCATATCCAACTCCACCAAGATGACTTAAACTTTTATTTTGCTGATGTCCAGCATAAGAAAAGAAATCTAGACAGTCACAACTAGTTTGACCTCACAGCAAAATTCCTTTTTGCCAACTCAACTCTATACCGATTAATGGGTTGTAGAGTGATTTCTTCTCTGGAGGAAGAGGAACTTCTAGGAGAGATCTGAGTTAGTCATCTTTGGCCAATTTTGCCAGTGAGGTGGTCTGATGTGCCTCTTACTGTCCTGCCTTCCTTTTTAACCTGGGACTGTCATCTGCCAGCTCAGTGGTTGGTGGTGTTCTCCTGAGACTCTCTGGTAACATTTCAAGGGGGTGGAGCGTGTTTCTTGGGGTGGTATTAATCTCATATTAACTTGTTATTTTGATTACAAAAGTGACAGGAAACTTAGAGGCACAAGTACATTCTCATGTTGGTGTACTGGAACAATGAATCTGTGTACTTTTTCCAAAGACATTTTGTTATCAGGGTAGGGGAGGCCAAACCCCTGTGTAGATCTGTGTGGCCAGCTCCAAATGCCTTGCCAGTGGATTGTAAAGTAAAGGGAAGTCCTTTAACTTGTGTGTAAGCCTGAAATTGAGGGAATGTCCTGCTACTCTTTTTGGGTTTATTTTGTCTTGTGTTCTTCACTGCTAAGCTGGATCTACATTGCTTCCTCTTCTGTGTTCATTTTACAAACTGTTTCTTAGGGCCAAGTTAGGATTCTGCTTCAGCAGACTAATAGCAGTCTAAGGCTGTATGCATGTGCTTAATGCTCTAGGTATGAATTGTGACAATTTCCCTAATAAACAATAGAATATTTTTAATGTTTTTAGACTTTCCATGAGCATTTTTGCACTGATAGATGTAAGGACTGTTGCATTTATATGCTATTAGAGCAGTATCAAACCAGATGATAGAAAACATGGCTTATTTATTCAAATGCAGTCATCAACCCTCACTTGTCTAGAAGCAGACATATTTTTAATTGCTAAGCAAAGTTTGTTTATGTTAGAATTATTGCTCAAAATGACCTTGGCAATTTGCAGTCCTCTGTACCTAATAGCTTTCTGAATGAAAACAGTGGACCCTGAACTCTGGAGGGGAATAAAGTAAAATGCTCTACTGTGTATTAAGAGGAATTTTCAAGTATGCTTTTTGTATTGTTTGATAACAGCGCTATTTACTAAAATACTAAAATACTAAAAGCTATTTAATCTTTCTTATCAACAGTTAACCTTGATAGACCTTGTCCCTGTAGACACTCAGCATTTTTTTATTCTAATTTGCTTAGTGTGCTCTCTTCTTAAGTGAGTAGCTCATTTAAAAAAAATGTGCCCTTTCCCCTTTTGTTTAATGATAATTCTTTTCAAAGAAACCTGCTGCCATATGGCCAGCAATAATCTATATTTTTTCCTCATTTCCTATTTTTTTTGTTGTTGTGTGTTTCCGTGGCTACATTTGGTTTAATATCTTGAAGTGGAAAGAGTCACTGCTTATTGAAATGGTGGTCTGTAAAGATTCCATTGTCTTTCAAACTAAATTTCTTTTTGGTGTCCTGTGTCTTGTTCTTGTACAGGGTTTTGCTAACATCTCTGCTTTTTCTGTGCTTTCCTACACAGATAACTTTCCACGCTTCCCCCTCATATGTCTTTAGCTTTGGCAGATTGGTTAGAAATACTCTTAAATTAGCACAACAGAAATAAAGGCATTTTAAAGACTCTTTTAAAAATTTTTTAAAAAGTTTATTATTATTTAGTTTTATCCTTTCCTGGACTTTCTGGCTCAATCCAGTATATCTTAATTCAGTATATTTTGCTGTATTTCTGTTACGGAAATTATGGTAGTGACAGTGAGAATTCCCAATTCCACTGCTTTGTGGGAGCCTGCTTGACAAAGCGTTAAAAAGTAGCCTTAATAAAAAGAAATTAATTCTATTGATAAAAGTGCTAAAATTCAATGTGGTGACAAGCTGTGCTGTCTTGGAAAAGCGATTTAAACCCCCTAAATCATAAGATAATTTTCTCAATGCTTTTTAATACTGAAATCTACAAACAGGGGTTACATACATGAAAAGCAAAGGACCATGGAAACATTTCAATTTGCAGAACTGGAAGGAAAAGTCGTCAAGTAAACTTTACTCTGACAATGTGTTTTAAGAATGGAAACGTTGATACTTTGAGATCTCTCTGAGAAGTGAAACGATTCTGTGGTACATTTTAAAAAAACAGTGCTGTTGTTCATTGTTGTCTATTTGAGATTCTCACATCAACATCTGCACACAGAAGTAACTGCTATTAAACTGTTCAGGTCATTAAACTGGGTATAAGGCTGTGCAGAAAGAATACATAAAACATGTATCATTCATCAGTATTCTACAGTAACTATCTGCCAGCTTCCTTCTGGCACTTTTACTGTGTTTCCTTCTTAGAGGAAATGAGATCATTCAAGGTAGGCTTGTCCTTGATGAAAGAGGTGTAAAGTATCTCATATTTTTCAAAAGTGTTATTGTTTAAGAGCTTGCCAGAATAGCTTTTTGCTGCTAAATTTTTTATGTCCAATACTAAAAAATTGAATACTAAGAAATTGTCCTAAGAATTAGATAAATGTTTATTAAAAAAATTTTTGGATAATTGGCACTATGTAACTGTTTGGAAGCAGATTTTAGTTGGCAACCTAAAGCTCTCTGAGGACAATTTGTAAATTTAACAGATGACAACTTATTGAAACAGTCCATTAGTCAATAGGAGACTTGATATCAATTTTTATTCTGATAGAGGAGAAGAATTAACTGTCAATTTAAAAATTGGGAGTCATTATGGCTATGATCTGATTGAAGTAAGTATGTGTGAGCAGACTAGACTCCGGGCAGTACTGTGTTTATTTGGAGTTTTAAAAGGCACTATTTGCAAACCTTAAAGCAATTAACTTAAATGTAGCACAACTGTAACCAAATTGCAATGAAATGCAATATGACACGGAATAGAATCAGTCTTGGTTAAGAAGTGATAGTCATGAAGGACCTGATTAAGGTGATAAGCAAAGACTGACACAAATTTTGGTAAGTTATTCTAGGTGGGGCAAGAATAGAATGTGAGTAACAAAATACAAAACCAAAACCCAAACCCGCTGAAAAAAAGATAAGTGAAAAATTAAATGGAAAATGTGATTGTAAGTTCAGATAAATGTGTATGTTCAGCTTATATCTATGAAATAATGGCCTCTGCACTGACCATTACCTCTCATGAGCTACTTCTCTGAAGACAAGATCTCAGTGCTTTGTAACAGTCAGAAAAAACATTCAAACATTAGGAATAAATAGGAAAATAATAGAGAATGAAAGAAAAGAAACCTTGATTATACATCTGTGGCAGTCTGTTTTTCACACAGACTTTGAATAATGTTTTTGGCTCTGGTATGTTAAAAAAAACCCAAAAACGTTCTGAAAATCACCAAGGATGATTAAATTCAATTGGAGGAATGAATTCCTGGCGTAGGAATCTTCAGCCTAGACAAAAGGGGTTTAAGAATTCAGAAAGGTGTTGTAGAAAGCTCTACAGAATTATCATAAAGAGTGTAGTCAAGGAGTGACTGCTATCTCTGTCTTCTCATGAAAGAACTAGGAAGTAACAAATGAAGCTTATCAGAAGGAAAACAAATCAAGAAGAAAGAGGTGCTTCCTTGTGGAAAGTATAAAACAACGTATTTTTCTACTGGAAGTCTTATATGAGTGCAAAAAAATCTAGATTAGTTCAAGGATAAGGTGAGCAGTGAGAAAAAATTCTGCTGCAGTATGAGAAAAACCCACACCAGGTTCAGGAAATACACCAGACTGAAAACAACTGGAGTCAAGGGATGTGTACTTAGGGGAAGTATCATATATGTTTACCCTGTCCATACTGCTTCCAGCTAGTGCTTGTGGCCATTCTTGGAAAAAGAACACTAGGCCAGATGGACCTTTGGTCTAAGCCATTACTAGACACTCTTAAATTCTTTATATAGAAGCAGTGATAAAACTTCTATATAAAATATTTTATAAAAATATAAAATCTGAAACGTTTATATATAGATGAAAAGAAATTGCTGCTGAATATAAGTTACTAGCTAAATATGAAAGATACAGAAAGGTGAAAGAGTACCTTATAAATGGTGAATGGAGTTAAAAACAATAAAGCCTTTAAAATAAAGGATCATTTTGAAATGTATTTTTTAGCTGTAACCAAGATAACTTCTGCCAACTTTCTTATTTCAAGTCAATGGAATGTGGTTTCTAATCCAATCCTGTCCAATTTTTCAAAGTGTTTTTACATGTTGAATTTGTATTTGAAATAAGTAAGCTCTTATTTCACTTTTGGGATTTAGGTTTTCTAAATTTGCAACAACATATAAAAAGTTACAGTATTTTTGGAATGAAGCAGAAAGATGTGTCCATCTCACTTCCTCAAGGTATCTGAAGCTGGACTACAGTAGTGTTTGAAGAGGGTTTGTGGTCAGTGAGGCATATGGCAGATGGCTAACTGCAGATTTCAAGGCATAGCTGTTACCAAAGGGGAGTCTCAAATGGGAATGCTTTTAGTAGTTTTCCCAGTGGCTAGTCTTAGTTAAACACTTGGAACTAATTTTCCACTAACTCTAGTGGATGAGATGTGTGCTGGGAAATTAATTTTAGATAAAAAGTTAAATATTCTCAGAGGTAAAAGGAAATTTGGTGCTTTTTCAATAAATGCCATTATGGAGTGATTTCAGATTCTGAGTTAAATGGTTAAAGTCTGAAAATCCTTATTTTTAATAGTCAGATGTAAAATAATCAGTTTGAGTTAAATGTTACTTATCACAGGATGAGAGCTGGATTTGAATGCCAGAAAAATGTAGGAGTCATTCTAGTTGATTTTGTCACTGTAGCACTGGGGCAGATAAGGTCAGAATCTGATAAAAAAGTTAAACTACTGTTCCGAATAATCACTGTGTCCGGCCTTACTGTCATTCGTAAATCTATATTTTTGCCCTTAGATCAGCTTCCCTTTTGACTTTGTGATTGACTTGTAACATGTTCACAGACATTTTAAGTATTCTGACCACTGAGCAGCTGAGCTGGAATTTGATTGTTTTGTATTACAAATTAGAACCTCAGAGGTTCAGTGAGGACACCAGTGGGTAGAAGGAGCATGATACTCTGAGCAGAGGTTGTACAGAATCAGTGCTGATACCAGAGTATGGTGTCCCCATGGAAGGTGGATTTGAAACAGCTGAGTAGAGTTCAAGGGAGGACAACAGATGATTGTAAAATAATGTTAAGCTGTTGGAGCAACAGCTATTCATTCATCTGTGAGAAAGAAATTGTTTTAGTATTGTGTAGAGATATTTGCACAAGGAAAAGATATCAATAAAGGTGGGACTTTACAGCAGTCCTGACAGAGTTATGATAAGGTCTCCTGGCTGTGGATTTAAATGAACTGTATCTTCCTAAAGGTAGTTAAATGCAGTTAATATTTTTATTTAGGGGAGACATGGCCTGGATCAATGATGTTAGCTGCTACAGCTGTTACATTTTAAAATGCAATCCTGTTGTGTCCTGCCCCTTTCAGCATCAGGCTAATTGGGTGTGGAACCTAGAGATGTCCTCTCTCACAGGTATTTAAAAAGGACTTGAGAACCTTTTCACCTTTTTTTGCAGTATGGATGTATCTTATTCTGTGCCAAACTTCTTACCATCCTGAGACTGAAATTTTTTAATGTACTTGAATTCAATGCAGGGTGTTGGAGTACAAAATACCAGCTTGTGCTATGCAGAGAGATGCAAGGAAATTGCAAACAAAGGGAATATCTGTATGAGAAAGAGAGGCTTACAACTGCTGAAGGCTAGAATTGCATCGTCATGGTATCCAGTCTCATTTCTACATTGATCTTGTTGGATGTTATTGACACCTTTCAAAGCTTTATGTATGTCTTCTTTGTGTGTGCTTATGGTGGCTTGCACATAGGAAGTCAGGCTTACTCCTTTCCTTATTATCGCTATTTTTAACTCCAGTTGGTGACTCACTAGCATGTAGCCACTTGCTCCCTGCAGCCCTCACCAGTGGGATAGCAAGGAAAATCAGAATCAGGAAAAAGTAAAACTTGTGGGTTAAGGGAAGTTTAGTTAGTTTAGTACTTAAAGTAAATAATAGCAATAAACCAAACAAATATAATAATAATAGTAGCAGCAGCAACAACAACAACAAAACAGCAGCAGCAACAACACAGCAGCAATAACAATAAAAGGGGTATTAACAAAAAGAGAGAAATAAACCCTAAGAAGAATGTGTGATGCCCGATATAATTGCTTACCACCTGCTGACTGATACCCAGCTGACCAACAATCACTCCCTCCCAGCCAATTTCTCCCAGTTTATTCACTGAACACGATGTTCCGTGGTGTAGAATACCCCTTTGGCCAATTTGGGTCAGCTGTCCCAGCTGCACTCCCTCACAGGTTTTGTGCTACTTCTTGCTACCAGGGCACGAGACAGTGAAAAATCCTTGACTTAGGGTGGCACAACTTAACACAAACCAAAATATCAGTGTGTTAGCAACATTGTTCTCACACTGAATCCAAAATACACAGCACTGTACCAGCTGCTAAGAAGAAAATAAATCTATCCCAGCTGAGACCAGGACATGATCCTTACGTAAATAGGAAGGATTGTAACTATTTTCTTAGAACATCCAACATCCCTAGAGCATCTTGCGTTTAAACTGTCCAACTTACTCTTGCCTTTGCCTATTCTTTGCTTCATTGGTTTGTAATCTCTACTGATTGCAGGACCTGAGAGAACTGGAGAAATATATGCTATTTATAAGGTCTTCCTACATCCACTGCTTTTGGATCTTTCAGCATGTAAAGAATTGTCAGTGTGGAAGTGAAGTGACATATGAAGGGCTTGCACAGGAGAACAGCATCTGTGATGTCCAAGTACAGTTTCTTTGGACATTTTCAAATAACCCGGTAGAAATGGGGCAACTGCAGAATCTGATAAAAAAGTAAAACTACTGTTCAGAATAATCACTATGTCTGGCCTTACTGTCATTGATAAATCTATATTTTTGCCCTTTGATCAGCTTCCCTTTTGACTTTGTAATTGACTTGTAACATGTTCACAGACATTCTAAGTGTTCCGACCACTGAGCAGCTGAGCTGGAATTTGATTGATTTGTATTAAAAATTAGAAAATTCTTTTTTTTTATTAAGCAGCATTTATCAAATGGGTGCATTTGATTGTAATACACTACTTATAATTTATATTCGGCTGTAAGGAGTGCTAAACATTGCTGAACTACTTTGAGAATATGTAAATACCTGAAATTCATTATTGTTTCTTTAGGTCCTGGGTAATCTTTCGTCCTGAGATTGTTACCTTATTACTAGCATGACTCCAGAAATAAATTAATATTGCCTTCCTGTTAATTTTCTCTAAGGTAAATAATAAACAAAGCAAAGAAATTGCAAATAAACAGATTGAAGTAATCTTGATATTTGTATGAAATATTTTTATATAGTTGTTTTATTATTTTATCTTTCTTACATAAGCAAAGCAGGCACATTACTGTGAAATAAGACTTTCTTTTCCCAGTCACTGTTGGCACTACTTTTTAATACACTTTTCAGTATTTCAGCATTTAAGTTAGAAGAGCTATTAACTTCCCTCAGCAAACAAATAGGAAGCCTAACAATACAATGCTTAAATGTGACTTTGGCTGTAACTACTTCAGTGGAGAAAGTAGTAAAATGATACACAGAGTGGGTATCAGCTGTATAAGCTTAGTCCCTTTTTGCACTTATTCAGGGACCAGAAGAGTTCCACAGTCCTTACAGGTACCTAGAGATGTCATTGTCTATTAGTATTAATATTCCTTTGTAGAAGCAACAGTTTCAGTTCTGATGGATACATTTGAAAAGCTTAACAAAGTAGGAAAGGTTTGGAGAAATGCTAAAGGAGTGATCTAAGACAGGAGTTTGGTCATTAGGCTAATCCTTTTTTTTCGTTGTTGAATAAAATATTGAAAGGGTTTCATGGTTTTGAAAGACCTTGTGAAGAGAGATGTTTGTTTGGAGAAAGGCATTGTATGTGTTGAAGAAAGCAAAACTTAGATCAACTGTCTGGAAGATGAGCTCAAGTTTGAATTAAAGGGAATATTTTCAAGAGTAAAGATAATTAACCATGATTACCAATGGATGATTAGCCACGAGGATTGTCAAAGAATGTTCATATTTATATGAACTTACAAGGCTAAGTAATGGTTCTATTTCTCTATGGTGGAGAAGTTCATATTTTACAGCTTTTTGTGGATTCATGGTAAGAAAAATGGTCAACGTGCTGCAGAGCAGGTAGATTCAAGACAGACTTACCTAGACTTTCCAGGAGTTAGGGGTGGCAAAGAACAAAATTTGTAGAAGTGGAGAACTTGCTGTTCTTCAGGGTTATTATGTATACAAGATTGATGGCTGACCATCAGGATGCATTTAAGGCTGTGGCTTGACATTTGTCTGGGGCTGATCTAACATTATCTTGCTGTTTGAAGAGATGCTGCTGCTGTCAGCTGTGCCAGTGCCAGGGATGTTCCTACCCCTTTGTGCAGGAAGTTAACACTTGTGAGTAGTGTGGGAAGACTGGGACAGGATTCTCTTTTCAATGACAGTGAAGTTCTGAACTGATTTAAGAGAATTGTGAATCTTGACTAATCTGTCTGTGAGGAGGTAGGAAGTTAATGGAGATGGGGTAGTAAAAGTACTTCTTATACTGCTGAAAGTTATTGAAAATCCCCCTCTCCCCCAAATGTTTAGCTGGTCTAATTAAATTAGGTTGTACTTCAGTTTAATCCAATTTCTGTGTATCTGGAGATAATTTCATGAAAGGTGAGGTTGAAGTAGGTGATCTAGTCACTTTCTGTAAGATGCTGCCCAAGTGGCATATCAGAGAGTTTAGTGGTTCTCCACCCTTAATGTTCATCCTTGATTCCTCTGTCTTAAGAAATTGTTTTAAGTTAGTGCCTTGATAATTTTGGTTTAAGGTGTGCCAAAGATTTGATGCATCATTGTGCACAGAATGCTGAAAGAAAGAAATGTGTCTCCTCATGTAGGGTATTCATCAAATTCTCCTGAACTGTGGTCTGGTCCTTTTCTAATTGGTCTAAATACAAGCTAAATGTGGATCCTGATTGTAAGGGCTGTGAACCTGTAAGAATTTCCTAGTGGCCTTTCTTCTGCCTTTTCCTGTAGGTAAAAATCTGCCCCCAGCATGAAACTGCAATTTTCCAGTACACCAAGAGCCCTTTGAAGTAACAGACTTTCAGTTTTGGAAATTTCTGCAACATCAAAAAGCTTTATGGCATCCAAGCCCCTGCTTTGTAGGGGAGATGATCAGCACATCAGTGAAACTGCTTCTCATAGCTAAAGGGCCTGTAGAGCTGTACAGGTGTCTGAGGATGGAAGTCTTTGGACAATAGAGAGTGGGATGTGGGAGCACAGAGGTAGGACACTTGGGAGAAAATTCTCCTTGGTAGCAAAGTGATTAAGAATTTCAAAGGGCTTTAAAGGTGTAAATGCATTTTCAGAACTTGGAATTTCAATTCCAAGCTTGTTATATTCAGAAATAAGGAAGATATTTGTGCATTGCTTTATGACTAAAAATTGCTAGAAAAGTTAAGAAGGATGTTAAAATGTTGCCTTGTGTCACATCAGTCACTTGCCTTTATTCACTTGCATTGGAATGGATATGGATTCTCCATTCTGCTTGCAGAAACCACTTCCATTTTTCTACCTCAGTTTTTAAAACTGGAGTTATAAGGAAAAGGTGAAATTTAGGCAAAGGTATCCCTTTTTTCCCCATGGTCATGAATGGTGGAGATAAAGAAGGCATAAGACAACAGACATGGAGGCCAGATGTTTTTCCCTATTTTAATTGGTGAAAGTGAAAATCTAACAAAAAGTTTGCCAAAGACTGTATTAACATAGTCCCTTTTTGCACTTGGTTTTGGTGCCAGTTATAATAAAAAAATAAAAGAGAAGAATTTCAGTGCTTAATTGGTCAGTTTAAATCCAATATATGAGATAATACTGAAAACTGTATTAAACTTCCTAAATGAAAGTTATGCTGCAATTTAAGTGCCTTTTGCTACAGAGAAAAATTGTCCTATTATAGACTGGTTTTATACAGATAATGGATGCAATTCATTTGAAGAGGCTTTGTAATTTTGTTTTGGTGTATGAAATACCATTTCATATATGCCTTTTGGCATTTTTCATGCAAATTATGTTTTCATCAAATGCAGTTTTTGTAGTACTAGCTCTGATTTTCAAAAGATTAACATTCAAAATAAATTGATGCATAAGTATTGAATTTGTGCAATTAAAATGTGCTTCAAGAAGAGAGAGGAAGTAGTTTAAGAGTCTGCTGAGATGGTTATTGTGCTTATGACTGTTGCAATGACAATAGATGCCAGTGTTGACCCTCTGTTACTGATTTAATTGCTCATAGGGATATAAATTTTCCCTTTGAAAGCAATAAAGTCAATGTTTTTATAGAATCAGTAGTGAACATTGAGACATCCATTGTATTTTGTCCATAATGTAAAACATTCTCTCATAACGATAATTAAAAATTGGTTAAATTCCACATGGTAGTGACTGGGGTAATTTGTTTCTTGTGAGCTGGGATCAGAAATGAGCACTGGGCTTTTATTTTTTGCACAGTCAGAGGATGACTCTTAAAGTCCCCTGCTGGTTGGCACTCGGGCTGTTTTGTGCTTAGCTGTTGCAAAACGCAAGTCATTATTTTGTGTATCATGTAGAACCTGTTAGTTATTTGAATAAGTAGAATATGAGTTTCATGTGAGGTTTAAATCAGGTCTGTTTCTATGCACGGGGCAATCTCTGGGTTGCTCAAAATTATGAAGACAATTTCTAGTGAATATCACTTAGAGACATGTATTTTTTCCTTTGAATTAGATAGGTAATTTGTATTTATCATCTCCTGTTGTGTATAATTTTGATCACAGTATTAAGCATTGCTCCTGTGAGGAAATTCATAAGGGTGCATGATTTTGCTTCTGCTATGAAGTTTTTAGTACTTTATTCAAAGTCAGATCGTGACCTGCATTGAGCTCATTGAGGACTGTAGCTGTAGAGACTGCATTAAAAAATCTGGAAAGTATGAAAACAAAAGTCTTATTATTCCTATGAGAAAATGATATTTTGTCACTTTCTAAAGACAGAGCTAATTAGTTACATGTCTTAAGTTACTCTAAAGATGCTTGGGCTGTACTCTTGCTCCATACGTGTTGATATGATTGCAATTACATTGTAATTAAAGGTAATTTGATCTCTGCTGATGCATACACTTCTATTTAAAAATATGTATGTAGACTGCTCTACTGGCAGTGATGGAAATCCCTAGGGATGTGAAAACTTCTTACGCAGAATTCCAAGCAGAATTAGAGCCATAAGTTCAGTTTCCTCTTATGAATTTTTTTTTTGCAAAGTAAATACTAGAAAATGAATGGAAATAGATTGAGATTGCTGGAAAATATGAGGACCATGCCACAAGAAGTAAATTTCTCTTGTTCTTCCCCAAGGAAAATCTCTGTAGTAATTGAAATAGACAGAATGAATACAAATTCCTCAGCCCTAGTATCCTGTCTAGCAATGCCACGGCCCATGTCACTGCCAGGTCAAAATTTATTAAATGATAACAAAATAAAGATAGATTAAAGCTTTTTAATTTCAGATGTAATTACAGGAAAATTTATTTAGGAATTTGTGCTATATACTGGGATGTAGGAATTACTATATGAAATTTATGAGTTTTCATAGGCTAAAAGTAAATATCACAGTGGTCTTGGCTGAAAAGTCATGATTTTAGGACTGCTTTCTTTTTAATTTTAACTGCAACCCTGACTATTCTGTTTTTATAATTTATTTCAGGATGATTAGATTTGTTTGCTTGTTTGTTTTTTGCCTAATCAGCCTGAGAGAGGTGGATCTGGCACACAGCCCTGGCTGCAGTTGCTTATGTTGTGGATGGGATATAGGAAATGCTGGGGTAGAGCCAGGGGTGTGGGAGATGGTGTAGAGACCTTTGGAGAACCAATGTCACAGCTGGCAGAGATTTACAGTGTGAAATCAAACCTGGTCTTTTCTGGGACTGGTGAAAAAAATTGGTTAACTCCTAAGTTACCTATACAAACTTTCAATCATGATTTCAGTTTCACACACCTTTGTCTGGGGCCCTGAGGCTTCTGGTGCTATGTTCCTTCAGTTTTAAGGAGTCACAGTATTTTTCCCTCCAGCTGACAGAAGACAGAGAAAATTACATTTCTAGCTGAAGTTTCAGTGCTTAGTAGAACAGCCCCCACATAAGTATTTCTTTAGTTTTATTAGTGCATATTTACAATGCCAGTGCTCTATCATGTTTGTTACCCAAGCCTACCTTTAAAGCAGTTCCTATTTCTCTTATAGAGATTTTCAAAACTTCAACAGCACAGCGAAGGAAAAGCAGTTTCTTTGAGGTGCATCTATTCCAATTCAAACATAAAGCCCCCAGTATCTAACTTCTATTTGACTTTTCCGTGCTGTTTGTGTTGACCATGTTTTTCTAGTCTTTTGAACTACGAATGAAATGGAACATCTTTTACAGTATTGACCTTTCAGTAGAGTTGGGCAGCCTGTAGTCACTTACTCAGTGTCATTTTGGCATCAGCTGGCATTTCTGTGGAAAATGTCATTACCAATGGCTCTGTTCCCTTAGAGAGATGCCTAGAGGGGGATGTAAGCTTGCATTATAACTTAAAGAAATTACAGTGATCAATACAGAGTTCTGGTATCAGTGTGCAGTAGTGAATATCATATATGGTCCAGATTTGTTTTTCTTGGAGAAAATTTAAAGCAGGTTCCGTTATGAAGGGGAAAGACTCGATTGCTTTTTGGGCAATGCGTGCTACTTATGTATAGCCAGTTCTGTGGAATATTAATAAACTGCACCTCCTGGTTGTGGGTGTTCCAGAACTGCTGATATGATTGTTTCTGAAATTAAACACACTTTTGAGACCTGCATTTTACAGATCTTAATTTTAAATTTTAACTTTTGTGACATTTCTCTGTTTGAGTTGGGAGGGTGGTTTTTATGTATACTTCATGGGGGAAAAAATGTAGTGTAAAATTATGAAGGAAGGAGTTGGAATTGGTTTCATATGCTCCTGCTTTTATGGAAAAACGTTTCAAAAATTGTCAGTGGAGACATGAGATTTATTCTGATAAAATTAGTATGTCAAAAGTATCTTTTTCTTTCCTTGTGTTTTTTTTCAAGGGCACCACTGAAATGCTAAAAGGGCAGTCAGCTCACAGTCAGGTTTGTTCCATTTGTGTTTTTTTTATTTGTTTTCTTTTTCTGTTTCCATAGACTTTACAAAAATTTAGAAATTTAAAACGAGAGTAAGTGGGGAAAATTTGTTTCAAATTATAGCAGAGTAATGACAAAAAAGGGATCTCAAAATGGTAGGTAATGTAAGACATACAGGTGGGCTTTGTGCTCTGGGATATTGTGAATACATCTGTAACTGAATTTAATATAGTTTTGGTCAGAAAAGATACAATTTGGGAAGAGGATGTGCAGTCCCATGTTCAAAGACTCAGATATTTTTGCTTGTCCCCTGGACTGTTCTGTGATCTTGGGCAACTCATAGTCTTCCCAGATAAGGGAAAAGCCCTGTATGAAACAGAAGCTGCCATTCACATCTGAGAGGAGTTGGTATCCTACGACAAGGAAAACTATAAAAAATGTAAATTATTACCCTTTCATGTTTGTTCTTACCAGAATCCAAATGGTGCAAAACAATTAAAGAGATGAGAATAGATAAGTGGTGGAGTTCAGTATTTGATAAACACTGACATCAGCTTGTATTTAGAATATAAGCTGTTTGGGGGAAGGAAGCCTTGGCAGCTCTTAGAACCACAGTGGAGACATAATCACAGATGAGGACCACTCATCAATGCTCCGGTAAAATCTGGAAGCACAGTTTGCAATTCAACCAGATCTATATCAGTTAAGAATACAGACATAATTGGAAAATCAGGAGTGCCAAAGTAAGAAGGTTTACCATATCCACAGATACTGTGGTGTTCTGGTGACATTCTTGACTCATAACTTATACTCTTGATGTTTTTTTAGTGGACAGAAAGAAAAAAGAAAAATAAAGAGAGTAGTTAATTGGAAGATTCAGAGAGCAAGTGGAGAAAGAGACCTAGAGCAAGGAATAGAAGAGCTCTTGGGTTAGAATTAGATTAATCTTACTCTGGTCTATTTCTGTCCTAATGCTGCATTTGTGCATTGTAATAGGATGTACCCTGGAAGCACCAAATGTGTCCAGAAATACAATATAATTTTCTTGGTTTAAATTGAGAACACGCATATTGTTAACAAGAGAAGGTATCTTTTGGGGTTCTTTCTGTTTATAAGTGCAGTGTGATAAATGAAGTACCCCTAAATCTCAGCGTCAGTCTTCCTTATTATGTTTCAATATACCCAGTGATAAAAGAGTTTGCTTTTATCCTCTCCAAGATTTCATGTGATTTACTAAAAGATCTTGAATGAAGTCACAGTAATTGCCAAGATTACATTTCCATTGGAAACAATAGTCATCCTAAGTAACATGTATTACTGTTGGATATACTGGTTTGGATACGAATGGACTCGGTCGTCATGTCTAACTCATGAGAACGGAAGACAAATACTAACTTTGTTTGAATGCATGTAAAGTAATAAAATTGGTTTAGTGTGTTTTTTCAGAAAAAAGATGGGCAAGTTCACTTCTAAAATCAGCTATACTATAACCTTGAATATTGTGTGGTTTTGGGCACCACAATATGAGAAAGATACTAAGCTGTTAGAGTGTCCAAAGGAGGGCAATGAAGATGGTGAAGGGCCTTGAGGTGAAGCCATGTGAGGAGTGACTGAGGTCACTTGGTCTGTTCAGCCTGGAGAAGAGGACACTGAGGGGAGACCTCATGGCAATCTTCAGCTTCCTCATGAGGGGAAGATGAGGGTCAGGCACTGATCCCCTTTCTGTGGTGATCTGTGAAAGTATTCAAGGGAGTGGCCTGAAGCTGAGTCAGGAGAGGTTGAGGTTGGATATTAGAAAAATGTTCTTCCCCCAGAGAGTGTCTGGGCTCTGGAACAGCTTCCCCAGGGCAGTGGTCCCCAAGCCTGATGGAGTTCAAGAAGTGTTTGGACAATGCTCTCAGGCACATGGTGCCTTGGGGCTGGTCCTGTGCCCCAGGAGTTGGATTTTTGTGATCCTTTTGGGTCCCCTTCCAATTCAGAATATTCTATGATTCTGTGAATACAGATGAAAACAGTACATCTCTTCAGTAGTGGTAGCTGTGTACCATTTATATGTCAAAAGTAATTGGTAGTTTGTAATTTCTCATCTTCAGTCTAGTTTTATTACAGTTACCTGATTCCATTGCTGCTAACTCTCCTTTCTTTCTTTCTTCATATAGAGAGTTTCTCCACCAAGTACAGTAGCTTTTCAGCAGTACTTTCCAGGGAGTTCAAAGATGAGCTCGGAGGCACAGGTTTTGCTTTTAGACCTGGTGAAGCTGTCTGTTGCATTGCTTACCAGATATTTTCTCTTCTAAGTGTTCACTTTTGTCAGACTGTTATGTCTGACATGAAACTTAAAATGTCCATGCCATGTCATCCTGGAACAGCTCTTTCAAATCTAAGGAAAACATACTTTGGCATAAAACATACTTTGCTTTTGTCTTAATAAATTACTTTTTTTTTTAATAACTTTTTTTTAGCTGCATTTACTATTGTTGTTAAAAAAGAAAAGAAATGAAGTAAGAGAGGAGGAGGATTTACATGATGAATGAGTGTTTGTCTATTGATATGTGTCCAATTTGCATTAGGAATATAGCGTGGCTATAATTTGCTATCTAGCAGGTACTCAGAATTTCCTCCACATTTTCTGTTGGATGTTGGACTTCTGCCTATTGGACCAAGCTGAAATATCTGAAACAGGAACAGGGAATTTCTCCCTTCTCCCATCAATGCCTCAACAGTGTACTGCCTGCAGGTGATTCCTGTGTAAAGGAGACAGAAAACAAACTGTGGAAAACTGTAGAAGATTGAAGAAGGCTGAAAAAGAAGAGTATTGAAGTTAGGACTGGCTGTTTTTCAGTGAAAATGGAGGAAAGGACAACTTGGAGATTGGGACTGTTGGTTTGTAAAGAACCATTAGGGTTTGGGGAAAGGTATCCTAACTGTTAACTTTGGCAGGGTTCTATTTTGAACCTGGTAAGACTGGCAGACTGAGATATGTGGTGAAGGACATGAAAGTCTGTTCATAGTTAGCTCAGGTGGCAGAGATCTCTGTGATGGGTTTAAATGCTGCAACCTGCATGGAGGCCATGAGAAAATAAACTAGAAAATTAAAAAATAGTAGAGAAAATGTTACTGTGCATATACCGACATACAATTGTAAGGTTAGGGAGGAAATGCCAAATTTCAGTTTATCTTGGCATCCTCAGTAAAGACCAAATGTGTGGTGATACAGTCCTTGTGAGTTTATGATTTCTCACATGATGGTTTTACACCTTACATGTTGTGTGTGGGGATTTCTTCTTGAGACAGAGAAATGGGACTTCTGAGTTTTGTGAGAAAGTGCAGGTTATTTTTCTTCTACAGAGGAAGGGGAGGATGGATTCCTCTTACAGATGTTTAGCAGTATGGTGAAGAAGTCACAAAATTTCTGCTTATCAGACTATTTAAGACTTTATAGGCCTGTGAAATTCTGCCAACCAGATATTTATGTTATTAAACCAGCCAATTCATGTTATTACAGCGTGAACTTTCTTAACCAATCACCTCTTAACACCTAAACCTTACAGTATTACATTCTAAAACCTCTTGTTAACCTTTGTAACTATTTTTGCTTTGTTTATGACTTTTAAGCTCTAAACCAAAACTTTCCTCTGCTCAACACACTCTGCTTTAAGTTACAATTCTACATTCTTACTTCTAGCACTTAAACTTGGAAGCCTTTCCCAAGGTTTGAGATCAAACCCTGTCTCTTAAGTTTTGGCTTACCTAATATTCTGAGATTCCCAGCACTTTAGGTTCCAGCAAGTTCTAAATCAAATTCAGATGTTTTTATGTATAATATTTTAATATTTTTAATAACCTAACTACTTTATTTTCTGTATTGTCTATGTCCAGCTCTTATTTTTCCATCCCATGATTGTATATCCAGAACTGACCTTCAGAATGTTGTAAATCTGAAATACGAAGTCCATTCCAGCTTCCAACAAATCTTGGCTCACCTTAGCCCATCAAAAGTATCTGCTGTAAACTTCCTGCTCGGGCCCATAATTTTCTTCTGACTCCTTACCAGAAGACTGCTTTTTCTTAATTCTTATTATTGATTTTGTGTCATTTTGTATGAAATGATTTGGAAGTTGACCTAGACCTTTTCAAATTCTGTGCTATGTGTAAATTTTCTGGGGAAGTGTATTTTATTTTTACACTGCTTTTGTGAAGGAGTTTTTATTTGGTTCTAAAAGTAGAGCTCTTATCTGAAGAGAGAAAAGCTGCAATCTCCAGATCGAACTAATCTCTTTTTTGTGTACTTTACAACCATTTGCATATTTAATTTGAAAATGAATGTTCACTGCTTCATATCTTTCTTAGTAATGTTGGCTCTGTTTTATGATGTAGAAAAATATGAATTTAGTTGGGCTTCACAGAGCATGTTTTTTGTGAAGCCTGCTCTGGTCATGGCCACATATATTCATTGTAGGAGTAGTTGTCTTAATGTAAGCCAGCATATGTTTGGTAGGGCATTGGCAGATCATTAAGCCATTCATTCAGATCATTGCCAATCAAAAAAGCCATTGACCAGAAAACAGTAGAATTAAACTACCCTGGTTGGCTTTGCACTGGAGAATCTTTGGTATATAAAGAAATTGTAAAGCTTGAAGTCTAAACTCTCACATGCCCAGAGGGAGTATGCTGCAGCACAGTTTTAAGGAGACTTACACATGTGGTGCCTATGGAAGGATGATAGCAGCAGGAAAGGAATGAGGGTGATGCAGGAACTGACACAAGGTGTTAGACTGTGGGAGCACTGGAAGCGTATTTTGCAGTTTTCACTGTGGTTGTTTTCATCTTGGTAGTTTTGTGAGAGCTGACCATTCTCATTCCCCCTCTTCATGCCATAGAAGCCCCACACTGGTGCAGGCAGCATGCTGCTGAGGTCCCTGTTGTGATGTGTCAGACCAGCTCTGATTTGCACAGTGTCATGGGATGCACTGTGTTTTCTGTGTGGGTGGTCTTATCAAAACTATCTCTGAATTGTTGTGTGAGCTGCAGTAGTGTCTGAGAATGGGCTGGTACAACATAGCATCAGCTATGGTCAGACTAAGCAGACCTGGAAGGGGAAGGGGAAGGGGAAGTGTGAATATTGAGGTTCATTTGTTCTGGCCAGGAGGAACTTAGTCTACTTTAGTGTATCCAGAGATTGGAGGCAGGATGGGAGGGTGGAGGGAGAGTAAGCATAACAGTCACTCTGACATCTTGAGCTGCTTTCATACCACGTCCTGTGCAATGCACACACTGTGGCAACAATCCCCAGTAAATGAAGTCTGGCTGTAGGATTTAAGTAAAAAACATTTTTAAATGCACCATACAAATACAAGAACATGTTATTGAAAGTATCCAACAATGCCTTATTTTCAGCTTTAGATTTTGGAAGAAGAATGAATGTTCTGTGTTGCCAGCTTTTTCTTCTGTTTGTTTCTTCCATAAATTTGAAACGATAGTGGGGACTTCGTGCAGCCAAGCACCGCTGGTGAATAGATGTTGGAAAAAAGAATGAGAAGCCACACTGGTATGGAGGAAATCATGTGGCTACAGCTATCTGTAGGAAAAATAAACATCCTTTTCCCCACTTCCCCACAAAAATGTTTTTGTATCTGGAAAAAATATGGAGCTAAGGCAGATAGAGTACTGAAAGGAATTAACATCTGTACACAAAATACATTGCCTCATGTGAACACATCATTTAACAAGCTATTTCACCTGAGAAGAAAAGTCTGTCATTGCAGTTGAATTTGGAAATTAAAAAAATCAGTGGAAGGGAGTATAACAATATGGTAAAAAATTAAATTAAAATTAAATTTCTTGCAATATTTTGTCAAAAATTATTGACAGAAGTGTCTATGCCTGAGCTGAGGACTGCCTGGGTATGAAATATTTTGTTTTCTAGCTTTTTGTATCTGTGCATTCTTTCTTTTAATGCATTATTTTATTTGCCATTCACAATCATTTTCTTAAAATGTGTTTATTTTGTATTTTTCCAATTGCATTTAGGAGTAGAGATGCAAAGAGATTTTTTCAAAATCACAAGCTGGGGCATGGAAGGCATGAAATTTAAGCTTACCATATGAAAGACTTATCTAGAACATAAAGATGTGCTTTAAAAATGTGTGTTTGTAGCTGTTGCCAGCTTCAGATTAAACGATAACAAGAGTTTGTCTCTCCAAGTGGAGCATTTTTTTCCAATAGCATAAGATTCTGAATGAATTTTTAATGAAAGGCTAAGAAGAAGTCATTAATATTCACTCAGAACGAAAGAACTTTAGTAATGCCAATTCTCACTCCCATTTTTCTCTTGATTCCAAACACAGTCCATCATTCTGAACACTTATTGCACTGGACTGCCCAGCAAAATGCAGAACAAATTCTTCATGGCTGATATGTTTTGAACAAAACCTTCTTATTCCTTTAAAAATACTAAATATTTTGTTTTCTATTTATTAAATGAAATATCAGGACATCTAGGTGTCCTGAAATGAGGTGATGGGAAACTAAGAAATCGGGTGGAAAAACATAGGGATGTCAGATTAAAACCAGGATATACACTGGCTTTGATTTTTCCAATGAGTGACACAGAGGAGATTTCTGCATCTTTATGAAACATAAATATGGGCAGACAATATTTGGCATAATTGACTCAAACACAATATTTTTTCTTTCATAACGAGCAAAAATTTGAAAACCTTTTGTCGTCTTCTGTTTGTATTTGAATCAGGACAAATAATGCCTATTTCAATATATAGTAGGTTACAGAGGAAAATTGTTCCATTCCAAATTATTTGTTCCCATGAATGGAGAATGTATGAATAGATTTTTTCCATACCAATGAGTAAATTAATTTTTTTGGCAGAGTACAGTCTTCAATTCAGAGTGCAAGAAACTAAACTGAACATCTTGTAAAAGAAGGAAAACTGGATTTTAGTTCCAGACCGAAATTTGCTTAATGATCTGCTATTCTCTTTATACCAAATTGATTTTAAAGTTCTACTAACTTTAGCCTGTTTTCCAAGCTCTTCCCAGCTCCAAACAAACACATTTTTAGCTCTGGAATACCTCTAATGATTGCATTGGTAATCAATACGTGTAAGCTTTTGTATCTGTGACTGAGTTGTCAGGGCTTGCATGAAATGGACATGTTAATAAAGAGATTTGTTTTTCATAAATAAGCTTATTTTTTAATGAATTTCTGAAGGCAGTAAACTTCAATTAGGCATAGTCTGTAAAAGAAGTCAGATAGTGTTAAACTGAGTAAAAAATATGTGCTAAACTGTAATTGTAGCAATATCTTTGCATTATACAAGTAAATATTCATGTTTTTGTCTAAAATACTGGTCTTGGAAAAGAGAAAGCAACTAGGCTATTGTTTCTTCAAACATAATAATAATGAAGATGCCAATTATGCTGTTTTGCATTGCTTGGGAATAGTTATTTAGTGAGTGCTGAGACCCTGTAATATTTTCTTCTATTTATGGATTCTGCCGTTTTCCCACAGGAGAATTGTGTATGGCAGGGAATTTCTCATGTATTTGCTGTTAAACGTAGCTCTGGTTTGGTAGAACTGGATCCTTAGGGATTAATTGTGTTATCCTTATTGATGGAAAGATAATGACTATCTACACTGGGAGAAAATGGTTGTTAGTGTTTTTTTAATAGAACATAGGGCATGTTTATTTTTAAACACTCTTTTCTTTTGTGACTACAATACAAAGAATGACTAGTGAATAAAAGTATATCGTTAATTTGACTCTCCAGCGGAACGAGTTATAATTTAATGGATAGAAAATCTATGAGGAATGCCCATATCCCTACATTGTTTGAAAATTGTTTTACCCCAGATGTAACAACAGAAGTTCAGAAAGTGAAGTAGTAAAGACTGATAGACTTTTGTGTAACAAAAGTGATTGAGTTGGACAATATGCAAGTTCACTAAAATCTATCTACGTGCCTAACTTCTATCTGTACATCTATTAAGTTAAGCTGGGATAAAGATAATGATTTTGCAGTTCAGATGCAGATAGAAGCAGGCCTTCAAAGAAAGATTTAATTGAAGTTTATGAAGTTAAATCTTAATATTTTGTCTCAAGATGAGACAGAATATATTATTCAGGGTCATTATACATGAGTATAGACTTTAAATACTTAGGTGTTTTCTCTGGCTTACTTACATATGTTTTCTTGTTTAAGGATTTTTAAAGACTTTCTAAGATTAAGGAGTTCTGTCCTTGAAGTGACTCTAAGCTTCTTAAAAGTTGAGTCCCAGAAATTAGAGTGTCACTTCTCTAGACTTGGTCTGAACAAAATTACTTTTTCTCTGTTTTAAGATCTTTAATGATTTCACGTCTGATAATTTATTGTCCTTTTTCAAAGTGACTTAGCAGCAACATAAAACTTAAATTTCAAAAATAGAAATCTGTATTTAAAAAAAAATCTGTATTTAATTATCTATCAAAGTTGATGAGCATTTAGCATATACTTTCCAGATTTTAATCTCTTCATTGGACTTTAAATGCTGCTAGTCTGATATATCTTATCTCCATCTGCCTTGATATCATGATGATATTACCAAATACTGTTGAGAAAAGCTGCTGGGTTTGGTCTACCAGTCCATCATTGTAAAAGTTCTGATAGTGAACTAATGGGTGTTTTGCTGAAGCTGTACCCTGGTCTAGACAAGAACAGAGGGTTCACAGGCGAGAAAAGGGTCTCCTGTGGTTATCACACACTGAGGGCTGGCTATCTCAATTCTGTCTGCTGCTCCAAAGGCTGTTTGTATGTTTAATGATGGTGAAACAATGAGATTAAATTTATTATTAGCTTTACAACCAACATGAGATTAGCATGACTTGTGCCCTGATACTCATTTTTTACCCCAGTTTGATTTTTAGCTGTAGAAATTTCTGACATCTTTAAAAATCCCTTTGGGTAGCATTAGTCAAGTACTGTGCACTACTGGATGTTAATATCCTAGGATTTAAATATAAGCTTGCAGAAGCTGAGTCTGACATATTTTGAATGTCTACACGGAGCATATTATAGCTGCATCTTCCTCTTGCAAAGAGATGGTTTAAATGTTGAAAGTAAGTGAAATGTGTAGTTACTTCTGGGGCTGTAGAATAGTGTCCGTGTATGTAAGATTAGGCACTTCCCGCCCCCGGGGTTTGCAGTTTTATATTACAGATTATCATTATTGCGTACACTTTTCTGATGAGATTCAGAAATTTCTTTAGCTGTAGTGTAAAGCTGCCAAAATACATTTACCACAGACCTTAAGGCAAATATAATTCTTCCAGAGGCAGCCTCAGGCTTTGGAGGTTTTTGTGCTGAAAGCAGGCTTAGACTTCCCATGAGATCCTCAAAGAGATAAAAAGACTAAAAGCTCTTCAAAGCTAGGCCTTAGGCCCTGACATAATTTAATTCTCTGGTGCTGGTTTTTGTATGTAAAAAATGAATAAATATTTACAAAAATGCAATTTAAATAGAAACTTATCCAACTAGACTTGAAAATAACTTCTTAATATCACCTATTTTTTTTGAATTCAACATAAAAATGTCTTCATAGAACTTTAATTTAGAGGAAAGGACTGTATTTTCTGTCTCTTTCTATATGCAAAATTTCAGTGAGGTTATCTTGCTTTCTTTATGCTGAATAGTTACTACTGATAACTGAACAGACATTGAAATTAATTTGCATAACAAGTAACTGCAGTATTATTCTAACTCTATTCTGCACATTAACCCAATTGCTTACTAATAGTAATTTAGTTTAAGGTCCTAAATTAAAGAACTGCTCTGTGTTCTGACGTCCTCCCACTTTTTCCTTCCTTATTTTTCAGACTATGTTAACACTAAAATTTATGTAACAGATAGCAAGACGTTCTGGAAAAATCCTCCAATCCTTAACACTGTGAGTTGAGTATTATAAGTTAAGAGTTAATTTATGCTGGAAATGACTTAACAGAAATATCACTGAAAAAGAGCCAGGAAAAATCCTGTTGGGAAGCTCTATGGTATCAGCATTAAAATTATAGGGCTGGCAGTCAAGAAATCTTGATTGATTGCAGGCTTCCTTTCTTACTGTAGAGATGGTGCTTTGCTTCATGGCTCCCTGTTCTCTACCTTGGTAACCAGAATAATGGAATCATCATGTATCTTCAGGTATATAGCAAGGAGCAGCCCACTCCAGTAGCAATTTATCCTCTTCACAAAATTCCAGATGTTCAAAGGAGACTTAAGATAGTTTGTTCTCCAAATCAAGTCTGCTACACCTCCCAAACCTCTGTTCATACCATGATTGTCAATTGGCCATGAATCAGCAGCATGATCAGGAGCAGATTTTTTGGTCAGGCTTACTTATTCATGGCTGTTCTTACTTAAGCCTGACTCCAGCCTAGTCCTCAAATGCCTGAGGATAGGGAGAGAACTTGGCTTGCTCTGTATATTCAATCAAAAAGCTTTATCCCTCTATTTATAAAATTCTTGAAATCTTATCCACAGGAAGCTGTATGAGTTAAAAGTATTTATTGTTCTTTAATGTTATTAACAGCAACAAGCAATCAAATCCAAAGATGGTATTTCTGGATAATTTGTAGTGTACAGAGTATTGCTATATCATTTCTTTTGCCTTTCTCCTCTCAGGAGGTGCTTACTGTAGGATTTCACACAGTGCAGGCATTAACCTTCTTAGATTTGAAGAATTGTAGTTCAGTGTGCTTTTTTAAGTGGTAATTTAGATATACTGTGTTATATGAAGAGCATCTTAGGGTTATATTTTCATTATTTATTTATAGGAACTATTTTTCCTACAGTAAAATATGAGAAATGACATTTTAGTAAGTATTATGAATGTTCTTAATAGATTGAGAAGTATGTTCACCTAGAAGTATCTGTGTTGAGATAACTCCCGAGTTTAAATTCCACTGTTGTCATTGCTCGGTTCAAGAGTAACCAGGTCACAGGAGTGACTAAAAAATAGCTGAAGCAAGAAATTCTAGTTTTATGTCCACTACTGGTTTAAAGAAAATAATTCAGACTAGAAGTAAGATAATGCTCTAATGTGAAAGAAAATTAAGTAACTGATTAAACATAATTGCTTTATGTAATTTTTTGTTTTTTTTTTTTTTTTTTTTTTTTTTGTGAATGATAGAGCAAAATTAAACCAATTTAAAAATAAGACATTCTTCTGCTAAAATCTGCACTGTTTATTTGGAAAGTGTTAGATCAGCTTTTATTTGATTCATACAAAAGAGATTTCCTTGGGGGTAAAACATTTTTTGAGCTGAAATTTTGCAGCTAAACTATGGACCATGGCTAAAGTAAAAGATAAGTTTGATGTAATTTGTTTTAAAAGACTAAAAAAATCAGATAATAAATAATTTCAATCTGGTTGAGATATTTAATTAAATCCTTTAAAATGATGATCTGCATTTCTTTAAATATAAAAATACTTTACTAAATGCAAGTCGACATTTCTAAATTGGGTACTTGCCACTTCATCAGTGATATAAGCAGAAAAGTATTTTTCAGGGAATGATAGAAGATGTTTTTATCATCTTGTCACTGTTGTCATGGAAACTTGTGTATATCATTGTTAACCAGACTGTACATAAGGATCTAACATTCCTGTGACTTAGCATTGCCAGCTATTGTATTTTTAGTGTATTTTCTTCAACACTGTAGTCAATGCTTAGAACCTTGTAAGTTGCTCTTCTCAATTGCAGCCATGAACACAATTAAAGATTAGGCTGTCCAGAGACCCCATAGTACAGGGTTCTCTGTTGAAAGGTTCTTTTCAATACAGGGTTATTAACACTTTTATTTTCTAATCCATTGTAGTGTATTATAAGCATTTAAAAATTAATATTCACTCTATTCAAGTAGATTGTTTTGAAAGCAGCTTCTTTGGGAACAGTGAGCTATCCATCAGTCTTTATAAACTCTCTGTCTTGAAAGCTGTGGATCTTTTCTGAATGTGGATTTAATATACTATGTGCTTTGTTTTCGAATACAGTGCTAAATTCATAGTACAGCTCTTGTGTATCATTGTCTTAACCTGTCATGTATGGAACAGTAGGCTGAAAGAGAAGTTTGACTGTGATAATACAAATTTAAGCACTCCTGGACACAAAGTATGTGTAACTTGTTTTCTTGTTATAATCTTATGATGGGCACAACTCGCAAAGTAGAAAAAAAAGGTAATTTTTTTTTTCCTCTTCCTCCAAATGAGATCTAAGAATTGGTAATTTTAAGCATAATAGAAGTGTTGTATGTTTTGCACAAGTAAAGGTTTATTTTTATCTTTTAGTGGCTGGAGTTACTTCAAAGTATAGCTTCTTCATCAATTATTTATGACTTGAAATTACTTCTCTTTTTAAAAAAATGAAGTTACTTAAATGCATTTTTCATCATTGAACAAGTGATTTCCATTACCTCAAAAGTATGCATTAAATTTCTTTTCTCATCCTGGCCTGTTTGGTTTCATCATTTGGGCAGTTTTCTGAAGAGTCTTCTGAAATTTTAAGGCTATTATTTTAAATAACTGTCAATGAAGAATGTAAGTTTTGTGCTGAAGTTAACTGTCAGTAGCAATTTGATGCAAATTTAACTTATCTGAGGATCACAGTAACATGAAGTACTCCAGAATAGTAAAGTTTTAAAGTTTTTTTTTTAAAATATGTATGTTATGATGTTGGTATTGTTCTATACACAGAGTATCAGGACTACTAAAATACAAGTACAGAAATATGAAGAAGAAGAAAAAACTCAAATACAAGTAAAATAGACCATTGTGGCTTTAGTTTTTAGAAAAGTGCATTCATGAAGTAAGTGAGGGTTATAGATTGAAAGTTAAATTTATAGGAAATTGAATTTTCTCTTCCTGCTCCAGGAGATTCTGTCAGTTCAGACAGTTGAATTCGATGTAATGCCACAAGAAAAATTCCTGTAAAGCAAACATTCCCAATCTATATGGCTAGTGCTAAGAATATGTATATAAGATAAATGAATATTTTCTATTATTTCAGATTACAGTAAGCTGTATATGAATGTATAGTCATAGGAGGAGATATACTTAGCTTTATAGGATTTATTGAGGCAAAATGAACTTGTTTATTACTGGCTTCATACCTTTCACCTACAATCATTAATGATTTTAGCTGAAATTTATAGAAAAATAAAACTTCCCAACTTTATGTATTCCTGTCTCTTTCTTTCTAAGGATTTTGTTTTGGATAAAATGAAAATTTTGTGAACAGAAAACTTTGATCTTTTATTCAAAATTTTCTGCAATAAGAGAAGAGCTGTAACTCCTCCTTCTGCTGAATGTGATTCTACTTTTATGGATACCTCACACAGTAACGCAGTCAGCTGATAACTTTGTTTTCTAGCCGTCTTCTGTAGAACAGCCTTATCAAATCTGAGCCACAAGTTGCAGAGCAGAGGGAAAGCTCGGATGTGCATTGCCCCCCACTGGATACGGGGCAGCAGCAGCGGGGCTTTTGGTCATTCAGCGCATGGGAGAGCACTGGGGCTCTGCATTTTGGAGGTAATAGGAAAAAAATAACCTGACTATTCGTTGTTGTAATGTACTAGTAAGAATTGGGAGTGCTGAGGAGATCATCTGCTATGCCCCAGAGCTGTTAGCTCTGGTGGACTGCCACACACTTGAGTAAGGGGACAGGGGCTTTATGACAAGAAAAGGAAATGCCACAGCAGTCAGGTGGAGTGGATTAAACAGTTGCAGTGCAGTCAAATGTGGCATCTCAGCTCCTGACCCATCAGCCTGCAAAAGAAGCTGTAGGAGGGGTAGATTTTCAGGCTTCTTGGTTAAACTGAAAATATTGAGGGGGTGGAAATATCAGATTCCTTCGTTGTTGAGGATTTAATTTCTTGACAAATAAAAAGCTAGGAAAATATAGATGGAACTGTGTATCTCACCTAGAAAATGCTGTTTTGAGGCTTAAAAGGTATTGCGTAAACATAGGCAATTACAGATACTGGCAGAAAAATGGAATGGAGGTTTTGGGGTTATTTTAATGACTTATTTTGGTTTATTTTAATGTATTGGTCCTCATCACAGGTAAAGCTACATCTGCGTAACACAGTCCTATGCCCTGATAAATACTCTCCCTGCTGAATGAGTTAATTTCTCAGGATAATGAGTTGTGTGGGGAAGAGTTTATTAACTCAGGTTACATGGCTTCTGGTATTTAGATTAGATTGGGTACTATTATGTGAAACTAGTTGGGTACCATACAGACATCTGAAATGCTCTGACATCAAAATCCAGTTAGGCTAGACAATGTCTGAGAGTGTGAGTTTACAAAAAATGTCTGTTTCTGTATCGGTTAGGCCATTGCCACTCTCTGCATTACCAAAATTTTAAATAAAATAACTTTTATTGAATGAAAACCCTAGCTTAGAGCCATGAGATATTTGCAGGTTTTGAAGTGCTGATGATGAGTGCAGTGTTAATGATCTGACAGATACAAACTTGTGGGTAAGTTTTTCTCTAAATAGAGTCATCTCTTGAATTGCTCTAGTTAATGTGAATTGATATTTCATGTTCAGGGAGGTTAAAACTGGCAGGCTGGGATTCCTTGCATTTTTGTGTTTGTGATTGTGGTACTGATAGCCTAACTATGAACTTGTGCAGGGCTGCTAGGAACTTCCAGTGTATTTCTAGAAATGAGAACTGATTGAGTCTCAGCACTTAAAAATACCTTGTGTGCTTTTTGAAAAGACACCACCATCTTTGTTGTGTTGAATTAATTGTAGTTATTTCAGTGATATCTGTGTTTGTCCAGTAAGAACAGAAAATAACATTTTAGTTTCAGGGATGTCTGTGGGTTGATTTTTAACTGATTTGAAACAGGACAGCTAAAGCCCTACCTTTACTTCTGTTTTTATTAGGTTTTCAGTCAAGAATTGAAAGGAGTATCTTCATAATGTATATACATCTCAGCATAGTACTGTGCAGATTTCCAGCTGAAATACCTTGGCCCTTAATTTGCAGCCTGTGTTCAAATACCCCACGAGGAACTCTTCATTAAATAAGATTGTGAGGTTTCTGGTATCTTTAACAGGACAAACACAGGTCCTGCTGTTCTGTGAAATGGTAAGCTAGTCCTTTCAGCCCTGCAATACATATATATATATATTCTGATCTATATTGCATATATCAGAAGGCTTTTAGGAATTATGCCACAGAAGTCCAGAGGTATTGTTTGTTCAGGGACAGAACTGAGACTCACTACTAAATTATTATGTGTATCAGGGTTAAAACAAGATGAAGCCTTTTAACTTTCTGGGCCAACAATTCCCAAATGCATTTCTTGAAAGACTGATATAGGGACAAGGAGATCTTGGGACTCTGGCCAGATGTGGACTCAGCTGTGTGTAATCAAAGTGGGAAATCTGCCCAGCTGTGCACCTGAACTATTCACACTCTGGGCCAACTCGCACTCAGGGGATTTGGGCTCATTTACGCTCCATGTTTCTTCCTCTTCTGACTCCTCAGCAGATATGTGTTTACATCAGGTACTTGAGTAATGTTCTGTGACAAATAATAGTACACTGACACACAGGGTGATGGCTGTAAGTGTTGGGAGACCAAAATGTCTCCTTTCATAGCATAAGCAAAGGTAATGTATTGCAGGTACATGTTTCTGTAAACAGTATAGGCTAAATTTGAACTAAGATGTGAAATATCCTTGCAGGTGTGTGGAAGTAGGAATGTGGAGCTATGAAGCATTTTCTTACAAAATTTGAATTAGTTTATGTTGGTTACTTCCCTGAAGAACCCATATGTACACATTTTAAGGTATCTATAAAGCAATAGGAAATTCTAATTTTGCCATGCATGCATATAAATATTGGATACACAGCTTATCACTCTATTACAGTGTTTTCTTAGAATTCTGAACAATTGGATTTTGTCTAATCTGTGCTGTTTCATACCAGAACAAAAGATTATGGATTATTCTATTATATGTAGAGGAAAATGATTCAGAAGTGTCGGTTTGAAGGTTTTGGTTAAACCTCAGGTTTTGTAGGTGAAAAGTAATCTTTAGTACAACATAGTTCATAATTGTTTTGGGGATGTAAAAGCTCAGCATTTTTACTGGGTCTTTATTCAGAGTAGATTTAGTATTTTTATAGCAATTTAGAAAGTATTGGAAATGTACATACACATTTGCAATGCCAAACGTTCCTGCTGATTCTAGAAAATTTCTTGCCTCCTATAGAAGTAGCTAAAGCTCCTTTCCCATGCCTGTGAGTGTTCAAGGACAGTTGAACAAGGCCAGGTTGAGACAGGGCCCTGAGCAATCTGATCTAGAGGGTGGCACCTCTGCCCCTGTCAGGGGGGTTAGAACTGGATTATCTTTTAAGTCCCTTCCCACCCAAGCCTTTCTATGATTCTTCTTGACTTGCAGGCTGCTAATCAAATCATAGTGAAGTTCTAAACCATGCCACTCTTAAATGGTCTGAACAAATTCTTCCCTGAATTATATCTGTATACTTTACTATACTATATATCTGTATATATTATATACTATAATATATTATATTAAAATATATAGTTTTATTACATATTAAATTTGCAGACTTGCTTTATTGCACAGTGAATGTTTTCTGATAGTATTCAGTGAGAATGGGAAAAAATTCTGAGATAGGTTTCTTTGTCATATACTATCTTGCTGCATCTGTTACGTGAAAAGTGGAATTTTCAATAACTTTTATAGGGTTAGTTGATTATGTGATTTTTTTTTTTCCCTTACTCCCTTTGTGCATTTAATATGATGAGTTATAGCAGCTGTCTTGTAATCCTTGTATTATGGAAGTTACATGGGGCACAGGGTATTTGAATGCTTAGTTATGCCTGACCCAGATCATGCAAAAATGAAAAAAAAATTAATTGTATAAAGCTGTTACAGATAGTAGAATAAAATAGAATGGAATGGAGTAGAATAGTTCACTTGGAAGGGACTTCCAGTGACTGTGTAGTCAGACTGCCTGATCACTTCACAGCTGACCAAAAGTGATCTTGCAGATTTTGGTTATGCAGAAGCTATTGCAGGAAAACCAGAATTAATATGTAAGTTTGGTCTGTCCAGCTGCTGAAACCCCACCAGATATGATGTTAAAGGCATGTTAAAAAACCAAACACCTCAATTTTGCCCTGAAACACGAACAGCTTTGGTGTCGTAATTTCAACCATATTTGCTTTCCAGTGTAAAAACCAGCAAAATTTTCCCCATGTTCAGCAAGCTTTGCAGCTACTAATAACTTTTCTATATGCTCTTAAATATTTTTCAGTCTCTCCATTTATAAAAATTATGAGTTGTAGGAAGGAAAAAGAAATTAACTGCATTGAAAGAATATAGTATTGGCAATATTTAATCACAAAATTCCAAAATGAAGCCTTAGGGCTGCACTTCTGTCTGACACTTTTGTAGGTACTCTGTCTCCTTACCGTGTGGTATTTAAAACATGAGTGTTGTTTAGGAATATATTGCTGTAGCCATAATATTCAAAAAAGACCTGTTGCTGTGAATACTCATAAGACTAAACCATTTGTTTCCACCAGGATGAAGCATCCTGAACTCCAAAAGCAGTCAGCGTATGCCACAGGTAATTCTCACCTATGCAAGCTAGACTTCTACGTTTAAATCAGAACTTCAGCAATGCTGATGGTTCAAACATGAACTTTAGGAGCTTATATTTGAGAGTGGAATGGAAAGTCTTGTAGCTTTCTGTATGAGTAACGTATAAAGAGTTCTCTCTCTTGGTTTAGGCTGAAAGCAATTCCTGCCTTTGTTCTTCATACCTAATTTTTCAAACTATTAGACCTTAACTAAATCAAATACTGTATTTTTTCTCATCTTTAATATGTTTCCTTTTCTAAGGAAATCTGTGTTTTTAATTAAACCTAAATTGCATTTGGGCACACGTACTTCAAATTCTTTAAAGAGTTGTCTTTAAGAGCATGCATTCCTTGTCTCTGCCTAATTGCAAAGCCACGTAGTGGTGAATGACTTTGCTAGACGAAGTTCAAAATCATCACCTCTACAGAATGAGACATATACAAGCTACAGTTTAGAAAGAAAAATGATATTAAAATGCTCATTTCTTCAATTGATCTTGTAATACCTTCTTTCTTGTTTTACAGAAGTAACACTGATGCTGTACCCAAGAACATAAGGATATCTTTCAGTTTCGGGGCAGCTGGAGTCAGTGACTTCATACTGAAAAAGGTTGTTTTTTTTGACTACAGACCATGACAGTTTGTAACAGTGGAGGAACATACGTGTTTCTGTGAATACATGGCCATGTTTTCTTGTAATACAGACTTGTCTGTATCTATGTATGTGAGGGTTTAACCTACAGCTGACATGATTGTGGAAAGCATTTAAGGAATTCTCTAAGCTTTGTGGAAAAGAAGCCATTCTGAAAAAATACATTAGCAGTTACATCTACTGGAAAATGAAAATAGTTTACTTATTTAAATGAGAAAAATTATTATTGGGACAGTAAAATAAAGTTTCGTGATAGCTGATTTTGGAGTCACTGATGACTTGAATCTTACAATTGGGCAGTTTCCTGTAAAGTTAGAGTCAATATTCCCCTTTTAATCCTGTTAATTTTACTAAATTACTTATGTTACAAATTAACTGCATCACAGTATTTTAATTGTCTTCATAGTAATTTTAAAAATAGTTGCTGGGGATAGGTCATTTAATTATATTTTATCAGTAAGAAGGCATTATCTCTGCTGTGAGTGATAGCCTGCAAGGCCATCTGCAATGCCTTTCAGTTCACTCACTTTGAATTGTTCAGATAAAAACTGTCAAGTGCTGCCTAAATAAGGAAGGAGCCATGGTAGGGTTAAGTGCAGTGGAGAACACAAATGGAGCATTGATTCCAGGCATGCTGGAGGGTCTGAGCTGTTTCCTGCAGCACTGAACCTTTTAAGAGATTTCATTGTTTCCTGCAAAGTATTAAAATGCGAGTGTCTGCTGTTCAGGATCTCAGGGAAGATGAAAATGAGGATTGGGAAGAAGAGGAAAAGGTGAGTTAAACCCCAGTAGTTTTGCAAAGTACTTATTTTCCTCTATTTTTACTCTTTAGGACAATAAACGTGTAATGATTGCCTTTCTCTTTCAGATCTTCCTCAAGCCTGTTATTGAGGACAGAAATATGGAACTGGCCCGAAAATGCAGTGAATTAATAAGTGATGTAAGTGGTGGTGACTATTTGCATCCTCATATTTGCATTTCTTTTTTCAAATGCATTGATACTTACGATACGTATTTTCTCAAATATGTAGCATATGCCTATCCAAGGTTCAAATAATAAAAGCACGCAAAATAATAGAAAAGTACAGATTACTCTGGGACTGTAACTTATTTGCCACAGAAGAATGAGCTTTTCAGAGCACTTGGTTGGTATGATGCATAGGCCCTAGAAAGGAGTATTTCAAAATGTAGGTCCCAGGCAGAGGGTATCTGCCATGAGAACACCTTGTCTGCTTTTATCAGGAAAATGTGGTATTTTTTCTGGTTGTAGCCTAATTCTAGGCAGTTCAATTGGTTTGAACAAAGCTGGGTTCCAGTATATTTAGCTGAAAGGAGAGAAGTTAAAAATAAAAGATAAAATTTTAATGATTTATCTTTTATTCTGTGCTGATAGATGTCCAAAACTGCTCAGCATATTGTTATTAACTATGCTTATAGCACAAATCCACTAAAATGCTAGAATGCATTTAAAAAATATTTAGCTAGCTAATTCTTGATTAGCTACTATAGATTAGTTACTATAGATTTTTAAAACTGTGGATCAGTTATATAAACATTATCTAAACATCATATATCAGGTCCAAGACATTTTAAATTGTAGTAGATCTGATTGCTTCAATGTAATAGGATCAGATTTACTTTGATGGAAATTTATTTTTGTTTCTCTCTGAGACAGTGTGTCTGAAAAGTAACTTTGTCCCTTCATGGGTGCATGGGTGTAAAGAGATATTTCTTCTGTGAGAAAGCTGGCTGGCAGGAGAGGAGACCTTTCTGAAGAGAGAGTGACTTGCTTCAACAAATGTTCTAAAGAAACTAAAAAATGGTGTCTGGCTCATGTTGTGTTGTAATCTGATATTTAGGTTCAGGTTGTTGCTTTAATGGGACTAGAACCTACAGAATCTACATTTTAGGTGTAATTTGATAGAGGTTGTGTATCAGAAAAGAATAGTTAACTCAGAAGAACGGTGTCTGGGATGTGTAAAGTGTTACAGTGCTGGCTTGAAAGTGTGACTTGACAAGGTCAAAGTTTCCTCTTTCCTCTTGTCCATACACTGCCTACTTAAATTTTCAGAGAAAGGGTGCTGAAAATTGGATAGATCCTTAAGAGAAGCTACCAAGATGGCTCCTTTGTAAACTTAACCTACCTTAGGAAGTAGTAGAGATTAATAACATTTCTACTGATAGATATACACATGCTTTCTCTGGAAAAAAAGGGCATATGGTACATTAAGTGCCTGTCAGCTCATGGAAAGGCAAAAATAAAAATGGACCTGAAACACTTATATGACCCAATATATATTTATTGCACCCATGCAGCTTCTTCCTAAACATGGTCACTGTTCTTAAAGACAAAAACGTCTTGAAAAATGCTGAAGAAATCTTTCTTTTACTTAAAAGGAATTATTACTCTGCTGTGTACCCATTAGGAGTAATGTTGGCTGTAGCTCTTAATTAATGGATAAATGGAGTGGCTGTATTTTCTTGGATTTTCTGCAGGGACTTGAGAGCTAAGGCGAATAGCTAAGTCAAGCCAGGCTTCTACAGCTTATAATGGTTCAGGGACGTGGGCTTTTGCTGAAAACTTGTGATGCGTTTAGCCTGCAAGTGTGTTAGATTTTCCTTGAGATATGTCAGGCATAATGGCAAAGTGTTATTAATGCTTTCAAAGCAAGAACAATATATAATGGTTCAGACCAATCTAATTTCAAAAAAGAGGCTCTGTGTTTAAAAATAACATCCAGCTTTGGGGATTTAGTCAGCCTCTGATGAAATCAGTAGGTTTTTCTTCATTGACTTGAATGGAATATGCATAGAATATTAATTTTGTTTCCCAGAATTTTTTGCTATAATGGATTTTCTTGTGACCAGTGGAGTCCTTTGTGCCTGGGTATAAATTCTTCACCCTGTGCATTTCATTGTGGAGACCAATAAATTCCAAGGCATTTGCTTTCTTAACTTCAATTTTTGACTTGTTGACATTCACAACTTTTTATATATTCTTTATCCTTTTTAGCATTAACCTTTGCACACACTACTATTTGTGCAGATTTATGATTGGTGTACGTTTGTACATTTTATTTGTACAGTGGTTTTACGGTGCTTGCTGTTCAGCTCTCGGATGACCTTGGGGGAGCAGCCTGTGTCCTTGCTGACCACGAGACTGGATGATTGTTCTCTGATGGTGGAGCTGTCAGCACAACTCTCCATCAGAATGCAGAGCCAGGAGTGCACATGCCTGAGATACTGGAGTTGTTATGTGCTTGCCCTGCATTCTTTGCAGGCTGACTTTAATTTGGCAATATGGTCTTTAAAAAGTGTTATACTGGCAGCCCTTGGTGAATCTGTAATTGCCAGCCTTGAGCTGTACGTAGGGGAAGTTGTGAAGTGTTTGTGTGCTCCGGTTCTTGAGAAAATCCCCAATTTCATTTGAGGTTGGCAGATGTTTGTTCTGTGGCTGTGATACCCCCTGGATTGTTTCTCTTGACAGTCATTTCATTTAATCTCCCTCTATTATGAAATTTTATTCCACAGATGTTTTCAAGACTGTCACATGTGTTTGATTTATATGAATTGCCTTTCTCCAGGCCTTTTCTTTCCCACATTGAAATTGAGCTTGTCCATTTGCTTGTAGTGTATTTTCATCTCTTCTTTGTTTTGATTGTGTATTGTGATGTAGTCAGTACTGTAACAAGCAGAGTGAGAACAATTATAGAAGGTAATTGATCAAACTATCATAATCCTTTTTGGCAGAATGGCACCGCCTTCTGAAGGTTCTACAGAATTTTGGTAATGAATGGTACCAGCACTTCTTTTCCTCTAAAGCAAAAAATGGAACTAATTGCTATTTATCCGTCCTTGCACAGAGTCCAACTTTGCTTTAGGATGTCTCTGTTACAAATCAAAGTCCAAAAAGACCTAGAGCCAGTAGTGAAAACACTATACCAGACAGACAGGATTTACCTAATTCTTATTACTTAATTCTGGGGGCAGCTGTTTCCCTGGACTCACCATTACTAGTCACAGCCTCTAATTCAAGAGGACCTTGAGTGTGAAATCACTGGAGATTAAAAAATTACTATGTATTTTAGTAATAATACTGTATATCTGCCATTTTCTCTTGCTTTTCTCTAGGTTCCTATGGCCACAGAGAGAGGATTCTGTATTAGATGGGTCTGTGGTGTAACACAGTCCTTAGTCTTATAAGTTCAGAAATGTAGGTTTGGAAAGTGAATCCTTAGTGGAAGGAGGTTCCCTTTTGTTCTAGCACAAAAGCTAGATAAGAAGGTTCAGACATTTTTTTGTTTGTTTGTTTTTCTAAACATAAATGGATATTTTAGATATGACAGTTCTACAATGGATCTTGGCATGATGACTGTTGACATGGTTACACCATTGATGTTAAGATTATTAAGAATAGTTTGAAATTGAGTTACTGAGAATTGAATTGAATTATTAAGAATATTTTTTTGAGTATATTCATAATAAAGTTAGATAAGCATGTGTCCTTGAATAAAAGGAATGGTGGCTGCTTGGATTATGCTGTTACCATTGGAGTCTTTCCTTTATCCCACAGTCTCCCTTCTGTTTCCTCCTGAAAACAGAACAGGCGGATGGAACAGACCATGGGTGAGATGAATTTTCTTGGTGAGCTAGGAAGCTTTGGCTTAAAGGTTGCATGCCACTGTTTTATAAAGTTGATTTTCCCATATAATATCCATTAAGAAAAAAATGCAGCTTGAAGCTTGCATTGTTTTGGTGGTTGTGTAGGAATTTTAATCCACTTTACTGGATAGTTGTGCTGTGGTCAGAGTTAGTTTTAGGATGAGTCAGGGAGAAGGAAAGGATCTGGAGAGAACTATGAAAAATTGGGCCTTTAGTGAGCTATTGAACTTCAGAAGTATATTGAAAGAGCAGTGGCTCCAGGCCATATTTGCAAATTTTTTGTATTTTTTTTTTCCCCCTAAGGCATACCAGATCTGCTCAATCTAAACAGTGTATTTTGTGCTGAGGGGTAAGCCACTTGCAGGCAGAATTTCCTATTCAATATTTCAGACATCTGAATTTTTAATTACAGACTTTGAAGAGGAATATTAGCTTCTCTGCCTATTCATTCCAGCCATTGGTTATATTTGATCATAGTCAACCTCTTGAATATCTTCCTTTAATTGCTTACACTAAGTATGTTTTATAACTGCAGGTGTCTTCATTGACTTCATTATACTTGTCCCATTTCATCTTCCATCTTTCTGATTCCAAGCAATGTGGACAATACTGTAGCAGAATGGAGTTTGTTGGATCAGAATTTGACCAAACATTTTTTATATGTTCTCTCTAAATTGTGTATTTGAGTCTGTGTGCATTTTGTGACTTCTGGTGGGTTACTGTAACAAATGTGAATAATAAAGGATTAAGGAGGTGGCATTAGTCATTTACTGCTTTCAATACTTTTGAAAGCATGACTTCTACAGCAGAGCAGCTTTGTTTCTTCTAGTCATGTTCTGTCATTTCCCCAATTAAGAGATACCTTAGGAAGCTTTCGTGTTTCATTCTTGAATGTAATTATTGCTCTGCAATTAAAATGGATATAATTGCAGTCAGCTTTCAGATGTGTGGGGGTGATTTATCTAAGCTGTGAGCAGCAAGATTGTCTCCTCTGCCAGAGTCACAGCTTTACAGGAGTTTCTACTGGGAATGCCATCAAACTCATCCAGTTGACAGTCAGCTCTGTAAAACTTCCTGTGCGTGTGTGCAGGTTGAACAGTAAGTGCCTGCTCATGTTTATAATAAAAATACCCTTTTTATGTATTGCTCTGTTATTACCTGGGAGTATGATGTCACACACAGGTTACATGAACTGTTGGCTTTGTGAGCCCCTGAGTAAACACAGTAATATTACACCCATTGTTCACCAAAAGGGTTTTTTAAGAATAGACTGTTATCCACAAAAGCAGATGGTGTGATTTGGAAGGGACATGTAGATTCTTTCAGTAGTCCAAATCTCAATGAGTTCAATATCAACCAAAATTGTTTCCTATGTCAGGATTAAGTAGTCATGAATGTGAGAATTTGGCATTATCTAATCCATTTTTCAGTAGGCAAAAACTTTGCCTTAGAAGGCACAGGAGCTGAGTCTGTGTAAGCTGCCATCCTTATTGTAAGTTTTCCAAGTCCCTGTAGAGGAGCGTAGACTAGAACTTGTGATATCCATTAAGGATTCAGAGAAAGAGGATATTAAGGCCGCATATTTCTGTAATGCTCAGATGCAGATCATATTGCTTCTGTCAGTGCTTGTCAGCAAGTCTAGAGTGCATAAATTCAAGCTGCTGTTATGCAGAATGTGAAAATGAGGTTAGAGAAATGGTAGCAGATAATAACCATGAAAGCTTAGTACTAAATAATTCAATTTGCATTGATCTAAACAATTCTCTGTACAAAGAAAGAAACGTCACTGAAAACATCTAAGGCTATCCATGTAAAGTGTCTGTCTTTAAAACTTATTTAGTTCATCTCATCATAATTCATCATCTTTCTTCATGCAGTTCTTACATAATGACTGTTCCTTCATGTTAACCATGTCCATAGATTTTATCCTTCTTGCAGTCTCACTAATACAAACAATAACTATGACTTCAGCAGCACTCCTGTGATTATTATACCTGCCCATACTCTTTACCCCATTGTAAGAAAAAGGTTGGTTGTTTAAAAAAAGAAATTGTGTTTCTTTTTTTTTTTTTTTTTTTTTTTCCTAATATGTCATAGTGTTCTGTTGGGGTTTTTTCATGGTTTCCTGTGTGCATACACATTTTAGAAAATGTCTTGATTTAAAATTTGTTTGGTCTTAAAGAAATGCTGTTATTACTTGAATGTCATGACTCTTGGGTGCTTTGTAGGCAATGGTTTGGCAGTGGCCTCCTGAATTTATTCATGTAACTCTTGGATTCATAAAGGGGCATTTGATGATGTTATACAGATTCTGTGCTTGCTAGGTCTGTGTTAGAAGTTAAGCAATTTTTATCTTTGAGATCAAGGATTAAGGAGATCAATTATTCGAGTCTTCTTCCTTTAGAGATACTAAAACATCTTCGACAGTAGTGAAAATGTGCTCTAGATGTAGAGAAAAATCCTGTCTTTTTCATCTGTATTATTAAAGAGTTCTGTGACTTTTACATAGCCCTGGTAATGTGCGTGAGAACTGGTAGCTTCCCTTTATGGTTTAATTTGATCCAGCCGGAGGTATTTGCAATCCGCCCGGCATAGTATCCATGAATAAAATAAAATAAAAATAACTAAAATAATATAAATAAAAATACCCAAACCGATGTTTATTTTTTTCGGTGTGTTTTTAAGAACAATTAAACTTCTTTTTCTCCTTTGTAGGTACACTATAAAGAGGAGTTTAAAAAATCTAAAGGCAAGTGCATATTTGTACCTGACACCCCGCAGCTAAAACATGTGAAAAGCCTTGGTGCTTTTATTTCTGAGGTAAGATCTAAAAGACTGAAGAATTTTCTTGGCTTCTTATCCTGCCTAAAAACTCTTTCAGTTGAATACTGTGATTTTTAGCAGGGGAAGGATGGCTTATTTCAAATAATAATTCTGTTTAAAGTTGAAGTGACTTAGAAGGCTGTAATTAGTGTATGCTGTAATGTGAATAATAGTAATAATTCGGAGTTACATGACGCTTTTATTTTGGGATTTGAAGATACTTTATTAATGGTTCTGAGCCAGTCCTAGCTATCCCATTTTATGTGTGGATAAACTGAGGATAGGAAAGGAATGTTAACTTTTCTGCAGTGATGAGGTTTGCAAATTACACCTGCAAAATTTCCCTGCTGTGGGGATTTCACAGCCTGGTATCAAACAGAAAGAGACAAGGAAAATGTCGCCATATTATCATCCCTGTCCTCCTTCAGCAAGAGGCCTGGGGCAGACATCAGGTCAGTGCCATCTGTGGGTTGCCTGAGCATACCTATCTATCTTATCTATCTGTCTGTCTATCTTGCCTATCTCTTCATCTATCTAGATCTATCTATAGTCTATCTGTCTGTCTGTCTGTCTGTCTCTCTATCTGTCTGTCTGTCTGTCTGTCTGTCTCTCTGCATACCTTTGACATGTGCACACACACAGAGCTGTGGTGGCAAAAGAAAGATCATCAGTTTCTGAAGTGTCTGAGCAGCATTTACTGCCCAGCTCTTCATGTCCCAGGTACAAGGTGCTGTAGGATTGCATCTCTGATTATTTTCCACAGGTAAGAATAGCAGCAGAAGTTTCATCTGAGACAGGGTGGCTTTGTTTAGGAATTTCTGGTTCTGAGTGACTTTTCTGTCACTATGGCCCTTCAAAAAATGAGGATTTTGGTGCCTCATTTTTTCAGCCACCTTTATTATTACAATAAAAAAGCCCCAGTATTGCTGCGTGAGGTTACATTACTTACATACATTTTAAATTCTCTCTCTGATATACAACAATTTACGGTGTGGCTTTCGATATAAATGCATCTAATGAATACTTTTCTTGTATTTATCTTCCTGTTTTCTCAGAAAGAGTGGCATGTCCCAAGGGAAGTAAATCTAATGTAATTGCACGTATAGAGACAGGCTATTGTAGGCTACAAAAATACAGTATATAGAGAGTATTTATTTAATCCATCCGATTCCAGAGAATCTGCTGCTAATTATTAATCAAAGATTTAGAGATAAAAAAATATTCTAAAACTTTAAACCCTATAGATTTGTTATTATCACACCTTTGAGCACTCTGCCTGTTTATTGCAGCATTACCTGAAGCCAGTGGTGTGATGAATGGTTTATCTTGTAAATTACTGACCTCTAGTGTCCCATAACCTGTATTTGCAAATCTTTGACACTGGCATTCTTAACAGCATGCCCACTGCAGTGAAAAAGAGCCCTCTGTTTTGGGGAACAGCAACAAATCTTACAGCAAATTATTGATATATATACTTATTATACATTTGGGGAATTGGCCTCTAATGAAGAACTGTATATTTCACAGTAAATAAGTGACATTATGTATTTTCAGTGTAATTGAATTTCAGTACAATTTCAGTAAAATTCAGTATAATTTTTCAGTGTAATTGAAAATACTTTTGGTATTTATGATGACTTTCACAGCAGTGTTGCCATTATTGTTCTATGAGTTTGAAAGGCTTAGATCTGAAGCAAAAGTCTCACATACTTTGAGCTATTTTTCTGGTATCGCTTGTAACACCCGTTAGTGAGGAGCTGCCAATACTGAATATTGGAGGAAATACAGGATAAATAAAATATAATTTACAAATGAGACTGTAATATGAACAGAGGAAACAGAAATTATGTCAGACATGCTAACTTCAATGTTCCTTTCCTTTCTAGCCCCATTTAATTGCTGCTACTTAGTTGGTAAAATATTTATGGTTTGCCTCTCATTTGCTTCCATTGTGCAGGACTCTGGAAAAGAGAAAGAAGAAAAGTAATTTTTGGATTTCAAAATTATCTGAAAAAGAATAGGAAAAACTGCCTTGCTTATTTTATTTTGTAATCCCACCAAAATTACTGAATTTACTTAGGAGATGTTTTGCATTGACTTGTGAATTAGACACAGACCCATAAAGGATTATTTAAAGATGTTTTTGCTTGAAAGTTAATGACAACATTAAATTTTTTCCAGTTCTGGTTTATGCCATTTGTCTTAATAGAAAAAATTAGTATGTTTACTGTATCCTCATTTTTGTATTATGTTTCACCTTTTTCTGCCCTCTAGGTGAAATATAAAGGAGCTGCTAAGAAAGACCTTTCCAACTCTCTTTATCAGCAGATGCCAGCCACAATTGACAGTGTATTTGCGAAAGAATTAATGCACCTCCAGAGCAAGGTACAGCTTTAGAATTGCAGAAATGATTTTTAGATTAATTGTGTGTCAGAATAAGTACACTTTGAGCAAAATATTTGTGTGGACACTTGATTGTCTGCTTGATTTATTTGGGTGAGCTTATCATCCAGAGTTTATCGCCATAACTTCTTAACTTCAAAAACTGTTTATTTTTAAAATGTTGACAATTTTACTTACTTTTATTGAATATACATTTAAAAGCTGGTAGTGCATTCATCAATCCAGTGAAATACATGAATGCAATAAGGAATTATTGAATTCAGTGATATTGCTTGGTCCTTATAGAATGGATGAATCCTATATAACCTTTTCCAGTTTGGTGTTGTATTAAAAACTATAAAAAATAAACTATATAAAATGTTTGATGCTGAAGGCAAAAGAAAAAAAAAACCTGTTTTAATGACTTTTAAAGGCACTTAGTGGTAGCAGTAAATGTATTTCTGATGGTCTGCATAATATTATTTACAACAAATATTATAGATTAAAATATGAAATCAAGTATATAGTGGAAAGCTTGTAAACAACCAATAAAATAGTAAATTCTGGTTCAATTGCCTTCAAGGACTCAAAAATATAATACCCTAAGAGTAGGCAGGTGACACTTCACTTCCACTGACCTCAGTGGAATTGCAAATGTTAAATATGTGTAATATGAATGAGGTTACAGATTTTCATTGTTACTCATGAGAATTACATCAGATGGATGGTCATGGCTTTCTGTCCACCAAGCATTTCTATGGTTTTCTTGTTTTTGCTTTCTCCTCTCTCAAAGATATCAACTACATATAGTTTAAAACAGCCAGTGCTTGAAGGGACTATGCTTCTAAATCCATAATATTGATTGCATCTCAATATGCATTCTTGTAATGCAGTGATATTTTTTCAGACAAAGGAAAATATTCATATAAAAAAAAAAAAAGAAAGGACTAAAATCTTAGGACAGTTTGTGGAGAAATGTTTTGATATAAAATATTATGTTAATCAAGGCTATAGTAAGAAAATATAATAACACGTATTTTAGTTTTCAGAGTTGAAAAGGAATATATATACACAAGTTAAAGCACCACAGTAGCTGAAATGGCATTAATATGACATTTCATTGTAAAGTGAGTGATTAGAGGAATTACAGTAAAAATAAATTGGGAATTAAACTTGTATAACATTTTTACGCCATTATTTTGATTTATAAAACGTTAGTTAACTATTTTGCCACAGATGTACTCCCAAATTCATTCCAAATTATTGCATTCTACATTAGTTTACGTAAATGAGGTTAATTAACATTGGTGATGTGGCAGAAAAGATAAATAACTGAAACTAAAAATGAAACCATTGGTTCATCAAAAAAACCTTTAAAGAAAAAGACTGACATTTTTATTTGGAAGTTTTTGAAGGTTTTCTTCAATCATCCAATGCTTCTAGAGACAAAAATATGCATATAGGGTGAGTTATATTTGAGCAGAAATTTTTCCCATAAAATTCATACTATCCCCTTAGGAGTAGATGTATTATAAATCATAATATACCATAAAACTTAAAGATATGCTGACACATTTTTCCAACTTGTGGTTTACTGCTGCAGTGGACCTGAATTTAATGCTACTTTAAGAGAGATCTCAGGGGATTTTCTAGTGAAAAATCTTCTCCACAGTATTCAAATCTAATCCATATTGTGCCTATCACTGCAGTACCTAAGTAGCTAATACAAGGATTTCAGATTTCAGCTGGGTCAGGATATGGCAGAGGGGGTTTCTGCTGCATCTGTCTAGCTGGGATTGTGAATTTACAGGTCATCACTTCAGGAGGAGACTACAGCTATGCCATTGGAAGGGGAGAGAACAGCACCAGCTGGCCATTGTGCCAGCTCTGCTCCAAAAAGGCTGCTGCAAACACAGAATTGCAGTCTGCTTCTGAGTTATAGTAACCTGATTTTAAAATAGGTGCTGATTTCCTGAGAGGTGGAAAATATGAGTATGCCTCTCTACTCACATTAGAACAAATTTACACCTTTACTCCCTTTTCATGCTTCTTGGATGCAATGCTGAGCTGGAATGCTTTTGTAGGCAGATCAAGCAGGACTCTTCCTGCTCTGTGGTGCCATGTTCTTGGCAGGATCCACAGCCTCGTATGCCAAGCAGGTGCATTGGGACTAGAGGATCATGGTGTGGAGGAAAGAGAGCCCCTGACTTTCCCCAGTGCTGCCTGCTGGGCAGGGTTGCCTCTGGCAGAGGATCTCCTTGCACAGGTGTGCCTTTCACAAATGGGCTCTCCCTTGATGCAGAGTTTGCTCCTGAAATGGTGCTGCTGTGCTGCTGCTACCCAGCAGTCTCGAATTCAGCCTAACTGTATCTAGCCCAGTTTAGTAATTTGATACACCGTTTTAAACCACACACATAATTTAGGAACTTGGAGACAGCTGGAGGAAGTTTCCTGTTTTTCTCAAGGAGTTATACCCCACCTACTGCTGCCCTTTACTGTCCTCTCCCAAGCCAACAGGCTGACAGGGCACCATTGACCACATTTGCATTCTATAACTCATGTGGCAATTGTGATTTCAGTGATTAAAAAAAAAAAAAAAGTGATTTCAGCAGAGCCAGGATCTCCTTCTTCAGGGGTCATGCCATGCAGTGTCAGTACTGACATAAGGATCTGTAATGGAGAGTACAGCACCCTGACACATGTGGTTCTCTTCCTGTGGAACCTCTTCCCCATATTGGCTGTATTAAATCATACTCAATTCTCCCTTCAAGATATTCAGGACAGCCCGAAACACGACTGCCTGCTGGCTTTTGCATGATACCCATGTTTGCTCTTTTGTGTTTTATGTAGAGCTGGCATGAACAAGGAAATAAATATCCATAGAGAATGACATCTATCCAAAACTGACAAGAAAAATCCCAATGGTGTTTATGGGAAAAAATGTTTCAGGAAAATGAAAAAGAAGTTTCACAGCTCCACATGTTTGGGTGGCTGTTAAAAATTTAATTTTTTTCTTCACAGAAATTTGACTGTGGCTTTCTAAATGCCTTTCTGGAGACTGAGCAACCAGATTTGCCTCCCCCTCTCACTTTTGTCATAGGTGTCCCCAGGATAGGCTAGAAAAAGGAGAAGTCCCTGTCATCACTGAATAACTTCACTCTCCTTACCGTCCTACAAAGCTCTCACCAATTTCCCTGTTTTCTGCACTGAGAAAATAAATTTGATGAGAGCAGTCTAGGCAGGGAGCTTTCATTTTAATTTTTCTGAAAGGAAATGAAAATTTTTTGAGAAATTGCAATATTCCTGTGGAAAACATTGCTGAAGGAAAATTTCTGATCATTGCTAGCTCTGTGCCAAGTCTTTTTCTTGTCTGAAGATCTTGTATGCTGAATACTTTCTTATGTGAAACAATATTTTTTTAAATAAGGTGTCACAAACAGTGATAAAGGTATTTGAAATTGCTTGGGGTGAAACAATGTTGAAAAAAAGTAAACACTTCATCACTTTTCATCACTTTATTTTTTCCATAAGAAGTGATTGTACTGCTTTTCTTCTTATCTAAAAGGGATAATCTAAAGCAAACTGAAGGCAGTTTAATTTTCTACTTTGCACAGTGCAATATCTCGAAGAGTCAATGTTGAACAGCATTTCCTGTTTCTTTATAAAGGAGATGAGCCAATAGAATCTTAAGCAATGTTTTCAACTTCCAGAGGAAGTTTCAGAGGGTTGTTTTTACTACAATAAAAATGTAGTTGTTTATTGCATCGTGTCCAATCATATTACACATTATCACATTGTTTTGTGGTAGGAATATATAAGGATATACAAGATTTCCTCTGTTTTATGGTGGCAAGTATTAGTCTTCTTGACTTCTATAGTTCTGTTTTACACAAATACATTGGATAATCTAATACTCTATATGGAGATTAAAGTGATGTTTTTGGTGTTCTTGAACATTTCCTCCTACGAAGTCCTATTTCATGAATTTTAATTTCACAGCACATTTTACTGACTATAAAGGGAAATGTTAAAATAAAAATGTAATATTGTTTAATGTATTCTGAAACAGGAGGTCAGTCAGAGCTAGGTTAAAAGAGCACACAACCTTCCTTAATGCAGCTTCTTATTGACACACTTGTGTAAAAGAGAGAAAAAAAATAAAAAATGAGTACTTACAAATTGGTTCAATCTGAAGTCATACCTACTTAAATAATTGCCTTGTATTTCTCAAGTTAATAAATGGCACCACTACAGGGTAAAGGTTATGTCAGTGACCTATAATGCTTGATCTCTGTGTCGAGTAATTTCGTATGTAGATTTGATAAAGGAAACTCAGTTCAGCTAAAAGTTGAAAATCAACATGAATTGAGAAATAAATATATGCATACTAACCTGTATAATAATAATATAATAAGGGGTTCTAGGAATATTGCTGAAATAATAATAAATATTTTTTCATGCTTACTTGGAAGCGATTTACAAGTCCGGGAATAATTCTGCACTAAACTGTCCCAAACTAAACGAGACAGCCATTGAACCACTCCTAGTCTAGGATTGCATCAAGACTGCTTCAGTGAGTTAATAAAAATAATGGGAAAAGATACAATGAACAGATGCCAAAGCAAGTGAAATATTGCTACATTAAGCTAAAGAAATGGTCATCTTTTCCCAAGACAGCGGATACTCGTAATTTCTGTTAAATTTCTCATGCTGAGAGTTGATGTGTTACTGTGTTTTCATATCTTGGTTACATAGCCCATTCACCAAGGGAAAAATAGAGCTGTTGAACCAGCAAAATGGCAATGTAATAAAATATCTGTAAATTAGTAGATTTTGGAAGTAACTGTTTGGGTCTTCTATAATGTCATTAAGTGGGGAGCATCTTAAAAGTGACAAGGAGTATTAGCAAAAGAGATTTTGTGGTGTATGTTTGTATAGTAATTAAAATTTTGTGGGAAATAATTTTTTAGTGATGCTTCAGTCCTGTTAAGCACTGTGTGCTTTTCCTTTTGCAAGATACAACCAGTGTAGGCAAGTTTTGGACTCTGTTTCACTATCAGTTGTGTTTGTTCCTGCAGAGGGCTGTTTGTGTTACAGTGGATAAGGAGATGGCACATTTTAAGGTTCCTGATTTGATACTTTCGTTCACCTAGTAGCAGCACAAAAATACCCTTCCCTCCCTTTTTGTCTTAATCTCTCAGCCTGTATATCATTTTGTAATCTGAGATAGTCAGGGCAGATACTAACATTGCTTTGGGCACACTACTCTGTAACTCAGATGAAATCTTGCTTTAAACAAAAACAGATACAGAATTTTCTCACAGTTCTAGTATCCTGTCCTAAGAGACTCTGAATCTCTGTAGTTGAGAGTTTCTGTCACAAAACTTCCACAGTATTCTTTTACTGCTATCATGAGTTTTTGTGTCACTCCTTCTCCTTCTAATCAGCTTTCTATCTTATTTAATACTCACTGTTTTCTTAGGGATTATTTTAATGCTTGCTCATGAGAGCTATTTGAAAATGAATTTTCTTGATGCTTGCTACTTTTTAGGTATCAAAACCTGGTGAATTTTTCTTAATATAAGCTTAAAAGCTTCAGACAAGGATAAGTGTAAGATCAGTTTTTCAGGCAGTTGTAGTATGTGAATGTGTATGTAAGTATAACACAGTACAGTGAAAGATGGATGAATGCCCAACATTGAGTTCCGTTTCTGTTATAAAAGTAAAGGTGTTTATAAACTCACAATTCAATTCCATTTTCATTTACCATGATGACAATTGAATGTAAATATTATTTTTCTTTGTGAACCTGGGGCTAAGTCAAAATACATAGTGTGCTGGTTGCTTCCCAACAGTGGAAGAAATAGAACTTTGGGCAATGGGTATATAATGTAAAACTGTTTGTTTATGACAAATGCATAAAATATTTTTTTTTTTTTTTTTTTTTTTTGAAAATGGAGAATGAAGCTGATAGCTTCAAGTATGTTAAAAAAAAAAAAAAGCTTTTGATTATGCATTTCCCTGGCCTGTCTTCTCGCCTTGTTAAGCTTAATTTTCTGGTTTTGTATATTACTATTTCTTTCCCCTGTCTACTCATGCATCTGCTGCAATAACAGATGCAGAGAAAGCTCTCAGTTGACTATACCTCATATGTCTCTGTTTTGGGTGGAAGCTGCTTTCATTTCAGTGTTCTGGTTCCATTAAGGAGCTGAAGTATTTACTAAGTTTAATACATGTACACTATGCCACTAGATTTAACATAGCCCATGTTATTATACCTGCACTTCTCAGGTCACAAAAGTATAATGTTGCTCTTTTCAGGTTCTCTATAAACAAAAACATGATTCTGAGAAAGGATTTTCAGATTATGCACGTATGAAGGAACCTCCCGATGTAAAACATGCCATGGAAGTCAGTAAACATCAGAGTGATGTAAGTGCTCTCCCATCTGAAATGAGTGTGCTTGCTTTGGCTAGATACATCTGTTACAGCTTACAGATATGAATTGGGCATGGAATATTTCCATATTTCCTTAGTTGTTTTTTTTTATAAATTATTTGTTCTGAAGTAACTTAGGACATAGTGTGTGTGTAAAATGTGCTATGACATACAGTATGTGAATTTTATTCTGAGCTGCAGTGGAAAGTGGTAGCTACTGTTTATCAGTAGTAACTAAGTGCTATCACTTTGAAATAAAATTGCAGGCACGGGTTTTCTGAATTGATTTGTAGCTACTTTTACTTTTGAAGTGTATAATGTTCTTCATTCAAATGAACACCAGTGTTGTTTCAGTGTCTTAATCTGCCTTTACTTGGATAGTTCTTCAGGGGTGCTGTGTAGAGGATACAAGTGAGCTCTTTCTGCACTTCTCTTTCACTCTTTTATGCATATGAATATTTGTTCCTATCTCATAAATACATATCAAATGAATTTTCCAAAGAATTGAATAGACTAATATATGATTTATTTTACAGAATTTGAGCCATAGTGTTCAGTTTGATGCCTGTGCTGGTTTATACCATTTGACCAAAGTATTTGTTCTTGAAGTTTTATTTAGATAACTTACAAATACTTAGCAGTACTTAGCAATATTTTGAAAGTTGATTGCTTTATTTTCCCAGCTGCTTGTTATCTTCGTAAAGTTCTGAGGGTTTTCACCATATTAAAGACTAATAATATTTACATTTTTTATTAGAATCAAGTGAGGCTTGATTTTGTGGTCAAGCTAGCATATACTAACTCAGTGCATCATTGCTTGGGGCAAAAATGCTGCCCAGATTAGCATCTTGAATGATACAGACACAACTTTGAAGAAAAATTTATGTTAGTTTTAGGCTTTGTAAAAGCTTGCTTGTGAGAAAAACAGATTTTAGGAGAAGATTGGTTAAAATAGTGATGCCATTTGAAGGGGTACACAAAGCTTTTAAAAACAGCTGCTGTGTAACCTTAAAAGTTATGATCCAGTTCCATTCTTGTTCAGGTAACCAAATCAATTGAGGTAGGTGTGTTATTTTACAACTCTTTTTTCTTAGATAAATGGGATATTTGTTTGCTGCTAACAATGTAGAAAATGTAGCTTGGGTGTTCATTTAAAATGATCTTAAATTTGCCATATCTTCCCCTACTAAGACTGCAACAAACAGTCTTAGTTTATGTAGGCTGGAAACTAAATGTCAATGCTAGATGTATGTCTGTGTGCGGAATCTTGACAGCTGGCTGCTGATTAAAAGGCTGCTGGAAAACTTCAGGGAAGCATTATGTTTGAAGAATAACTTTTTCTTCTGCTGGGAAATACCTGCAATGGAATTCCCAGCAGTAATTTGCAACCTGCTTTGATTACAGAATTCCCTCTTCCTGTCAAACACTGTCCATTTCTGCTGTTGGAAGCATCAGGGTGTTACAGCGACAGAGCCTAGGAGCTGGGAATGTGAACATCTCCCCAGAAGCAAGAAGTTTTTTATTTACGTACCAGTAGGAATGATGGGGGACTGCTAGGAAAGGAAATAAAGCTGGAAAGAGAGATGAGAATCCCTCTCAGAGAAGGTGGTGAGACTAGGAGGAATATGAGACAAGTTCCTGTAGCAAATTCATCATAGTTTGAGGATTAGTATGCTAGTGCAAAACCGATTCCCCTTCTACAGCTGTATATCACCTGCTAATAGAATTAAGGAAAGCATGTTACAGATGTGAGGATAAATGAAGTTCAGTTATTTCATCTTTCACCCTTTAAACAAGCCAAAAAAAAAAAAAAAAAAAAAAAAAAGGAAATTAAGGAGAACATGGGAGGGAAGGATATTTTGATAAATGAGAACTTTTAACAGCATGTTAGAAATAATGAAACAATATGAGGAAAATTATTTTCAGCCTGAGAAAACTTCAAAAAATCAAATAAGTCATCCAAATCCAACACAAAACTCTAACCAGTTAGTTCAGTGTGTTTAAGAACAGATTCTTTCTGGTTGCTCGTGAATAGCTGCAGCTCAATGGGCAAATACCTGTCACTCATAAAGGAGCAAGTTATGTAACTCTGGGTAATGCTCAGCAGAATTGCACAGCTCTTGTGGGTAGTATTTGGGTATCATGGTGAAAAGCTGTGGATTTCTTCTTTTGTGAGTACCAGTTTAATTAAGAACCGTGTGAGTTTTCATTTTGGAGTCAGAACACAAAACAATGTGCATCCCAAATGTGGGGTATTTGTCTTTCCAAACTATTTCAGGCTATCTGTGTAATCACAGCTTTGAAAGTGCAGAGAAGTAGAAGGGAAACTACTAGAAGGAGAGCTAGAAGAACAAAGCTCTTTTATCCCCCATTCAGTACAGTTTACCTGTGGGAGCAGAATGCATGTTTACCTACAATGCTCTGCCAACTCAGTTCAACCTTTACATGGAGGGTTTGCATCTAATAGGATTAGGATGTGTTTAAGACTATTTACTCAGCCTTAAAGTAAAGCTGACATTTATACTCAACTCTGTAAAATGTGCAATTTCCATTAAAAATTAAAACTGTATTCAAGTTACCACACATTTGTGCTGACATTTTGAAACTGTCATGTGCTGTAGGCCTTCACATCACTTTGAATATCATTAACATGCTCTGTATGTTTAGGCAGAAACTGCGTAACAGGGAAATACTGTAAAATCTCCTGAACAATGTGATCATGTGTAAGAAAGTAATTTTTCTCTTTTTTATACTTAGACTGAAGAAAATTGCTCTCAAATGAACACAAGTGACTTTTCCAATGACAGGAAATACACTTTAAAAAAAATTTAAAAACCCCAAACTACTGCATAATGCTTGAAGGGAAATGTGTTTATCCAAACTAGAGTAGATTTCTCTATAAATTGTGTTTGTGTTTTGTGAGGTGAATGTTAATGATGTGGCTTTGGCACACAAAGTCATTTTCAGAAAAGTGAGGTAGGGTCCATCAGCCTACTTTGTCTGTGCTTAGCTGATCAGTTAACTCATCTGGAAGTTTCCAAACTTGGGACCAAAACTAAGTGGTGGTCTTAAAATAATGCCATGTCACAAAACAGCATTTTGCTTTATGGGTATCTGAGTATCATGTGAATGGAAGGATGTAGTTGAACAGTGAAATGACATGACAGCTGAATTTCTAAAGCAAAGAAACCACGTACTGTATTGTGTCTATGTGGAAACTGCATGTGGCATCTGATGAAGATACTGAAAGCTGCGCATCACAGTTTTGTCTGTTCCATGACCTGGTCCATCACTGGGCATTTTGAATAGGAAAACAATGTTAAATGTTTGTACAGCAGTTTAAATATTCTGGTTTGTTGAAATGACTGATTCTCCTCACAACATTACATGCTATGAAATAAGGATGTGGTGTTCTGACTTTACAAATAAGAAAACTGCAGTACTCTCATCTATGGACATTTAAAAGGCAGTTTGCACATCTGATTTTAAAGCCCTAGTATCTTTTCTCTTATACTTATCTACAAAACAGTGCTTTTTTTAGTTGATAGTTGGGCAAACTTCTGATGTATTTGTATACACTTTCCACTCCACATGAGGTCAGTGATGATAATTTTAATGTTTCACTCACCATCTAAATTTGAATATTTAAGATGTCTATATTGCCTTAGGATTAATTTGTTTTTCATATTCAGGATATTGTGCAGTCACAATCCACAAAAACAGTACGTTCTTTCCGATAAGACCAAATCAGCAGATCTTAAACCGGGTGTGCTTAAACACCCCCAGTAACATACCCAAATGTTTGTTTTGTTTTGATGCAGATCATGGTAAAGTCAAGCTTCTCCTGGCTCTCTGTTCAGTATCTGCATTAGAAAAATCACCTTTCACTGACTAACTTTCTGCTGACAGTGGTTGTCAACAGTGGGTCCCCCTGGACCACTTCCAACTGGTGCTGAAAATGATGTTTACTCCTGATGTAATTGGGACCAATCAATTTTAAGGCCCATTACTGGAAAGAATGACTGCACCAATCTGTAATGGGCCAGAAATGTGTTTGTCTCTTCTACACAAGCCGGAAAACAGTTTTCAACATCATTTGAGTAGGAATTAGAAAAGCTGTTGCCAATGATGATTGTCACCAGCTAGTCATTTTCTTAGTGTTGGTGGACCTCGAAGTGTAGATGAGAGGAAAGAGGTCAGAGACACAGCTGACAGGCCAGTAGTTAGTGGACTTAACAGCACTTAGAAAATGCTAATCAGGGACAAACAGTAAGCGACAAATTCTTGTGCAGGCAGGTGTGTCCAACATCGTAATGAATCCTTAAGAGGGCAAAATGTGTTCATAGCTGCTTGTGCATATTTTAGTAATTTATTATATATGGTTTGGAACAGTTTTGTAATTGGAATAAATGAGAAGATAAAAGATTTCAGGAAAATCTGAATCTCTTAAACCCATGTTTGCTTGGCTCACCATGTAGAGTTTCTGTTTGTTGATTGACAGTCTGAGATACTTTGCAGCATTGTTAGAAATCTGTTTACTTTGTGGTACTAAAATGCATTCCATTGATATACATGTAAGGTGAAGCATCTTCCAGACCCTGCTGGAGTAACTAGATCAGCATGTTTGTCCTCAGAGGACCTTATGCATTTTATACAAGCTTGAGGTTTGGCCCTATTAAAATCAATCTAATTATTGAATATTCTCCATGCTTTACAAAAACCAATTGCAATTCAGAGTATGTAATCACATTTGGGATTAAAGATGAGAAATGGTTTTGTTTCAATTATTGCTTCACAAAAATGTTCAATAATGTTACCACTTTTTATTGTAATTTCAAATTGGGTAGAAACCCACTTTAAATTTACTTGGTATCTGTAATTTACTCTTTTCACCTTTGAAACTCAAGATGGTACTTTTCTTTTTTGATCTTTCTTACTCACTTGCATTTCTCACTAGTTTGCTGTAACTCTCCATCTAGGTCTTTCACTGCTGCTCTAAAATTGTTTTCTCAGTTACATTTCCTATGCAAATGCCAACTGGCAAAATTTTTTTGTAGACCTGTGGCCCTCATGAAGTGGAGCAATTCTTGAGACTTTGCTGATTTTTTTTTTTTGGTAGAGCCTGAGAAACCCTTTGAAGTGAAGATTGAGTAAGGGTGTCGTGTAATGCCTGGAAATTCCAGTCTTGTCTGAACCAGCTCGGAAAAAAAGATGCCTCCTTCTCTGGGTGCTTCTGCTGTTTCCTTTCTTTTGTTGCTCTTCCCCCCTCGTGGGCTTCTTCACTTTCCATCTTCTGATGCCCATGGGTGCACACACCAAGCTGGTTGCATTGCCGTGTCTACATCTGTTCCCCTGCTCTCTCAGAATAGCTCTGGTTTTACTGTTCTAACATAGCACTATTAAAAAAAAAAAATCACTAGATGGAACAGAATAGCAGCTGTGTAATAGAGGCCAGCACAGTGTCCCAATGGGAGAGGGTCAGCATCCAGGGATTGAGGTTATTCAGGAAATGGGAAACATATTTTTTCTTTCTTTGGCCTACCTCTGACAAACTACTGTTCTGCTGCATAACATTTTTATTCTCACTGGAGTATGACAAGCTGCAGAATGGAGCAAATATATATTGCAGACATTTGTAAAATGCTAGATGACTTTCCCTCAGACATAAGTAATAGGTATACTGGTTTAGGTGCAGGAAGAATAATAATTCACTCAGGGAAAGATATAGCAATTGGCCTTGCATCTAATATAATTGGAAATGGTGAAATATAAAGGACTGTCACTGTCTTATTTCTCCCCCCCTTCCTTTCCCTGAAATTAACCACAATCCATTATTTCATGTACTATATGATCATGTCATTTGGGAGCAATAAGTGACCACATTTCCTCAACTTTATCACCATTGTTCTTGATTCTCTGATGTTAAATTCACTACATTCCTAATTTCTATTTTGAGCACATATGCTGGCCTTTAATTTGCAATTTACATGGATCATAGGGTGCTATTCAGAAACCTGTTTCTGCTGCCTTTGTGGTTTTCACCTCACCTCATGTGGTCATTAGGATGAACAGCATATAATTAACTAAATTCATGTAAAGTCCTGAATTGCAAATGCTTCTCTCTACCTCTAGTTTCTTAAAAATTAGAGAAAATCTAATAACTAAAAAGTTTACACCAACTGTAAGAATCAATTTTTGGTTTGTATGTATGTGATAATTTGGGCTGAATCCATCAAACCTATTTATTTGTTTCTTTTATCGGTGATTACATTTATGTGTCATGGCAGATTAAAAATTATAAGATCTATTTGTGGGCAGGCAGCCAACAGTGAAGCCTGTTTAGCTTGTCTGCTTAGCTGAAGCCATATGGACACAAAATTACTTTCCTGTTGCATGTAAAATATTTGCCAAAAAGTAATTTTTTTCTTTTTCTTTTTGCAATACCATTTCTATGACATATATTTGTCACTGACTGCTACAGTTTATGAGTTTGTTGCATTGTACCCAGAGTGAAACTTTACACTGGAAATAGGAGCAGAGGTTATAATGAGAAACTTCAAGCTGAGAACTTTCTTGCTGGTGAAATACTATCCTGAGAGGTTGGTTACCTTTGTTAAGCAACAAAAGAAAATCTAAAATATTTCCCAGTAAAGGAGGAATTATTCTTTTACTTTCTACTTCCTCTAAACTTTATTTTATGATCTCCAACTTTTGCCTGAGAATTCAATTTGTCAGACACGTTTGAATACCAGGGACAGAATGTCATTAAGAGTAATTCAGGAAGACAGCCTTCGGATATTGGCTTCGACTGGCCAATGTGCTAGCACCGGAAAAAGTTCACAAACCTTGAAGAGGGAAAAGAAGGATGACTTGTGGAGCTCTGTAATGTCCCTGAGGTCTATGCTGCTCCTGTGATTGCTTTGCTAAATGGAGAATGTTTGGACTCTCCTATCTGTGGTTGAGCCTTCTGGCCAAAGTTTTCTGAGCCCATTCATTATGGTAGTGACTTTTGGACAAACAGAAAGAGTCAGTCGTGCACTCAGCATGCTGGAACTCTCAGCCTTTGTGCTCCCATGATTGTGCAGAGTAATTGGCGTTGTGGGGATGCTGGGGTGGAGTTATATCATTGAATTACATACATCTCTAGTACTGAGAAAGAAACTCACTATGATAGAATTACAGTTTCTCTTCAGTGTAGCTGCAATCTGCTAGGCTGCAACAGTATCAGAGCAGTTTTTTTTTTAATATTAAAAATGGATACAACATAAGCAAAAAAAGCTATCCTCTTAAAAGTTACTGAAATTTTATTATAAAACCTAATATTTGTGTCTTTGCAATGTTTTAATTTTCCACTATGCTTCTAAGCAAAACCATTTTTCAAATTGTATTTTATGCTTCTGAATTTCTTCCTTAGTGTGTTACCTTGTGTGTGGGTCTTACCTTACAATCCCTGTCAAGCAGAACTCTTGTCAGAATAAATTAGGTGGAGTTCTATTTAGTTTGATGTCTTATTTGACAGAGCTTATTTATAAACTGAAAACTTGATTGTTTATTTTACAAAAACTGTGTTTTGTTTGACAGGTATCCTATAAGAAGGATGTGCAAGATACTCATAGGTACACTGAAGTACTGAACAGACCAGACATAAAGAAGGCAACTGAGATAACGGAGATAATAAGTGATGTGTGTTCTCCTTTTATTCTCTTTCTACTTTTTTAGACATGTAATTTTTTTATTCTAATTTTGATCAGCTTTTTTTAGAATGCTGCTGGAATTCTCAAATGTCTTGAATAGAAAACCTGCACCCCCAAATCTGCTAGGGAGATTTGGTTAAAACAAATTCAAACATAACCAAAGCAAACCAGTCTTGCCTGACAGGCTAGAAAGCTATGGGTTTCTTCTTTTTGGATGTTGACAGTATGATCTTTGCAATTATTGGTAATTGATGTAAAGATGACATGAAAATTGATAAGGATGGTTTCGTTTCTGCTTTACTCATGATAAGCATTCTCAAGATAAATTATGTGCTTGTATGCTATACTGAACTTCAGAAGACATCCCAAACCTTTTTTTACCTTGGTATGTGAGAAGCTGTGGCATACCAGGATGCCCCTTCCTTTTCCCATCTCAGCTGGCAGCGACAGGAATATGTAATTCCCTGCTGTCCAGAGAAAGACCTGTGCAGGAAAATGTAATTCCCTGCTGTCCAGGGAAAGACCTGTGCAGGAAAATGTGCAGGAAAATGTAATTCCCTGCTGTCCAGGAAAAGAACTGTGCAGATGCTGCTCTTTTCATGGGGATTCTCCTCCCTGAACTCCCCTCTCGAATTCTTTGCCCTTCTACTGTGACCTCGGCTAATAGACAGGTGAAGGAGCAGTTTGAGAAGCAGCAGTGTGTGATGCAGTTTAATATTTTCTCATAGACAAGTCAGACAATATATATACTAAAATCCCTGAGTCAAGTTTTTAAGTAATTAGTTTAATGTGAGGCTGACTGGACACATTTGGAGAGACAGATTTAAAAGATTGAAATTTACCTTTCAATAATCAAGATTTTTTGAAAGCCAAGAACTTTTACTAAGTATTATGCTCGACATGCAAATTTACTAATTGCTGTTCAAGTGCTCTTAGAATGAGAGTGGCTTTGGGACTTTTATTTCTCCCAGTCTCCTCTTGTGATGTGTCTTTGCTGATTCTCAGTGCTTGAGTAATGCAAGAAACCTATTTTAGGCAATGGGTAATTTAGTTTGTGGTATTGCAAAGCACCTATTGTTGATTCATCTGTGTTTTTTTCCTAATGCATTGTGGGAAAAAATTACAGCAATTTGCATGGGAGGCAGTTTCAGCTGGGGAGATCACGTAACATTAACCTTGTGGGACTAATTCAGCTCTGTGACACCAGTGCAGTCTCACTGACATCCAGCAAGACTGCAGTGGTAAAACTGAGAGTGGAATTTGACCTTACAGTTCAAAAAAGTTGCCCCTCAGACTAGTTTTGTTTCAAGACTACTTTCAGCTGCTGCAAATAATCTTGTGTTAACTGTAGACCCTGTCATAAGAAATGCTGAACCACTGTAACTCATTCTGCCTTGATCGGGAGGACATTATTTCTCTGGCTTAAACTGTGCCTTTGGTTAAAGTTGAATTTTGTGAATGCTGCACATTGTGTTTTACAATTAATAAATTTATATTGTTAAGTACCTCAACTCTGAGAAAGGCTTTACTCAGAGCTGATCAGAACAGTAGTGTCAACACAGACCATTATGTGAGACTTTTTCTACTAGTTTTAATGCTTACATTTCTCCTGATAAAAGAAACCCAAATAATTTATTAGTGATTCATATGCATTTCCACCCTCCTCTTTTATTTTTTTTTTTAAGGCTAAGTACAAGAAAGCAAGGGGAGAGATGAATAAGGAGTCTGCTGTACTTGGAAGGCCTGATTTTGAACATGCTAAAGGAGTTTCAAAACTTTTAAGCCAAGTAAGAGTCTCCATCACTTTACAATTATTTCATCCAAATATCTTATTCCTAGTAATGCAAAGAAATCCTTAGATTTTTAGATGATTATCTCTAATGGCCTTGAAGATTATGTTCTCAAATTTTTCATATAGCATTGCAATGACTGATAAATTTTGGATTCTTAGGAAACCAAATACATATTTTGAAGCAAAAATACAATGAACTTTGACTACAACTTGTCTCTTGTGGAGATGGTGTATATTTATACAGATTTTCTAGGATTTCTAAAATATTAACTGTATGTAATTTAGAGGCAAATTTTGCTCCTCATTCAGTTTTAGTGGAACCTTACCCTGTGATTAATCCCACTGAAGTAACTGAGGTCTTTTGTGTAGCTGCTTGCTAATGTGAGTAGTGGGATCTGAATTTGGCCTGACATGCCTTCCTTCCTCCTGAAACTGAACCTTTTATGTACTACTGTTATATATTAACGCCAAAAAAAAAAAAAAAAAAAAAAAAGGATTATTTTAGTCCTTGACTAAAAAGAAATCTGAAATAGAATTATTCCCTCTTCCTCTTAGTTGTTTTCTACTCATAAGATGTACACATAAGACTCTACTGCTACTACAGATCATCCTGACATTGTGAGAACAGATTTTTCACTGGTGATCTGTTTGGGTTTTTTTCTTTTTCCCCCTTTTTTTGTCTTAAGTAGTTCTTCAACAGTGGCTTGCATAATCCTTACTAGTAATCCTGTCCAGCTACCCTTGGAGCTTTTGAAAACCCGGGAACTGCCTTCCTGTAGGAGGAAGATAGTGCCCTTTGATTGGTGAAGGCTATGTCAGCCTTCCCAGAGCCAAAAAACCTCTCAAGTGTAAATAGCATATATACTAGGACAGACTCAACATCAATGATTTGTAAAAAAACCCATGAGATTTGTCCAGATACTAAATGTCTTCCCTAGAACTAGCATAAAATGGGAATAATGTGTAATAGAGAACAAGCTGCAAAACAGTGCAGTGTCTGCAGGAGGTAGAGCTCCTTTTGCTGTTATCCTTAGATACCTGCTGTATGAGTTCCTGTTTCACACCATTGTAAACTTTGAAGCATTACATGAAGAGAAAAGGAAGGAAATAAATGTTTTTTATTGCTTTGTTGGTGATGTGCTCAGAATTGAAATGAGTCTGTGTTTTTCAAATAGATTTCTGTCTTCTATTTTGTAATGGATCATGTTCTCATTTCTCTGCTGATGGGCAAGTCTGCTAGGAGATAATTTTGTGTTTAGCATTGTGCAGGCTTGGAAATCAGCCTGTTCTTTCTAGAAAGAGCTGCTCAGACCTGAGTGTCACTTACAGGAAATGGGACTGTCATTTAGCAAACATGTTCAATGGTTTTTAAAAGGGTCCATATCTAAATTTAGTGTGCAATGTCCTTTATATCTACTCAGTGGCTGCCTACACACTCCTGTCCTTGCAGCTCACTCTTGTGAGCCTGCAGCTGCCTGTTTTTGCCAATGAGACCAAACCATAACCCTTTCCAATAGCCCTCTCCATCCTCCCAAGCCTGGTGCCATGAGATTGTGGCCAACAATCACAAGTGAAAAATATCAGCTGGATCATGGGGTCCTGCAGGCTGATGAGCCAGCTACATGGAAGGCTTCAATACACTTTTAATCTTGTTTATATTAGATGTGCTTTGTATCTTGGACAATGCAAGCTACATCTGCAAATGCTTTATAATAAGGCCTCTTCACTGCCAGGAACTGGGATGGCAGCCATTCTAGTTGAGTTCCTTCTGTGGAAGGAAGCATTTACTGTGCAATTCTAACTTCTTTAGAGAGTCCAAATACTGCAGAACGTCTGACAGGAAGGGAGGAAAAGTTTACAAAATGTACCTTGTGTTTGGTTTATTTGTGAAGAAGATTATTACTAAACCTTGGTGATCCAAACTCTGCAGTCACTGGCCCTGGATCCATCTTTTGGAATTCTGTCTTGTCCTCTCCTCAGTCTACGCTGTGGTGGCTGCTTTGCAGTGTGTGTGATGGGGACTGTGCTTTCAGAAAAGGAGGCAGCACCTCAGCCTGACACTCTGCCTGCAGCAGTGTGGAGGGTGCAAATACTGGGCAGCTCTCAGCTGCAGGGAGGTGCACTCTGCAATTCCCCCATGTCCTCTAAAGGGAAGGCAGTGGCCATGAGTTGTCTAATGTTCTTATATATTATTTGAATCATTATAACACTTAGACACACTGATCATAAATCAAGAGCACAGAAAAATGAAGATGACCCCTATGTCCAAAGAGCAGGGTGGTGGGGCAGGATGAGGAATGCACCTGTGCTGGAGGAGAGAAAGAGACCTAAATATGGGTCAGTCATGTCAGTCCTCTTCATGCAAGGATCATGAAACAGGATTGCAACACTTACAAGATTTAAAAAAGACTAAAGTTAATGATCTCTTTATTGTCTCCAGACATTCTGGCTTTTAGAGTTTTGTTTCTCAGAAAATGGGAAGATCATAAACTTTCTTGTGTTGAAAGTTGATAATCTCCCTTAATTGCATGAATCTATAAGCTGCGACATGCAGAGAAATATTAGTTATTTGACCCTCACAGTAAATTTGCAAAGTTGACAATTCTGATGGATGTAATGGGAAGAGAAGATGATAACATGTTTTAATGTGGTGCATATGGGTAGGTAATTTAGGGAGTATAGAGAACAGGAGCAAGAAGAGGTCAGGCAGTGTGGGTGTAACGAAGGGAGAAAGCAATCAAGGCAAGCAGGAAAGCAAACAAAGCGAAGAAAATAGTGTTAATGTTTGACTGGCACTCAAGGCTCTACAGAAATCACTGTTTTCTCTCTCTCTCATTTCTTTCCTTTTTTATTTTTTATTTAACAAAGCTTTTGACAACAACAGCAGCAAAAATAATAGCTCCCAGAACTAGTATATTTACCCACAGCATGTGGTAACCCTTTTCTGTTGATTTAAAATGAAATTTAAAGCAGAAACTGTGTTAGCCCTTGTGAAAACATGAAGCTTGTCAATTTGCCGAGTGTTCATTGTATAATTTGGGCTATTTTTTTCTTTTTTTTCAAAAAATTTTTATTTTATTAAAACAAGCTCTTGTTTGTGCCCTCTTTATGTTTTCTAATGCATTTTATTAGCTTTTTCAAAGAGCTGATGATATGAACACCTCTTATGGTGTTCAATAATTGGTTTTAAGATGAATAATTTTGGATATTCACATTTGTTGCTGAATCTGGTGCTCGATGTTTTAGGGATAAAACTGATAGAGGTAGAATGGTTTTCAAAATGCACCTTCTCTGGGATTTTTAGTTACAAACTGAAGAACCTAGGATTTTCTCAATATTTCTTTGCTTTCAACTCTGCTAGTGCTTTTAGCAATGAATCTTTCAATTTTGCTCTTTGTTTATGCTACATTTCCTTCAGTATGTATGTGCTCTGGCAGTTTTTTCCTTTTTTTAAGATGTTTTCATATGGTCATGAGGAAATGCTTTAGCTGCAAGTGTCTGCTTCATCATGGGATCCCAGTGGTTGAATGATTCAATTTTTGTAGTTTCTTTGTAAATCTGAACAGTGGGTGATGTCATCCACTTCTGAAACTGAACACTCCCTGTGTGAACAGCTTTGAACTACAGATTTGATTTAGGAATGTTGCTGCTAAGCTTCAAAAGACACTGCTCTGTCCAGCTGCAATTCTGACTTTTATAGGTTTTGTGCAAGGCCGATGAGAAGTTTGTTTATCCAGGCCTTATTTAATTCCAGTTTGGTTTTTCAGGGATGTTGTTGTGTTAAAAGCCTGCAGAGTCTGCTCTTTCTTAAGCAGTCTTTAGAGAGCAACCTCCACTCATTTCTTTTAAATTATCCTCCACTATATAATCTCTAAAAAAAATAAACAAACTTAAGACTTTAATGAAGATGGTAAATAAGTAACCATCCTTTTAAGCCCTCATTAAAGTAAATCTCGTGGTTAATGATGAAATTTGTAGACAAGTGTCCACTAACAACTGTCAGTTCTACTCCCACTTGTTTGCTCTTCCACCATATTACAGCCTTGCTAAGCCTTCCCCCCTTCAGATGGTTTAGAAATCACATGAGGTGTTTTTCTTCCTTGTTTTTATCAGAACTCTCTCTCAGGCATATTTCCTCTCTTTAAACTGCATTCACCCTGTTCAAAAGGACGATGAATACTGTGTGCTTTCCTTCACCATGACTCATCCATAGGCTTACTCTTCTTTCTTCACTCTCTCCTACCCCACGCTTCATTTCAAAAGGGAGAAAGAACAAGAAATATGTTGATAAAAGAGAAAGTCTACATCTATGTAGCTTTTAATGCAGCAAATCCTCTATGTCAGGTCAGTTAAATGACTGCTGGAAGTGCTCTGGGGACACTGCTGCATGTGCTCTGCTTTGCCCCAGAGTGACCTGTGAGATGGGGAGGGGAGCAAAGGCAATGAGCTGAGCAGCCAGGGAGGCAGCAGGATCTGGAGCTGTGAGACAGCCCTGCTGCAACCAGAACATTTGCACTCACTTGGTTGGGGGGCTCCTTTAATTTTTGGACCCTCCTGCACATCGGCATGAGGACACAGGGCCCCGTGAAGACTGGGTTCACCGGTCCCCCCTCTGTCCTTCAGTGCCAGCAATGTGATCTGAAGTGACACTGAAGAGGATCTATTACTGGAACCTCTAGATTGAATTGTATTGCAAAAAAAATTTTTAAATGACGGCATGAAATGGCTGCAGCTGGAAGATGGCAAGCCAGTTGTGAGGAGAGGTCTCTTTGGCACCAATGTTTTCCCACTTAGCAAGAATTTCAAGTACCAAATTGTGCATTTGGTCTGTGTGTACTGTTTGTGGCCGTTTGTTGGCAGGAGAAGGCAGTCTACAGTAGTTTAAAGTCTTACACTTGGGCTTGTGCTGCAGGTAAAGGAGTAAAAGATACTTTTACACTCCTTTCCTGATTTTCATTAGAAGGCAAGTTTTGGATACACTTTTTAAGAGAGAAAAGCCCTCTGATTTATTCCTTCACTGCTCATACAGAGCATGGATTTGCCTTTTTCTTTGTATTCACATATATGCTTTTGCACTTGATCCAATGCCAAGGCAAATATCAAACAATACAAACCAGATGAATCTATCAGAAGGCAACAGATACTCTCTTCTACTGTTAGTGTGAAAGATTATGAAGTTCATCATGTGTTCAGATAAAGTTTCTCTTTAAAAGTAGCATAGTTAGAAAAATGTGGTGGAATAATAATGTAGTGCTTGAACATATATGGCTAGTTCCTGCTTGTGTGGCTTATTTTTGGTTTCTTGTTATCCTGATTAATGAAATAGTGGGAATTGTGGCTAAAAATAATGAGGTTGCATAAGCTAAATCATGTTGAGGGTCTTTTGAGGCAAGGAAGAACTGAAAAGGAAAAAAACGGTCTTCCCACAACTATGGCTGAGAAAAAAAAATTGAAGATTGTTTGAGGTGGCTTAACCACTTTATCAGACATTCATGTGGGAATAGAGAAAAAAGGAGTAGGGAAAAATCCATGTATTTATTTAGTGCAGAGCGTGGTAAATTATAATGGATGTTGCATAGGCTCAGATATCAGGTGTCTGCCTAACATTCATGAAAGCAGCATAATTCAGACTGAACTTTATTCTCCTCCAGTATGCCCAGCTGTTGGAAAGAAGCAGACATGTGTGCAGAGTCTCCAGATGTTTGATGATCACTCACAAAGGGAGCAAAGGAGGGAGATACACTATTTATTCAGTTTCATATTTTCAGATTCTGAATTCAGTTTTTCAGCATATTTTATGAAATTTTTGTGATTTATTTACTTTTAATTCTTCATTGTCTTCATATTTATGTATTGCTTGTTTTCTTTATATGTATTGTCGTTCCCCCTTTTTCTTTTGAACGAGAAGAAAAGATGGTGAAAGTGATGGCAGGCAGGCAATTTAATTATGCTTTCTAGCACTGTAATGAGGTGGGCATTATCCCCAAGAAAGGACCATACTACAGAGGGATTCCTCAGTGTCTCATGTGAAATTTCTGGCAGAGTTAAAAATAGACCTGGCTGTTCTGGTGGCAGTCTAGCATATTGGGAGTGACACGTGGGGTGGGAAGTTTGATTCTGACTTCCCAGTTTCAAATGGTTTAAAAAATTTATAGGTGGTTTGTTTTACAAATGTTACAATTTATTCACCTTAGATTTTTTTGTGTTAAAACCACAATTTTGATGCTAATTATCGAATGATTCTCAGTGATTAGATTATTATTGCTAGTCAAACAGTTCTATTTTATTTGGTTATTTATGTGAGTCATATGGTTTTGTTTCTATTTTCTTTTTATAAATCCTTCAGCACCAATAATCACATATGACAACAACCTTAAAATTTTAGTTAAATTCAGATACATAAAACTAAATTTGAAACCAATACAATATTGTCACAGGTGTGGGTAAACTGAGCTTCTTTAAACTTTAAGATTTATGAATAAACTGATTGTATTTAATAGGCTTCTTTGTAGTCTGAATTCTCTAACTTTTTGAAGTTCTACATGTTAATATTAGACATGTTTGTTCTTTGTTCTTTTCTTTACCTTTGGTGAAAGGTAAAATACAAAGAGAAGTTCAGTAAGGAAATGAAGAGTCACCAGTACAATCCTCTTGACAGTGCTTCCTTCAAACAAGTGCAGATTGCATCCACCTTGGCAAGTGATGTAAGTTAATTGGCTTTGTATTTTACATGCATTTACATCCTGAATAACCTAATATTTTTTCACAAGTAGAATTTCTTTCTTCATCTTTTGAATTCCTCTGAGCTGCAGTCTCTGCTATACAGTGTGTAGCAGGTACAGCATGTTATCCATTTCTTCCTCTGCTTCTGACAGAGGTACTGAAAAGTTTTTCATAACGGCTTTAGGTGAGGTTTGTCTCGCTTAATTTTGTGTGTTAAAAGATATGGACTCTTACTCTGAGCTAATTGCCTTGTACTTGGTCCCTTTCTATTCAGGAAAGGAATAAACAGGTCTAGAGGTCAATTCCTCTCTCCTGTTAGAGGTACCTGTCTTTAGAGTAGCAAAATACTGTCATCTCTCCCAATGGTTCTAAAAGGAGGTTACATGAGCAGTTCAGATTTGGATGTCTGTCTTTTAGACTTCATTCTTCTGGTTGGTCTTCTCAATGGTATTACTAAGTACAGGGTCACTAGGTTCAGCAATGGGTGCCTGCTGCTGGAGCCAGACTGGAGAAAACATCTTTGTTGTTTTACATTCATTATCATATTGAATGATAATTCTCTTGGGAGGATATATTTAAAAGTGTGTCTAGTGCTAAAAATGTGATCTCTTCTTTGAGGCTGTGATAGCCAAAAGACAAGCCTACATTCTGTAGTCCAGCATTTCTGAAGTGTGAGGTACCATGCAATGGGAACAGGAAAGACTGGCTCTGGGAAGGGTAAAGAAGATTATATAATTATTTCCAAAACCTAAGTATGTACTAAAAAATTAGTTGAAGCTGTTGTTATTATAAGAAATGGGCAAATTGAAGTAAAGAACATGATACGTATGTGGAGATGACTAAAGGTGTTATTTTAAGAGATCTCTCATCCAAGGTAGGTAAGGTGGCTAGTTTTCTTCGTGTAAAGGGCATACAGGTCTCAGAAGAATGGAAAATCCTACTGTAGGCTGATGGGAAGTTACTTTCTGCTGTTTCGTTAAGTGATTATCTTTTGCCTTAGGTCACATATTGCTTATATTTGCTGCAAGCAATTGGTATTGGATGAAATGTCCAGGAGCACTTCCCACTAAGTGCTATATAACAGACTTTTAAATTGGATGTTGTAATTCCTGAAGCAGGGGAAAAAGAATAAGAATTAAAGATGTATAAAATTAATAGATGTGAAGTATTGAGGAAGATACTCTTGATTTAAGTGGGGAGGGAGGGGAGAGGAAAAAAGAATAAAATTAATTCTAGCCTGAGAAGTCATACAAAGTATGATTTTGTTGTAGGTGTTCTTTTTTTGGAGGAAAAGTTTGAGTAGTTCCTAAGTACTTACTCAGCAGAATGAGTCCTATATTGTTCTTTTCTTTGAAATAACAGTTGATGACCACCATCTAGTGGCTGGGAGAGATTGTTCAGGCAAGCACTTAATGTCTTCTCTTTCTGAATGGTCACACTGTAATGTGTGTGATTCACAGGGCTGTGAATTATTTCATTAATCTTTAGTTTGAATAGCCTGAATTCTCTTTCCAGGTGAACTACAAGAAGGATTTGGAAAGCCTACATGATCCAGCATCTGATCTACCAAACCTGCTGCATTTAAATCATGCTTTAAATATCAGCAAAACACAGAGTGATGTAAGTTGCCTGTTTAAGAATGACCTGAAAAATAAATCTAGTACAGGATGTACTATGTATAGTCACAGTAGGAAACACATTTTTGCTCTCATATGTAGTGGGTAATAGTGTTGTAACTGTAGTAGATAAGGGGCATAGTGAAGAAAAACAGGTTTTTGTGAAGGCGTATTTCACTTCTTAGAACAGATAATACATACTGTGGAAGGATCACACAGACTTCTGATGTTAAGTGTTTCTTCTCATGTATCTGAAACATTTTCTGTTTTTTTCTTTGTTCTAAGACCTAAAATACTTCTTTCCTTGAAAATCTCATTTTGTCTGAGGTCTTGCTTTCATCTGCAACTCCTTTTACAGAAGTGACCATTATGCTAGTTTAATATTTGGACTTTTGGAATGCCTCTGGAATGTTAGCTTACTTTTGGGCTTCTATGGCTAAACCTTTTTCCCCTCCTAACTGTCCCCTCCTACACTGGGTCAGATAATAGGCACATGCTCCATTTTGCCACGTAGAAAGAGATACCCCTTGATGGGGCTGGTGGTCTGATACATGATCATGGTGGGGGTTGAAATAGGAAGGAAGAGGTAGGAAACCCCTGGCTCCTGTGCCATAAGGGAAGTTCTTTCCCACTCCAAGAGCACCTATGCTGCATGTGTGGTGTCTGTAGGCTGATTAGCTGCAATTGTCATCTTTACTTCAGAGAACAGAACAGGCCTGCAGAGCTGCTGTGGAGAGGCACAAATGGGTGATGTTGGGAAGGAAAGTTCTTCTATGGTTGGCAGGAGTTGAGTGTTTCATGGACAGTTAACTCTAAGGAGTAGGAGCATACTGGGTCATCTTTTGAGTCAGTGCCTGCTTATGTCTAAAATAATTAAAATAATTTATCTACTTGATTTTTGTGTTGGTTTTTTTTTGAGAATTGAAGTTTGTTTTTTATCTGTCTCACTCCCTCTGTGAAGCTAACACTGAGTGTCCTCTTTTGTATGAGGAATAAATGAGTTGGAGTGTTTTTCTGCCAGCATTCTTCATGCACTTTTTGGCCCAAATCTAGTTTCCTTCTTGTGTATGGTAAGATTGGCAGTCTTTTTGCTGATTAAATGAACACCCTCAGAATGGACTTCATCAGTTTATCATCTTAGCTCTGAGAGTATAGAAACCTGGACTTCCCCTTACGGCAGATTATGTCTTGCAAAATATATTTATTTCTTTTGTCCTGTAGGGGTTGATTCATAATGTCCATGTGCTTGTCTGAGGTATCTGTAAATACTAAGTCTATGATTTTTGCATTGTCCAGATCCTGGTGGGTATTTTTATTTGGTACAAGAAGAGGAATGCTTTGCCAGTCCCTAAGCTCTCCACTAAATATTTTTCTTTTAAAGAAATCCCATTTTCACAATCCTTCTCAAATTTGACCTCCCCATGTCATCACTTTTATTTAAACAGTTTACTCTTCTGCCTTTCCCCCCTCTTCTAGTACATTCCTTGTGTTCTCCTTCTGTCTCCACAGCAGCTCATACCAAATCTGTTTTGTAATCTGCCACCATTGTAAAAAACAAATCTTCCTGATTTCTCTGTGTTAACTGATTTCCGAAAACTGGTCTTATAGTCTGGTGTTGTTTTTTTGTTTGTTTTGTTTTTTTTGTTTTGTTTGTTTGTTTGTTTGTGTTTTGGGTTTTGTTATTTGTTTGTTTGTTTGTTTAGGTGTTTTTTTTTTTTTTCCTTCTGAAACACAGAGCTGCTTGCTAATTGCCTGGTTTTGCTCTTTCCCTGCAGTATACCTTTCTCCACTGAACTTTTTTTTTCATTATCTTCTATGTAGCATAGCTACTATACCTGCACCAGTGTGACAGATTGAAACATCTATGGTTAATTAAACTCATAAACTAATATTGTTGATTGAATGAATGGGTTTGCTTACTGACCTAGAGTGTAGAAATGTGTGCAGCTTTATGAAGCACTTATACTGTAATACCAATACAAGGCTGTTGTACAAGTCAACTTCCATGGAATAAATTCCAACAGCCAAGAGGAAATCTTGATGGGAATCTTTGGACATAAACTGATTTTGACAGGTCAAACTCATCCTGGTTTTATTGTTTTGATGATGAAGAAAATTAAAAAGATGGAATTCTCCCTTCATACAGTATTTCCTGGTTTCACTTGGGATGGAGGTAATTTTCTTCCTAGTAGCTGGTAGTCCCATTTTCTTCCCATTAGCTTCCTAGTGCTGTGTTTTGGATTGGATGGAAACAATATTGATAACACACTGATGGTTTAGTTGTTGCTGAGCAGTGCTTACACTAAGTCAAGAACGTTTCAGCTTCTTATGCGGCCCTGCCATTGAGATGGCTGGTGGTGCATGAGAGCTGGGAGAGGCCACAGCCAGGACAGCTGACCCAAATAGGCCAGAGGGATATTCCACACCATATAGTGTCATTCTCAGTATATAAAGTAGGGGAAAGTTGGCCTGGGGTTCCTTCTCAGGGACAGGCTGAGCATTGATGGGTTGGTGGTGAGTGACTTTTTTTCATTTGCATCTCTTGTTTTTTTCCTTGAGATTTATTTCTCTCTCTTTTAATTTTCCTTTTATTGTTTATTATTATTATTATTATTATTATTATTATTATTATTGCTGCTGCTGCTGCTTATTTTATTTTAATTATTTAACTGTTCTTATCTCAAACCACATACTTTCTCACTTTTACCCTTCTCTACCCCATCCCACTGGGGCAAAGTGTGTGAGCAGCTGTGTGGGGCTTAATTGCTGGCTGTGGTTAAATTATAACATGTATATATGTAATTCTGGTATGAACTACAGAGACACAAAATTTTACACTTTGACATATGTACTACAGCTAATTTAATGTTTTTCCCATTTTAAATCTGTTTCTATTGTGGAGAATTTGAGATACTAATGAAATACAGGGTAAAAAAGGGGGGAAATTAGATGTATTTCATTTTAATGGGCAGGGTGAATAAATAGAACTTAAGAGACTGACTCTGGTGCTTGTAGTTTAGCTTAATATGTAGCAAAAAGTTACTAGTTTAGCTAATTTGTTTTTATAGAATTTAAAAAATAATTTCTTCCATTAGCTGAGGAATGGAGTGAAAGTATGAAATCGGTATCTGTAGATGGAGGGAATTTTCATTTGTTTCCACTACTAAAGTGATGTTGTGTGACATTTATAGTTCTTTCCACTAGGAGGCAAACCCGGACCATCATATGTGTTCCTTTACTCTTCAAATGTAAATAATAATGTTTATTTTCTATGGAACAGAGAAACATCTGACTTTTAGATTAGCAGGACAAACATTTACTCTAGAAATGTATAAAAGCTATTTTTTATCATATCTTTTTTTTTTTTTTTTAGTTATTTAATCACAACATTTTTAATTTGCATTTGACAGAACTCCGCAGTTCGTAGGACTAAAATATAGTTTCATTCTTCTTTGCTTTTACTTTCATAGTTATTTTAAATAGTATTTAAATTCCCAAACCTTCTGGATTTTGTCTGTGAAAACATTCTTGGAATTTTTTGTTTCAGTGTGAATATAAGAAATCATTTAAGCAAAGCAAGTGTTTCTATCATTTCAGCCCAGACAGTGCAGAACAAACCCATCTCAAAGAAAATGCAGTGCTTCAAAGTCAAGTATACACAATCACAAACAAATACATCCTGCAAAGAGAAAAATGCAGCATTTTAACAGTGATTAAATCATGCACAAAACCACATGACAGACTTCAGTGATGTGCAGGGCATATTCAATCAGAAGCACCCCATGAGGGAGAGAGTGTTTTTGCAGGACCCAAGCCTAATGTATAAGCCTGACAGGGAAAGAGAAATTCAGACATCACTATTTTTGAGGAGACATAGAAATTAAAATTGCATTACTACTATAAATGCAATATTTTGATTTGTAGCTATTTGCTTTCCTTTAAGGCTTGTGTAGACTATTCCATCATGCCCCACACTGACTGATGGAGATCAGTAATGCGTTTGCCAGTCTTAATCAAAAGAGTGTGAAGGAATGATTTTAGAAGGCTTCTTCAGGTTTCCAAACAAAGTGTATTTCCTTTGTGGATTAGCATGAAAGAATAAGTTGATGTCTTAACCCTGTGTCCTTCACTGTGATTTTGCTGCCAGCTCTAAGGCCATGGTCTCTGGTAGATGTGAGGGGAATGTTCGTGCAGGACTGGACCCTACTGAAGCTGTAGTTTTCCTTCCCTTCTCCCTCCCACAGGTACAAACAAAAGTACATTTGAGAGTGGTGAATCAGATTTTGTTGTTGTTACAGTAAATGTGTTGTTTTATGGAAACATAGCAGGGGATCCTATTGAAAAGCTGCCAGCTGTTCAGACATAGGTCATTTGGCCAAACTCATGCAATGAGTTTAAGGATTGTGATTGATGATCCTTATTCCTGCTGTCTTCAAAGTTCACATTTTCTGAATTGTGTAGAAAATGAATAAACTACTCCAAAAAATATTACCTTATCTAACTGCCCTATTTCCCCAACAGGTTAAGTTTGGGAGAAGTCTTCCAAGTCAAAACATATAAGACAGGTTTTGTTTCTTGCCAAGGCAATCAATCAGATCTTATATTCTCTCAGCTGTTAACAGACTTTATTTTAATTTTCCTAGGTCAAGTACAAAGAAAATTATGAAAAATCTAAAGGCAGATCAATGCTGGAGTTTGTGGATACACCAATGTATCAAGTTTCAAAGGAGGCTCAAAAGATGCAGAGTGAGGTACGTAAAAATGTACTTTTTGAACAAGTAAAATTTAGATCAACAGAGAGGTTAACAGACATCTTATACTCAGGTTAAGAAAATGTATGAAGCAGAGAGTAAATTGTGGCTATGGTAAAATTATACTGAGTAGTTATCTCTGCTATTCTGTAGTTCAGTTCTTCCTGTGAATTTGCTTTTTTCTAAAAAGGCCATTGGTACTAACAGTACAGACACATCATTAGTTCAGAAGAAGCTCAAGAGGTCATCCAGATCAGAGATTAATAACTGTTTAAATTTCCACTTGAATTCCATATTTAGGGAGGGATGGTTCTTGTGGGAGCGAGTGAAGCCACAAAATCCAGTCCAACCTCATGATTTAACTGAAACATCCTCTTTCCTTTCCAGTCTGGGAAACTCATCAAGGAGGAAGGACTGTTCCCAGGCTCCAGAAAAGCACTGGCTGTCCTATATCAGGCCATGTTTTTCTAGCTTTTTGAAAAAAAACAACCTTCAAATGATGGAGATTTTGTGACTTCCCAGACAATCTAGTCCAGTGTGTTACCATCCATCCTGAGTGAGATGGATGCACCTGTGTCCCCATGCTGCAGTTTGATTTCATTAGTTTTGCTGTGTCATGGAAAACAGATGATCTCAGCCTCTTGGTAGAAACTTTAATGAGTTTTAAACCATTACCTTGTGTGCCATTTGTCTTCTCTTTTTCTCTACCAAGCAAACTGTTTATTTCATAGATCAGGTTCAACATCCTCTTTGGACATACTGTACACATATTTTTGTCTAGATTGGATCTGTTTGTATAAATAAGCTGGATAATGAAATGCATAATGAAATTGCTTTAGTGTGAAATATAATTTATGGAAGGGCTTATTTCTCTGTCTGTTTACAATGTCTCCTCTGAAATATGCTTGGAATTGCATATGTATGTACCACTAATTATTGGTTTTGCTACAATAGAAAATGTACCGCAGAGATTTTGAAGAAGGGATCAAGGGAAGACCTTCACTGGATTTAGACAAGACCCCAGAGTTCTTGCATATGAAACAAGTCACTAATCTTCTGAAAGAGGTAAAGGATTTTTATTTTTCTATTATGAGCAATAAGCAGCATCACTACAAGCTACTGAGTGCTGAATAAATTCAAATTTTCTTGGCAGCTACATATAAGTAGTAACTCAACTCAATTTTTACTCCATGAGCAAAAATTGCTTCACATCATTTTGCATTCTGAATAGTCCTGTAGTAAGGAAATGATAAAGCTGAGCGTACGTGAACCAGACTATCACTTCTCTTTTCAGATAGATAAAGGGGTGGAAGAAAAGATTTCCATTGGTGTCCAGATGACAATTTTTCCCTATGAGTAATTTTTTCACATTTATAGTAGCCTATTGTGATGCAGAGGACTTGAACTGCATAGAGTCACTTATAGCTAACTTAATTAAAATAATTATCTATCATACATGTTATGGATAAAAAATAAAGAAAACCAAAATTCCATAATAGAGCTGTGATATTACATAACTGCTTTAAATCCATTTTGTTAGAAGGTAAGGTTTTCTGTATGCCTACTGTTTTCTTAAGAGTCGTTAAGCGTTCTTCAGTTGTGCGTCACTAAAAATGAATTTTTTTTTTTCCCCATAACTGAGAATCCTTCTACCTTTAGTATTTTTACGTTATTATTTAAAACTGCTTTCATGTTAGGTTTTGAGTATTGTTTGGCTCTGTGGATTATGGACTGTTTGACCAAATTTAGAAGAGCTAGAACTGCTAGAGGAGAGGAGCAGAACTGCTGGATATCCTGCCTTTGAACCTGGGAGCCAACAATATCTTGTTTGTATTTATGGTATGAATGGTATGGTATGAAAGAACAGATTTTTTTTCCAAAATCAAGGCACATTAGAATTAAAAACGCTTGAACTTTGTTCCTTTCCTTGTTCTTTATGTAACTTTTTCCAGTCTAGGCTAGATTTCATATGGTTAAAGGAAAAAAATTTCTTTTAAGATATTTCTTTATTATTCATCCCCTAGTAAATAATTTATTCTGAGAAGCCTGACTGTCAGGTAGGCAAGTCTCCAGCTAGGTCTATTTTATACAGTGGTATTCTGTGGTACATCTCATATATGCCTTCTCACTAGGGAAAAATGCAAATCATGCTGTCATTTCATTCAGTTAATCTTGCTACTCACCGAATGCCCAAAGAAGTGGGTACTGCATGCATAGTTATATCATGTGCTCTACATGTTCATCTCTGAAATTTTGATGTAGCTCCCCTCCTTAGTGCTATATGCATTAAGATGTTGTCTAATTCTGACCTCCTCAAGTTTTATGCCTTCTTATTTAGGCAGTAAACCATGCCTGTAAGTCAAAGGGGAAGAAAATGAGAAAATGAAAATGGTATTTCCATTAATGGATAACTGCAACTGCATGAATTTCTGATGACTTTATATCCCCATTCAAGGAACATAGTCCAAACCCAGAGGTTACCTAGGTGAAATTTATTATTATCCTTCATGATTCAGAAAAATTACGTATTTCTTCACAGTCAAGGATGTAGATCAGTGTTTTTCCATAATACTGCATGAAACAAGGAGAAAAACGTGAAGTTAAAAATGAATTAATTGTTCAATCACATTTTTTTTTACCCAAATGTCAGCTGTGTTCCAGCTTATTCTGTTGACTTCCCACTGTAGGGAATTCTGCAAATAGTTCATATTTTGTAACAACACAAACTTTATTCTCTGGGGCCACATTTACAACTCCTTCAGAAGGGGTATGTGAATTAAAGAGTTTTGAGTTAAATAGTTCTAAATTAGATGAAATTGTTCCCTACTTGTTTTAAGACATGCTTCTAATGATCAAGAGAAGAATCTTTAAAAATATCTGGTTTCCTTTTGTTTAAATAAAGAACTTATAGGGAGGTAAAGGTGCTCACTGCTGCTTGTGAAATTTAATATGTAAATAGGAGTATTAATTCATGTCTGTGTAAATCCTTCTGATAAGTATTTTGTACAATGTTCTTCTAATTTCTTTGCTTATAAAAGCCTAATCCTCATCTAGAGATGCAAAGAGTAATTAAAAATCCTTACAAAACTTAATAATCTTGTATTTCAATAGGCTTACATCAGCTCTCTAGGAGCTGGGAAGAGCAAAAGGAACCAAATGTCAATGGGCAGGTTCTAATGTGCTTTGAATTTTATATGGAACATTTGAGTACTCTGGAGGCTGCAGTTGCTGAATGTTGATAGGTCATACAAGTGCAGTGTCTAGAAGGCAAAGGAGTGATATGGTAGGAATACTGCTTCTACATTTTAATTTATCAAGAGGTTGTTTTAACAAGTCCTAGTATGTTGTTTAGGGAATCAATCTGATTGGGATGCAATTAGTGGAACTGAGGTAAAAACTGCAGCATGGCATATACTGTTCTGCAGAAGAAAATTCTTCTGCAGTTAAAATATCTGTCCAGAGACAGCCAAGGCCCCTAAACAGTGCTAGTGCTGTATATGACACAGCTGGTTTTCAAGAGCATGAAAAAATAGATGACAACATTAAAATCTTTTTACTTTTTCAACATTGTTCCTTTTGCTTTTACAATTTCCAATTCTATTTTAAGTCTGAAATCTGTACTTCAGCTAATTCATATTTCATAGAAATTTCAAAGAGACTCTTCAGATGTTTAATAAGTGGCATTTCTTTTCAAGATCTTGCACAAAATAAGAAGTGGTGAAATCTCACTTTTTTTTTTTTTTTTTTTTTCTTTTTTTTTTTTTTTCAATCCTTAGAAAGAGTATCGAAAAGATCTGGAAGAAGGGATGAAAGGAAAAGGAATGACAGTGTTTGAAGATACACCAGATTTGATTAGAGTGAAAAATGCAGCTCAGATACTAAATGAGGTATGTTATCCTAGTCAATGTTATTAATATAACAGAAGGTTCATTTTGTGTTAAACTCAAAAGATTGCCTTTTTTTTTTTTAATATAATCTACTATGAAATATGTAAGTATTGAAACTAAGGCTGTTCCTGTTGTGCTTCAAAAATACAGTAAAGCTCTGGATAGAAAACAGCACAGGACAGATAATTCAGATTTTTCAGGCAAGTAAAAAGGTCACTGGAGATTGTTAGTGGGGTCAGTAAATCCAGTATTTAGAGCTGTGCTCTGCTGGGGCTTTCCCAGCACTTGAGTTCAGTTGCTCTTCCAGGTGTCCAAGGCTGTCTCTGGGAAGCAGCAGCAGAGCTGCAGGGTGTAGGGATGGAAGAGGGAAGGCAAAGCTCATGCTGCATGTTATGCCTTTGGGCAATCATTTCAGAATAATATATGTACATATTTTATATATTAATCTATTTGAGAATTATTTTGTATTTATTTATTATAAATATGTTTTATTTATATAATAACATATACTATATATATATTTATTCACATACACACACACATCTATCCCTATACCTATATATCTATATCTGTATCTATATCATCTATCTATGTCTATATCTATATCTATATCCATAAAAAACAGGAGTGCCGTGGATAGGGCCAATTTGACCACTGTAAGGAGGTGCAGAAATACATATCTGTAACTCCCGGGATTATCTTTTCCTTGGTGTTTTCTGCAATATGAAGCTTAGAGGAAACATCTGCCATCCCACCTTTAGCAGAGAGAAATTGAGGGATGATGTATATAAAATCAATCATAAAAAAAGATAAAATAACCTACAGGTTAATTTACATTTCTTGATAAAAAATCTTGTTTGTGAAGTAGAGAGTGGTTTCGTCACATTTATTTCTGCATCAGAGTGAGACAGACATGGAAGACCAAAATTGGTTTTACTCCTGTTCTTGTAAGTGATTAAGCCATTGTATTGAGTACAAACGTATATTCCTCCTTTTTCTAGCTAATGTGCAACCTAAAAATAAGTAACAGACAAGAAAAGTAAGGGCCATTTAAAAATGATGTTTAAAATTATATGTATAATTACATATATTGTATGTATTTACTTTAGAAAAGAAGAGTTTTCCACAGGCAAAGATGAACTAGAATAGAAAACAGGGTGATTATTACTATAGTAGTAGAAATAGCACTGACTGAGAGTATTTTATTATAAAAAAATTCTACCACTATTGCATACAATATTTCCATATTACTTTTTAATATAATTTGCTGATGAACAAGGAATGTATCCTTGCTTGGATAAGCTGAAGATGAAATATTAATTTTGTTGTCAGGTTATTGGTTATTTATAATTTATGTTGTGAGGAAAAAACAGCAATCATGAATGAGGACTGCTGCTTACCTAATGGCTATGGTTCAGGAAGGACCTATTAAAGGAATAAATTACAACTTCCTGATCTGGAAGTTCACTAGAAGCAATTCTGTATGGTATTAAATTTCTAACATGTAGTCTTGTCATAAATAAAATATTTTTTAAAATGTAAAATGTGTTTCAATTAGGCTGGCACCAAGTACCAACTTACTACACTATGTTCTGCAGAGCTAAACTTCCCCTTTACAAGCTGCATGGGCTGATTTCCTCCCACCCTTTGCCACATTAAAAATTCATTGATAGAGGTTTGTACATTCATTGAATATCTTCTAAAAGTGTTCCTCCTGTAGTTTGTGTTTTTTCTGACAACAGTTTACTAAGAGTCTTGAGAACTGTGTCTCTTGAAAGTTGTGATTCACTCTAAATCCTAAATGTGAGTGTCTTGTGGAAAAAAATCTACTCATAACTCTCTGGATTTTGTGAATATTGTGTACAAATTCTATCTTCACAGAGGCAATACAAGAAAGACTTGGAAACTGAAATTAAAGGGAAAGGCATGGAAGTTGGTCCAGATACACCTGAGATAAGACGAGCCAAGAAAGCTTCTGAAATTGCAAGCATGGTCAGTACTGCTCCTGGGGCAAGCTTTCCATTTGAGAGAGTGCAGCAAATTATTGTGATCAAGAATTCCAGGTGGTGACCAATCTAGGCAGTGCTGAAAACGGAGATTTCTCTATATAGCTAATCCATTGAGCTGCAAGGAGTGGAAGAGTTGCATAATCAGTGTAAGGGGGGAAAATTAAGACTTCCCAGAACTTAGACCCTCCTATCACCTTTTGCAGGTTGTGCTTGTTCCTTGTGAGCTGTGCCTGGCCTGGGATGTGTTTGGTCACTGTGGGTCCTGCTCCTTTTAGGTCTAAATAGCTACTTACTTAGCTAGGGCCAAATGATAAACATCATTAGAGAGATGCTAAAGAATTATGACCTCAGTCTTGAAAAGCACAGCAGAGAGAGAAATTCTCACATGTGTCTGACTGGGGCTGCCAAAACTGCAGAGACAGGTAGATGTGAAAGGCTACATCCAATTTGAACTGAGCAGTCCGTTAAAAGAGTTTTTTAACCCACCAGCAACTACACTGTAGGCATTGGATGGATAGGTTCTACAAAACTATTACTGTTGAATCATTAGTTATTTGGTGGTTTATGAATGCTGGTCAGTGAAATCGCACAGATTAAATTGGGAAAAATTTAAGAATTTGGCTGTGAGTATTTCTGATGCTGTTCTTTTCAGATAGAATACAGGAAAGACTTGGAGAATGAAATTAAAGGAAAGGGAATGGAAGTGGGTATGGATACCCTTGATATACAAAGAGCCAGAAAGGCTTCTGAAATTGTCAGCCAGGTGAGTACAGAATTAGTTGCTTTAAGATTTATTTGAAAGTAAAATTCTTAAGCTAAAAAAGCCAAGCAGTGCACAATAAAAATATTAAATTGAAAAAATGGAAGAATTTATTTTTACAGTGTGACCAGTACTATGAGAATAGCTTTGAAGACAGCATGTACAGGAAGTTGTAGCTGCATGTAGTATGGTTTGGTTTTTTTTAAACCCTGTGTTTTTAATTCAGAAAGAACATGAAAAGGATCTGGGGACTGAAATTATAGGTAAAGGGACGCAAGTTGGTCCATGCATCCCAGAAATACAAAAGGGCTTCAGAAACAGCAAGCCAGGTAGACATAGTCAAAAGCTGAAGCTTTTAATTCTGTGTAACAATGACTGCTTGACATATGCTGCTCAAAATACTTCTTCTCTAGCTCTGTAGGGGCTTTCATAGCCATTCTAAATTAATTTACACGTAGTAAAATGTCTTAACTGCCTGATTCTTATTTGTATTTAGGCCTGTTACACCATATAAATTGAATTTATTTACACTTACCTGTAGGTCTTTTCACATTACCTAATGTTAGATTACATACATCCTGACAGTGACAGGAATATATATATGAGGATACATTATATATGAAGATATGTGATATATGGGGATATATTTAATATATGTATATTGTATATATTTTAGTGTGGGAGCAGACAATTGTAACAGTGTCATGGAGAAGAGAGGTTTACGTAAGTACTGGACAGTTTAGATCAGGAGGCTTATCAGCAATAAGCATCTTTTGTGCAGTTTGTATATCTGGAGCCCGAAAAAGCATAGACAAGTAAAAATTATTTTTTTCAGAAAATGTACAAGGATGAAGCAGAGAAGATGCTCTGCAACTATTCTGCTGTCCCAGACACTCCCGAGATGGAGAGGATAAGAAGTACTCAGAAAAACATCAGTTCAGTAAGTAATAGTCCTTCTCTCTTTGCTTGTAAATTTTCAGGTTTTTTCTTACTTTTAATAGGCTCTCTTGTCCCACAGCATAAAATAGGGAACTTATGAGTAGAAGTCCTTTGAACCTTTTCCATAATTTTCCTGGCAAAAACTGTATCATTCATTTCTTTCAGTAAAAATAATACCCAGCTTTTCTAGGTGTGACACTGTTATTTTGAATTTCTAAACCGCTTATACCACCTTGCCAAGCCACAGTTATTTTTAAATGAAGATTTTTTTTCTCTTTTTCCATCAAGCCCCAGGAAGTACTTTATTTAAAAGGGGAAAAAAAAATCTAAGACTTCTTACTATATATATAAGATTTTTCATCTGTTTCCTATCATATGTACTGAGCATCAGGATTTGGGTATAAAATTAGAACAGATCAGATTTCATATATATATATATAAAATGATTTTATATTACACTGGGTATATTTTTAAATTTTATGCTAGATTTAAGTTTCAGTTTATCCCGAAATATATATTATGATCTTAGATTTTTAAAATTGCCCAGTTTGGGATGTATTAAATTCCACTTCCTTTGTGGGCCCATTAATGCTGCTGTTTGTAATTCTGCCTTTGCTTGCAGAATAACAGAGGAGAGGAGTAAATCTAGCCTCTAGAACAAAAGGCCAGTCAGTGACTGGTTTTTATGGCAGACTAAGTAATACTAATAAAACCAATGATTTGAGAGAAAGGAGTATAAGATACTTAAATATTTTTAATATTATCTGACGCACATGTTCTTAAACTTAGAGATATCCTCAACTTCTCCAGCTCTCAGAAGTAACTGAGTAAACTCAGCTAGTTTCTCCCAGAGGTGTTTGCCTGCAGCTCCCCTGTACAGCTGAAGCTTCTTCAGGGGAATAAGAGCCTGTGGGGAAAGCAAAGAAGATACCTCTCTTAGCCTGCTTCAGGCTGTAGTCATTTTTGTAACACCTCCAGCCATCACCTGCCCTTTTTCTTCCTTTGAAGGAGCACAGCTAAAAGCTGCATCTTTCTAGAAGGAGCTCTTGACAGGCCCACTGGCCCAAGTTTGCTTCCTATCATCTGTTGGCTCCTGGTTCTGAATGGTGCTCTGCAGCATAGTGTGATGTGGTTATCACCATTTCTCATGTCACGGGTGTCCTGTCAGGCTAGGCTGACACTCCCTGGACAAGAGGGACCCAAGCTAACCCCTTTCTGCTAAGATCTGCTTTCCTCCCTGCTCCAGCCTTTGATAACTTTTGATGAAGTAAGTCCTCAGGTAGGTCAGTGGCTCTGTCAGTGCAGATAGGTATCACCACGTAGTTCAGCCTTGACAGGGCTCTGACACATCTGAACCCCTTGCAGCCCTGTAGGCCAGTCTGAACTTTCAGTACCAAGGCTGACAATTATCCTCTTTGTGAGTGTTCTAGATAATAAGAAATAAAATGTTTTGTCTTTGAGGTGATTTGTATTTGCTTTCTTTTGTGATTGTCCTGTTTCTTGTTTGTGAGCTAGGTCCTCCAAATGTAGGAAAGCAGTTTACAGCAGTGACTGAACTACCTTTTTTCTTCTTTCTCTACGTTTTAATCTTTCATCCTTCTGTGCAGTTTAGATGATAAAGGTAGAGTGAAAATACAGCTGAAGCAGCCCTAATACATTAAAAAAACAATGACCCCTAATAGTATTCAGATTTTTGGATTTTGTATCAAGTATTTTTCTGCCTTAAGGAACAAAAAATAGCAACTAGCTCTGCAGGTAAGATTGTTGCTGCTTTTAGTTCACTAGCTCATTTTATGAAAGGATATTTACTTCACAGTCATCTCTTTCATAGAGAAATTCCTGTCTCCAACATATTTTACCAATCCTTCCTTGGTAGAAGAGAAAAGTATATTGTAATCCAGTCTACAGTATAAATCTTTCTAATTGACATGGTGCAGAAGAATTTTTAAGTTCCTACTCATAAACTTGCTGTTATCACATGGTAAAACAAAATTCTAGATTGTTAAAGGTTTTCTGAATATTTAAAAAATTAGTTGCAGACATTCACTCTTCTCTAGAATATTTGGCAGTAGTACTCACCCCAGGCTATGGAGGACTTCAAGGAAGTAGGAGGAATTAATGAAGAATGATGTTTTCATTGTTCAGGGTTTCTTGATAGGAAAACTTAAATAAATCTTGATTTAAGAATGGCAGAAATACTAAATGGTAAAGATGAATTTTATTAACTCCAGGATCAGACTTGTTTTTTACACTAACTGACTGGAAATACTTACTGGAGTGGCAACAGCTGTGGCACCAAATACTGAAAATCAAGTAAAACTTCTTTAGGAGTTTTGCAGCATAAACTGGTGCTCAATGGTTATTTAAATTGTAACCATGCTTGGAATTTATGGAACAGTAATTTACTGTCTTTTTCAGTAGCTTCAAATGACTGATTCTACTGATGTGTTTTGTGTTTTTCCTTTACTGAAATCTTTGCAATAGAGAGAATTGTATAAACAGCAATGTGTATCTTTTAAGAAGTGAGTTTTGTTTTTAGATATAGTCCTCAGTTTTCTGGCTTGAACCTAGAAGTCAAAAATTGCATGACTTGGATTGTAATTTTGGTTGTTATGTTTATTTTTTCATGAATATTTCAATTTTCTAGTTTGTTAACTTAGAAATAATAGTAATGTCTGTTCCCTTCTCACAATATTTTAAGAGCTGAGGACTACAGAAACCAAATCAAATCCTGCATGTACATGCACCTTCAATTACATTGAAATATATGAAGTTACTCAAGCATAAGGTTACATTTGTAAAACTTTATAGATTATTATATGAATGTTAATATTTTTTCCAAATTGAAATATGTCATAGCAAATATTTTAAAATATTGAGGTCAGTTTAAAGGATGAGACTATATTATCTGGGTTACAGCCGAAAACAAACAATGTTATCATATTTATTGATAATTAGTCTTATTTATGAAAAAATTAAAGTATTTGCTTTCTTAGCAAGATTTATAGTCAGACCAATTTGGAACTTGGAAAATTGCCTAGCCCTTTTATGAGAACTAGTATTTGCATTGCTAACAGTCTCATAATTATCTTTTCTTTTGGGGAAATGAAGGTGTTTTATAAGAAGGAAGTAGGAGCTGGCACAGCTGTAAAAGATACTCCAGAGATTGAAAGAGTAAAGAAAAATCAACAGAATATTAGTTCAGTAAGTGCTATTAACATAAATTATTCTTATGTGAGTAAAAGGTGGACCAATTTTTTTTTCATCTTGTTTACTGAAAAATTCTTCATTGTAACTGCATTGTTCACTTGTTTGTTATATTTGGTGGGGACTTCTGGGGCTGTTTTTATGTTTGTGTCATTACATTTCTGATTATTAGATGTTTTTTTAAAAGTAAAGTTGGAAAATAATGTATAGATGTCAAATTTTGTTGTGGTTAAATATTAATTACAATATGAATTAGGGACTCTGGACACCTATTCTTATTGAATTTCATTGTTTAGTGAATAGTGTTTAACACCTAATTTCCCACAAAAGTAAGGTCAGTAGAGAATTTCCAGAAAAATTTTAAAAGCTCATATTTTCCTTGGAATTTTTTTCTGGTTTATACATCACTCTTTGTCTTACCATTTTGAGTCACAGTGCAAGCTATCATGTGTCCTGAATCCTGAATTAGTAGCATAGTGAATTGTTGAAACAATGCTTTGGGAAGCTGTTGATTTTTTTATTTGATTGTGAGGTGTTTTTAGTTTGTTTGTTTGTGTTTTTTGTTGTTATTTTACTTCTAAATTTCCAGTTACCACAGACTTTTATTTCAAGAGTAGTCACACAGAAAGGAGAAGTCTTACTCTAATGTTTTTTCACAATACATTTTAAAGTGAAATGGAAAAATAATGTACACTGTTCTTGCTGTTGTAGAAGTTCTAAATAGTGGTGAAAAGGGAAAAATGAAAGGTTGATCAGTATGCTGGTAAACATATTTGAACAAAAACCTACCAAGGGAAGTACAAAATGCATTAGTGGTGTAGTGGTATGATGTAAGTAGCATGGTCTTTACCTTGCTAGTCTTTGTGTAGAGTTAATGTTTTTCAAAAGGTATTTTATTACGTGTAGTGTACTTGAAATTACTTTAGTCTTGTATAATATTTATTAGAGGTGTAGCATGCCAAATTTAAAGGCAATGTGCAAGAATATTTCAAATTACATGTCAGTGAGAGGGAAATTATATTGTGCAGTAAGAGGGAAATTGTATTGTGTAATTTACAGGAGTCCCAAAGGAAGGGTAAATTACACCAATTTTGAATCCATTAGATTTAAATATTTTACATGTATTTTTGAATTTAGCCAGAAGAACTTGGGACAGCCTTAAAACTATTTTCTGGGCTAAATGAAACTAGAGTGTGGAATGTGAAGCAAGTTCACAGTGAAAGAAACACCAGGGCACCAAAATAACACTTATGGTACAACCAACTACACAAAAAAGTCCGTTGAATCATATTCTGAAAGTGATCCAGTTCTTCCAGATCTCATATGTAGGAGACAAACATCAGAATGTTTTTTTTTCCAAGCCTTAAAATACAAGGTGGTGACAAGCAAGGAGCTTGAGCTCATCTCACCTGTTGTGATGGTTGGTTTGGAAGAAGCCAAGATCTCACAGAACTTTCAAAGCAAGCCACAGACCCATGACAATATAAACAAAACTTGTTTGTATTGAGAGGCAGGCAGGGTTGGACACAGAATTGTGAAGAAGAAGCACTTTGGGAGAAGATTCTATTTGTGTTTTTGTTAGTGTGAAATCTGTGAAGAAACCCCTTTGGTATGTCAGTCAGTACCACAGATCTGGGGTCTTATTAAAATTCGAGTAACAGACATTTTGAAACATTTAAGGACGCGTAACCCTGCCAATTCTTAAACTTACCTAATAGTCTCTATTAAAAGACCCTTTTTCTCTAGTGCTTTAGTATTTTTGCCAGTCCTAAACTGTCTGAACTGAAATTTTCCATTCCTGGTCTGTACTTTGGGCTGGTTTGATTTTATTTATTTATAAATTTCAGTCAGAGAAGCTTCCAAGTATGAGCTTAGAGAAAAACAAGTTGTTTTGTCTGTGCTATGAAATTGGGCATTCTTCAGAAGTACCATGTCTTGAAAAGAGAGTTGAAAATTAAATGTTAGGAAAAAACTAGTAAATATCTGACAGCACCTGCAAAGGCATCAACAATCCAGACAACTACATTCTCACCTGTGTGTCTCCATATGCTTTTAGAGAACATTAATGAGACTTTGAAGCCATCCACCCTTTTAGGAGCACCTAAAAGGCTTGGTTTCTGAAATGGACTGGTAGACTCCATAGCAAATTAATAATAAGACCATGTCATTGTCAAAGTGGTGTGGATCTCCAAGTAGTGTATGCAGCATACCAATTAGTGTGAAGATAGCTTCAATCCCATGTGATGTATATTCCCACTGGAGGAGTTTTAGTACACTAGAATTGTTTATGCACTCTTTGCTGCATTGCATCAAACAAGATCCATTAGAGATTGTTTTAGAAATTAAATATAACTGTTGCTTTTCAGGTCAATGGTGTTTGTTGATGTAGTCCAGAAGAACAGTATGTGTAAGGGAGAGAGTATGAAGTGATGTGTTTTAATGCTTGCCCCTCTCTTCTTTACATTGATAATGTTTTTTTGTAATATCTATTGTGCAGATTAAATACAAGGAAGAAATTCAGCAAGCAACAACTATTTCTGATCCACCTGAACTAAGGAGAGTTAAGGAAAACCAGAAGAATATTAGCAATGTGTGCCCCATTTTTATTTCTTGCACACTTCTCTCCGCCATATTAAATGTGTTTGTGTCTTGGTGAATATGTCTGTGGTGTTTGTGCTATTTTCTGTTTGTCTACAAAGACAAATTTAATCAATTAATGGTAAAATGATAATTCCTTAGCCTTGTACTTTGATGCATAACAATGAGAGTGAAGTATTCCTGTTGAAATAACAATTGTCTGTGTTTGAAATAGAAGAACTGCCAGAGGGTGAGTACTAACTATTGTGTGGAAAGATGGGATTGATTATTAAGGAATGGTACTTTCCATCCAAATGCAGTGTGCTCTTTAGTGATGTCTAGCACACTTAATGTATTTCTATTATTTGGAAATCTTTGTTGTAATATCTTCTGACATGTTTGCTAGGTTCAGTACAAAGAACAGCTCTGCAAAGCTACACCTGTGAGTGTCACCCCTGAGATGGAAAGAGTCAAGAGGAATCAAGAGAATGTCAGCATGGGAAGTTGCTATCCTTTAATACTTTGTATAATCTTTTGGGTGCAGAAGATGAATACCAAGTTCTGCTTTCTGAAACTATGCCTTTCCTTTAGTTAGGGGAAACTAAAGTATTGTAATGTGTTGAAATTCCAGTAATGCAGTTGAAAACCTTCTCTTAGGAAGGCTTAGCTTGGTTTGGAAAATGGCAGATGAAGCATCACATGTTCTATTAAGGAAATGTCTGCAGTGCTTTGAGATGTTACTATCTTTCTTGCATATTTGCAGAAAATCTTGACCAATTTTAAATTTTTTATTAACAGAATATCTTTCCAGTTTTATTTTTCTTTGCTTTGTAAAAAATTAGCTATAGTTGTGCTCTATATGTGCCCTCTCGCATGTCTCTTTCTGGTTCCTCAGTAACCTTTCATCAGAATTTAGTATTTAATGGCTGATACTACCATTTGCAGGAGCACAAAGAAGGCAGCAAGGACTGGAGCATGCTACTGTGCCTTCCTGCACTGATGAAGTTGTACCTGTTAATGAGTCCATGAGAGACCAGGCACTCTCCTCACTGAGAGCTGCCATCAGCAGCCATGGTTCATGGGTCCACAAATAGCTACAGTGTTTCCCTAGGGTGCTCTGCTGCATTCACCAAAATAATTTTGAGTCACAATTTTCAAGAGCTCTGTTCCTCTAACTCAACTTCTGGATTATTTTTGGCATATCTAGCTTTCCTAAAATGTAGTCAGCTCAAAAACTGTTTTCCCAAGCGATTCAAACCAGTTCTGTATTGCTTTTCTTTCACACTGTTGTTTACTTTTCACCAGTTTTTGTGTTGTGCAAATTTCACTGGAAAGTTTAAGTTCTTTTCAAGTCGCTGGAATAGCTTTGAGTGAAGATTCTTTAAATTCAGCCATTTTAAGAAACATTAATTCTTAAAGAGTCATTTTTCCTTTATAAATGTTAATTTGCAACTTTAATCCATTTGAAAGCTTACCATAGTTTCCATAAGACATTAATTTTTCAATTGGAATACATTGGACAGATGTGGACAGATCAAAATTGTGTTGTGCTGGAAGAAAATTGTTTAAGCAATAGGTGCCTTTTTGCCACAGTGCACTGCAGAATTATGAGCATAATGTACCTGCACAGTTAACCTCATCACTTAAACCCAAGAGCTTGCTTTTGTATGAAAGAATTTATTTTGCATAAAAATATATGAATTAGTATTAATTTGTTGCCAGAATCTGTTACTAAATATTTACCATCTCTGACTTGCCAGCATGTGAGGCCAGAGTTAACATGAGATTGCTTGGTCTGTCAATGTCTCATACTGACTGCTATCTGCTTTAGATCCTGATCCTGCCTTGAGTGTGCATTTGGTTAATGCATTATGATAAAGGGGATATTCCTACAGTATGTTTAAATAAATACATGGTTAAATTAGGCTGGATTCAATTGGCAGCTGTCTGATGTACTGCACCCTCTATGTTAAATCACCTTTGAATATGTAGTATATAAAATTTAGAACATAGATGGAGACCTTATGTAATTTGTGTGTCTTGACAAATATGTATTTACAGTGGACTTTCCTGAAATTCAGTTTTTCATGTGCTTTGCCTGCCTTCACTGCATTATATGTGGCTTACCCCATTCCAAATGCAAGTTATTTCTCTGTAGAGCCAAGGACCAGTCTGGTAAATGCCAAGATATTGTGTGCATATGTGGGTATATATCCACAGAAATGCATTAATAAACAGCCTGTACAGAAAAAACATTCAAGGTTATCTTTCAAAAATCAAATTTTATAAACTTTAATAAACTTCAGATGCATTTTAGCTTTTCTGTTGTTCCTGAATGACCTGTGAAGGTCATGCATTTTTATACAAAACAAGGAGATATTGTTGTACCTGAAATAGTATGAATATGTATTTTATTCTGTTAAATAATAGGTTCACTACAGAAAGCAGCCTGGAAAAGCTACTGCTGTGAGTGTCACTCCTGAGATAGAGAGAGTCAGGAAGAACCAAGATAATATCAGCTCGGCAAGTTGTTTGAATCTTTTTGTCATTCAGATTTTTCAGTCTTTGTGGAAATATAAACATGGATATGCTTTTCCTTTTACATTTGCTATGTCAAAGGAATCCAACTGCATCATTCACTGAAGAGATAGTAATTTTATTCTTTGAGAACATGGACTGCATATATGTACAATAAACATAAATTCAGGGTTGTCTGAAAATGAGAATTTAACTTCAGTGCAAGTGTCTTTTTTTTTTTTTTTTTTTTTTTCAATTCAAAGCATGGAAGTGTCCATTCCATTCTGTGACATACCACCTGTGCTAGAGCTAAGTAGTTCCTAATAGGTCCCATTGCTAAATACTAAAGAGTAAGATAATAGGTATTTCTTGGCTTTTATAGTAATAAAATGTAATTGCTACTAAAGTAGTATAAGAGGCAGGAGACGGTTCTATTAAGGTACAAGGAAGAAATGAAAAAAGCCTGGTGAAGTAAAGGATAAGACCAGTTATGTTGCAGTCTGTCCTCAATACTGAGACAAAATCAGTGGCAAAGTCACTGCAGATGGTAAGTAGAAGAGGTTTCATGCAGAATCACTGTGGCAGAAGACAATTACAAGTAATGAACACTTTAGAACTGAGTATGGGAGTGAAAAGTAGGTTGGATTTGTCAGGGAATATGCCTAAGGACAAAGGAACAGAATCTGACATTGTAACTGCATATATCTTAATCATGTTCTTAAAATGCTCATGAATATTTACCAAAGTCAATTATTTTTGAGGTGTGTAGTTGAAAATAAGAAGAAAACTTCAAAACAACCCTAGACTTTAAATAATTTTTTAATTTGTGAAAATGAAATGTGTTTCACCGAGTGACTCATTCACTTTGTTTCTCAAGATTTACAGGGATAAATACTCCTCTATGTTAATGAGAAAGATAAAAATCAACCTATGTTGGCTGCAATTATTCTGTCCAGAAAATGCCTTATATTCAAAAGCATATGTAGCTGAATTTTTTTCCAAGAGAATTTACTATTTAATTAAGAAGGCTTTGAAGAATATGCAGTACCATATATTTTTGTTTCTCATATGTCAAACTTACCTATGAAACACAAGACACCAAGATACATATTTTCATGGGTGTGCTTTCTTGGCCAGTATATATAAACTTAAGGAGGGTTAGACAGTTTCAATACATGGCTTTTCTCATCAAAAATGCATGTTGGAATAGATTTGCACAATTTACTTGAGAAGTAATACTTGGAGTGTGAATACACAGATAAATCTAAAATATTAACTAACACAGTGCACAGGTTACGGTGCAGTGTAGGAGCTAAGAGAGGCCATTGGTGGAAGAATTCAACAACACATTAAAAACTGTAAGAGTACTCACTCCCGAACCATTAAGTAGGATCAGCTACTTTCAATATTTTAGAATTTTGAGTGGGTTTTTTTTAATTATTATTTTTAACAGATAATTAACCTTACATCTTTACTAGTCTGTAAAATGCCACAAAATGAGCTAATCAGGAGAAATGTGATATAAGAGATTCAGTACTTACTGATGAAAAAAACCCAGAGCCCAAATGATCATTTAGAAAACAAAATATTCAGATTCTTCCCAGACATGTTGCTTTGTGCTGCTAGTAAAGTCTGGCTATTGAATGGGAGTAAGAAGCCTTCTAAAGGATTAATCCTTTTGTAAGAATTGAATTCCCTGGGCTTCTCAGGTTATTCCAAGCTGGAATCAGACTGAGAACAAACTCTGTGTCTGTCTCAGTAATAAGAAGGTAGCTTATCATCAGGCATACAAATACGTGTTAAAGATGTTCTAAGTCACAGTGTTGTTTTCTTAGTATTTATCAATTTTTCAGTTGATAAATGAATGATTTCACTTATGTCATTCAAACAATCACAAAATTCAGCTTTTAAATAAATGCTTTCTTTTGAGTAAGTGGTTGATGGAATTAATGTGCCTTTTGGCCTTAGCAATGTACAAGATCATCTGTATATCCTCACTGTGAAATAATTTTGCTGGTGCATGAGTATAAAGAAAGAACAGAACTGTTGGGTATTATGGCTTGGAAAGATGCTCTTGCATGGTGTGATTCTCACCATTCTTCCTACTGTAAACAAAAAATTCACCTGTGCTGTTGTTGCTGTTTTGCAGGTCAAGTACAGCAGTGATCAGAGGCAGATGAAAGGTAGACGTAGTGTGCTTCTAGACACACCTGAGCTAAGGCATGTCAAAGAAACACAAAACAACATCTCAATGGTAGGGTACTTCCTTCCTATGACTAGAGCCTTCTAAGGAATGGCACGTGACTTCCACTGGATTTTGCCTTCCATTAATATAGGTAACTAATGAAACTCTCTCCTCAGGTATGGAAGGAATATTTTCTTCTTACGCCTGTAGAGGGAGTGTTTGCTAATGCTTAGGAGTGTAATGGAACACTTTCAAAATACTAATAAACAATTTTCTAACAGTTAAATGTCTGTTCTTTTGAGGGTTTTTTTTTCCTTTAAAAATGCACACACATCATTTGAGCATCACAATTTTGCTGGATTAGGTGACACACTTCACCTTGTGCCTGTGCATGTTCCTGGTTTCTGCGTGACTTTGGTTCTTGGAATGAGTTGTTTTGTGTGCATCAGCTTGTGTGAGAATGTTTGTCAATTTAATTACTTGATGATTAAGTTATTTATAATGTAAATATGCATAATCAGCAGTCCTACCTTTATAACTCTTACTAATACTGGGGTTTTATACCAACACTTGGTGCTGTAACACTTTCTACTCTAATGTCCTTTCTTCCAATTTTTTTTTAAAGCAGGCAGTTTAGAATAAATGTTGTTTTTTCTGAATACTTATTTTTAAAGTGAGCTGGCATATGATAAAACAAAAGAGCAAAATATACATTTTGTTTGATATTGTGCAAGTAGTCAAAATTATCAGTGAATGAAAGTGCTTGAGTTCTTTAGAACTATTGATGGAACATTTTTACTGACAGATGTATTTGTCTGCATCAGTAGACAGCTATTCTGTCTTAGAGAGGAAGGGAATGAACCAGATGACCTCCTGAGGGCAGAGCTGTTTTGTATCCTGTGTGATAGTAAGATGATGCTTTGTTGCTTAAGCTAGCACCTAATTCAGCGTCCATGGAAAAGAAGTGTAAAATTGATAATAGAATATCAGAGAAGCCAGTTAAGATGATAGAAAATGCTTGGCTGGCCATCCAGCCTATCTCATAACAATAACAATTCTGTTATGGTGCAAAGTCAAAGAAAGTAAGTGCCTCATAAACGAAACATGTATGTATTCCTGCACAGAATAACCATTTCCTGTCAATTACAACCTGGGGAAAAATGTAATTCTCCATGTTTTCCTAGGTAAAATATCATGAAGATTTTGAGAAGACAAAGGGCAGAGGCTTCACCCCAGTGGTAGATGATCCTATAACAGAGCGTGTACGGAAAAACACCCAAATTGTGAGTGATGCAGCATATAAAGGTGTGCATCCACATATCGTTGAAATGGATAGAAGACCTGGAATAATTGTTGGTAAGTTGTTAAATACTATTGCTATTGAAGGTACAGTGGGGAAGATAAAAGCTTCTGTTTGTGCTCTCCAGATTTCATTTTCTATATTTTCTTACCTCAGTGAAACTTACTGTTGAACTACAGATCCCATGTCAGCTTCTAGAGAAGTCACAATGGGAATGAGTGGGAGTTTTACTGTTATTTCCTCTGTAATTTTTAAAAAGAATATATGAAATATATGGGTAGTTGTTACTATTATTTTAAATTTGAATTTTGACTCTATAAGGAAGGTCAAAATATCTCCAATCTTAATTTACACAGAAAAAAGGTGATTAAAACTCATTCTGCAAGATTTCAATGTTTAAATATTTTAGGCCACTTTGAAATTTCCCCTTCTGTCAGTCAGCAATTTCTCCAGAATTGCACGTATCTATTTATCTCGTGTTTCACAATTTCACACGGCTTTAAAAATATCTCAAGCTGTAATTCATCACTAATCTCATTAGATCTCTGGTAAGCCCAGTACCAATGTTGAGAAGTGATGTTTTGAAAGATGGTCCAAGATAAGGATGGGTGTTCAGAGAGCAGAATAGAGATTAGTTTTATATATAAAGACAAGGTATTGCATGAAGGTATTATTTGGCATAATCATAATGAACTCTACTTAAAAAATCAAAGTGGATATTTGAAATTGCTTAAAAGTCAGCAAGTCTGCTATGGCAAAGGAAGCGGTAATTCTCATTTCCTTTTGCTTTTGCTTTAGTGTGTCCCATTTCTGTTTTTCTCTGCTTTGCAGCCTTGTAGGCCCCAGAGGATCTGCGTACAAAAAGCCATACTGAGATAGCACTCTGAAATTCTTCATACATAGTGATAACAGTGAGGCTGACTTTGTCTCTCAAAACCCAGGGAAATTGCAGGTGAAATGGACTAAGTTGTGGGTCACATAGGCCATTCTCCTGCTAAATCAAGGTTAACTATCTTATTCCTGGCAGATGCTTTTTCAGTCTGTTCCTTAAAGTCTCCAAATAAGTCTCCCCCACATAAGGAAGCAAATTTCTTTCCTTTTTTGTTGCCATCCTTTATGTGTCTGTAGCTGCAATAGCCTTACATGAGAAGGGGTCTCCCAAAAGTGTGTTAAGAGAGCTCTGGGGCAGGTGCTAATGATCTTCCATCACTATTCGCTTTCATAGTTGTGGTGCAAAGAAAAAAGGAAAGGCTCCTGTAAAATTGCAGTGTGCCATTCAGTTTGCAATTAGCTCTAGTGTATGCTACAAACCTCCTGCTCTCTGCTGCATTGCATGTATCTGTAGCCCTGTGTAAGAACCTTGTGTGCAATCCCATGTTCAGCAGCTGAAGCCTTGCTAGCACAAGTAGATTGGAATGAAGGACATCCCTGAGAGAGATTCTCGAGCTGTATGAACTGAAATATTAGTATACTATTTATCACCTAAAAATACTCTAGTATCAAAACACAGAAATTCTTAATTTCCCATGCCTGCGAAACAGCAAAAATTGTACAACTATTTAAAGGAAAAAAAGGCCAAGACAAACTTGAAGTATTTCAGCTAATGCATTTTTGGAATGAAATTGCAATTATGGTATCTACTTGTTTAAAAAGAAGCAGTGAGCTCCCAGCTCATGAAATGTCCTTGTCAGCTAAAAAAATTTGCAAACTGAAAAACATACTTATGACTCTTGTGAGTGTTTTTTGTAGCTGAAAATTGTTTGGCCAGTTAGGGAAAGTGTGTCAGAATCCCTCTGGTCAATTTTTAATGTATTATTGGTGAAGCTAAAACTACTCTTTCAAATGCCTGGTTACTAAAATTAATGACACTGCTCTGGCAAATAGGCACTAATTTTAATGCTTCTAAGCCATTCTAAACCCATCAAGATAAATTGATGTTGGTGAGCTGTGGATCTGTTACTAAAGAGGAACCACAATTCTCACATGAATATAAGGGTATTTTACCTTGGTAAATGTTACCAGAGAATTAAAACTGATTTGTCTTATATATTGCAAAGATTCTGATTCTATGTATGTTATTTCAGATTACAGAGATGAATAAAATCAGTCCATATCAATGACTCTTGCACTAGTGCTGCCATGAGGCCATACTTATATTTTCACTTATTAAGGCATTATGAAACAGGACAAGTTGGGCATTCACCAGTTCCCCTGCCCTTTCTCATGCCTGTCAGTACTTTATGTGGGTGCATGATTTATCTCCATTAGGACTAACACACAGTTTATCAAAAGACTGTGTTGGCTTTAATTTATCTTGGCAGGAAGGAGTTAGCACTATGCCTCACCACATGGGAATTGTGGTAGATAAAGTATAATGTACATACACTGAATGTATTCTAAAGCCATGGGATTTATTTTGTTAGTTCTGTCTGTTCTTTCCATTGCATTTAGGCTACTAATCATTTGAAACATGACATATTTGGGGTCCTCACAGTCCTACTTTACCTACCAACCCATTTCTTAGCTTGGTACCTGTCAAACTGGTGCAACAAAGTTGGGAAGATAGTTTTTCTTCCTTCTTCCACTATATGGAGTAAATCTTGCAGCCTTGTCTGCCCAAGAGAAAACTCTATAGTAAAAATGTGTGATCTGGTAGATATATGCTTTGTCTGATTAGGTTCTACATCAAGGTTTTATTTGAAACTGGTTTGAAGAGGTTAAAATATTTATTAATTTTAGATATATCAGATATCATAGAATCATTTAGATTAGAAAAGAACATTAGGACTATCAAATGCAACCATTAACCCAGGACTCTCAAGCTCACTACAGGACCATGTCCTCAAGCATCATGTCAACACATCTTTTACATACATACATCCAGGGATTGTAACTCAGCTACTTCCCTGGACAGCCTGTTCCAGCGCTTGACAACCCTTTCAGTGAAGAATCTTTTCGTAATATCCAATATATAAACCTCCCCTGGTGCACTTGAGGCCATTTTCTTACTCCTGTCACTAAGGAGAAGAGACGTATTCCCACATCACTAGCCCCTCCTTTCAGGTAGTTGTAGAGAGTGATAATGTTTCCCCTGAGCCTCCTTTTCTCCAGGCTAAACATCCCCAGCTCCCTCAGCTGCTCCTCATCAGACTTGTGCTCCAGAGCCTTCCCCAGCTCCATTGCCCTTCTCTGGGCATTCTCCAGCACTCCAATGTCCTTCCTGAACTGAAGAGCCCAGAACTGAACCCAGGATTTGAGGTGTGGCCTCAGCAGTGCCCAGTGCAGGGGGATGGTCACTGCCCTGGTCCTGCTGGCCACGCTGTTGCTGATCCAGGCCAGGATCCATTGGCCTCTTGGCCACCTGGGCATTCACTGGCAGAGGGAATTATTTGTTAAGTTTGGCAGTGGGCATCATTTTATCCTATGGTGGATTTGTGCAGTGCAGATTTCTACAGCTGAATTTGTCACCTTAGTTCATCTTTTTGATACTAATTAAGAAAGATGGGTACTTTTGAGTTTACATGAGTTAAGCAGTTAGTAGAAATTTATTTTGCATGAGCTATGGCCCTGATTCTTCTTCTTACACTGACATGATCTCTGCTGTATGCACAGGAGAGACTGCAGTGTCTTTCTCAGCTGTGGAGCTGTATACTGCCAACTGTCAGCTGTAGGGATATACACTGCAGCTCCACACATAAGGATACTGCTGGTGAACCAGAGAAATAATCTTGTAGCTCTGATGATTTTGGTTCTGCTGCTGGAAGAGAGATCTAGTATGTGGTACTTAACTGGTTTCCATTTATTTAGAGTTAAGAATGAACTATGATCATGAAAATGCAAAAAGATATGGGAGCAAAAGTCTCCTTAAAATAGTGTCAGTGCTTTAAATGAACACACTAATAAGGAGGAAGTTAAGCTTTCTGATCTCTTCAACTGAATATCTAGATATTTTGGTTAATTTCTAGATGAAAGCAATTGACTGTTGATTGTTAAAACTCATTCCTTTCATGCTTTTACTTCCTTTGTTGTTTGTCTGTCTTCTAATTTCTGTGCTTTGGAAAAAAAGATCTTAAAGTTTGGCGCACAGATCCTGGCTCCATCTTCGACATTGATCCTCTGGAGGACAATATTCAATCTAGGAGTCTGCATATGCTTTCTGGTATTGCTTATATCCTGACTTTTCCCCAGTTCAGCTTTTTCGTGTTTCTGAAACTAAGTTGGTACTGTAAATTTTCAGGTCAATATGCCAGCCATATGTTTTACAAGCATACTTTATATATACTTATAACTGTTGTAGTTTCAAAGCAGTGTTTTATAGGAACTTCAGCTGTAATCACATGTGGAGATAAGAAATAGTGAAATAAATCTCATCTTAAACAAGTTATTCATGCCACTTACAAGTAGCCATTTAAAAAGCATTGACCTACTTTGTCCTTGCTATAAGTAGAATTTTCAAAGTTGGACCTTATAAAATTTTAGAGTTATAGAAAGTGACCTATTTATGAAATTGATTTCTTTTCCATGCACATTTTGCCTGTATGGCACATGACATTATGCTTTGTTCTGTTATTTGCAGCTCCAAGGTGTTAATAATTTTAGGATAGATAGAAAAGGGGAGAAAGTAATGTCATAACAGGGAGTGGGTTTTGGCTTTACAAGTTATTGGTTCTTTTCCTGCATAGGAGTGTTTATTTAAAATGTGTTTAATTTTTCACATGCATTTCCTTTGCTACTTTGGAACTTTAAATACTCTTTTGAACAACATACAGCTGTATTTCCACATGCATTTATATGCATGCTGAGAAAAAGGAATAATTTGATTTTCCATTGGAAATTTTTATATTCTTCATCTTTATCCCTTCTCTTATTGGTATCTCAATACTATCTTCCATTTCTGCTATTCTTTTAAAACACAGAACAAGCTTAGTTGTATTAGATTTTGAAGCAAGCTTTGGAACTAATGGTGCTCAAAAGGAAAACAAAATTGCAAATAATATACTTTTCTCTATTTTTAATGCCATCAGTGTATGAATAACAATGTTACCAGTGGTGGGGTTTATGTTGTTGCTTGTCTTTGCATTTCTGTCGTCTATTTACTGTGATATTCTTTATTTCTTTCTACCTTTGTAGAAAGAGCAAGCCGTTACAGTAAGCAGTATTTACATTCTACCAGTCTGGGAGATTATAAATCAGATGGCTCTGACACGAATCCTACCTTTTCTTACTGCAGTGAGATAACAAGGCCATCTGATGAAGGAGGTACCCTTTATTCCCACCTTTTCCACTAACAACACTGTTGCAGCGTGTTGAGCTTCACAGGCTGGTGTTAACTTCATTTCCTTGTGTAGTCACAAGTAGAAACCTTGATTCATAAGGCAAAGCAAGACTGCGCCGTTTCTGCATGCCATATCCTTCTGTTGTGAGTTCTCTTTCACAATTTTGGTAATGCTGTTGGTTCCAAAGCCCTGTTAACTCCTATTTACAGTGCTTAAAAGAAGGTGTGTTGTTTTTTGCAGAATATATGTGAATCTGGTTTTGTTTTTTCTCTTGAATGACACAATGTAACTGAATGAAATACACCTTTAACCTAAAAAAACATATTTACCTTGGGCTTTTCAGTGCATGAATTAAGTATATTCATAGTATTTTAGTGACTAAAGTACTTTTTCCCGTATTCAACTAGGCAGGTGTCTGTGGCTCTCTGTTTTTATCTTTTAAAAAAAAACCCACAAGGAATTTTATTTTGTTCTCTCTTTCTCACATAACTAAACTTTTTCATCCTCTCAGTGGTTTGAGAACCAGGGTTAACATTTAGCTGGGAAGTTTATATACTCTGTTATAGTTTAACATGGATTAATATTAGAATATTTTGACAAACCTGCATTCTTAGGGACAAACCCACATTTTGTACCTGTTTGATGCTATTGATTAGAAGAAAATTTAGAAAAATGATGAACAAGGGTCTAGTCATCCTAGTGGCATTACAGTATGCAATGAACTTGACTGGTGAATTGAAAATATTCTGAATCATTATGTTCTGAATAGATACTTTTTTAAAAATAGTGATTTCTGGTTTGAAGTTTTGAAAAAATGATGCATTGGAAATTTTATCCAAAGGGTTGCTCTTTTTTTTCTTGTAAGAAACCATTTAGATTCCTTCACAACATTAAATTACCCATGCTTTCATAAGATTTTAAGGTATCTTAATTGTAGACTGCACTTGTTTATGTTCTCTCTTTCACTGGAATAGTATGTTACTGTGGTGATTGGTGCTTGTGAAGTCTACATTCTTTGGGTGCTGTGTAAATACATACAAGCAGCTCTGATTAAGAATTGGTGAGGGAGAAGTTGTTCAGACTGAAGTGCTAACTCTGAACAAAGAAAGAAACATGTCTTTGACAGAAATGTACTGCCTTTTATCATGTCTGACTATCTTTATTTGGTATTTTAACTATATTCTTAACTCTTCCAATACATGATATCAATAATGCACATTATGTTGTTTTTTCTCTTCCTGTGATGATGCAAAGTGGGCTTCATGGTCCAGTGCACATTGTTTGTCTATAGCTGCTCTGATCTTTTCTTTGGCAGTATTCCAAGCCATTTCAACATTGCTTTGTCAGTTTGATTTGATTTTTAACAGATAAATTGTACTACTTGCCATATTGAGAATGGGAAATGGGCTTAATTTTCCTGGTGGTTCTGGCACTAGTAAGCTTGCTTTTTGTGGCTCTGTTTGAATCTATTGTTGTGGTGATGTGTTGAATAGATCCTTCCCAAGATCAACATTTTTTTTAGCAAGAGGTTGTTTTTATTTTAACCCAGCTGGCTAGCCAGGATTTGAGCACCTGTAAACAGTTCCCATTGCAGGGAAGAAATAAGTGCCACAGCTAAGTAACTGAACATAATCCTAACAATTTATGAGAAAATGCCATCTCTGTGAACACACTTAGAGCTAGCAGAAGGTAGCATCTTTGGCCAAAAATACCGATTGTTTTCATCCCATCCAAAATGTCATTTTGCACATAGCCATAAGCCAAGTTTGCTCCTGACCTTTATACAATATCTCTTATACCATAAATGAGAACCAAATCTATTTTGGTGAGATTCCATGGCTGTTTCTCTTGGAGTTTGTACTTTTAGATCAGCAGGGTTTCTCATTGGCAATTGTGTTATCTGATGGTGGCCAATATGAAAGACAGTTGGGGACCTGTAACCAATTTTACAATCTCTGAGTATCTTTGGCCTTGTCTCATCATCTTTCATGTATTTCTACATTGTTCAATTTATGTTACTGATATTTGACACATAATTAAAATCTTCACCTGCCACTCCTGATGGAATTGTTCCTTAACTACCTTTTCCCAACCCTTACCTGGGTCCCTGACTTAATACCAGATGTTAAAGACTTATTTGTATCTAAATAACTCTCTCTTCTCTTGGGGAATTTTAGTAATAACATCACAAGGAAGCTACTAACATTGTTCATTCAAATTACTGCTTCCTGTTTTGTTCCCTGACTGTTATTTTAGATGATGATGTTGAACTGAGACATGTGTCCTTCTCAGAACACTATTTTGGACAGTTTCTAATTGAAACCTTCAGGGCTGGTTTTCTCCTCTTTTTTTTTTTTTTTTTTTTTTTTTATTTCCTATTAATGTCTAGTTTGTCTGCACACCTTTGTCTATCAGTATATAGACATGTTGCATAAATATTTACCTTATTATAAGTTCAGGGTTTTTCAGTGTAACCAAGTGACAGTTTTTTGGGTTTTTTTAATTGTGTGTAGTCTGTAGATTGAGAAAAATTAGAGATGAGTATCAGTTTGTTTTCAGTTATGGATATATTGTTACTCTGGTGGGGAAAAAACATGGTATTTTGCTTATTTTCTTCATCATCATCCTATTATTTTAAAAGATACATATAAATCACTCAGTATGAGACAAATCAGTTTTGCTGTACTCGCAAAAACACATGTTATATAGGAAAACTTAGTGGATATTAGGACAGAATTTTAAAGGGCCTTTTGCTGTGTTTTAAATATGAGTGCTGAAATTTCATATCTTTGGCTGGAGCCAGCATGTTACTGGTTGGCTGCATGTGTGCTATTTTCACCTGTGTCCTTCAGCCCAAGTTCTCCAGACTCAGTTCACCTGCTGCCACCAGACAAGTATTGAGAATTAGCATAAAGGAGCCTTGATACAAATTTCAAGGTCTTCCTTTCTTCATTTTAATGAAAACAGTCTTCCAACAACACTCAAGTCTCTATCTTTGCCTGGTTAGTTATCTTTTTACTCACACTGGCAATCCAAATACCCAGATTTCAAGAAATGATGAAATTCCTCTTTGTTATCAGCCTTAAAAGTAACCTGTAGATTGCAATACGAAAACTGAAATTTTTTCTTAGATACTTCATTGATATTACATATCCAAAGAGATATCCAGGGAAGATTGGTGTGAACAACCTCTGAGGAATAAATACAGCAAATGGGCATTGCTGTCAATTTGACTCCAAAGTCTATGAAGACTGAAGAAAATATAATGCTGCAGTCTCTTAAAGTTTTGAAGTCTTTATCTAGCTCAGAGTGGAAGTTTAATCAATGAGAAACAGAAAGTCCTTTCATCTCTCTCCCCAGTGGCATGTCCTCATTGTGTGAGATATGAACCTTCTGAGGATGAAAGGTTCCAGATTAGCTGAGTCTGCTCCCCTCCCTTCCTTCAGACTCAAGGGATTATCTTCTTCCTTTCCTCACTGAAGTAGGAACACATTTTAGGCCACTGGAAGAACTGCTGTTTGAACTGCAGTGTGAACACAGCCCTGCAAAGAGCAGATATAGACCTTGTGTATTGTGTGTAACTGGCAGCAGCCTTGTTCTGTGTTCCAGCTCAAGGAGAGGTCTTTTATTCCTCAGCCCAACACTGACATTTTAAACATTAATTTCAAGGATTTCACCTTCTCTCCCCCTATCACACACCAATATCTGTAACTCTGTATGTAAAATGATTGTTTGTAGGATTTGTCTGAGGGTTTGACACCCATGCATACATACTACAGAAAATCCTAGAACAAGGAACTTTGCTGCTGCTTCTGCTGCTGGTTAGTCTAGTCAGAAGACTACAAACTACTCAGATTAAATGGAGAAAATCATTCTTTATTTCACATGCTGGAATTACAGGTGTTTCCCAGTATGTAGGCCAAAGAGTCTCCTTGCATTAGGACAGTGGTTATAACTCTTCTCTTGTGCCAAGAGGTGAAAGGAGAAGAGGAAAGAAAACCAGATTTTGTTTCCTTCCTTGCTCTGTCCTTCCCATGAATTTTTATAGAAAACCCTCTGGTTTTGAGGTTGGGAAGAATCACCATTAGTACACTACAAGTCAAAGGAAAAAAAGAGGGAATAATATCTGACTGCTCTCTGTGTTGTAATAGAGGGAGCTGTCTTCCATGTCCAGGTGCAGCTGTCAGGAATACAGGGCAGGAATCCTTCACTCTTCTTTGCATTCATATTCAATTGCTAAGCTCTGCTATTCTGAGGAGGTCAAGCAGAATGACACAGCAGTTATATTTTCTTCTCTGTCAGTCAGGAGAGAATTGTTCTTTTTTGCTAGGTAGCTGAACTCTGTTTCTGTAGTGTTCTCCAGAGTCCGGTAATCAAACATGGCATTCAGAGGGAGAGGGATTGTACAGTTCATGGAAAGAGCTATAGGCATTTGTGGGTTTCTTGTCCTCTTTCAAGTGTGTCAGCAGACTGCCCTGCCACAGAAAGCTGAGCACATCAAAATGATGCTCTCTGTCTACCCTTGGTAGCTCTTGGTGAGAGTCACATTGACACTTCTCTTAGCCACCAGACTCTTTTGTATTCCACAGTAGATGGTACTTTGGTTTTCTACCTTCAACATACCAACCTCCAGCAGGTTTGCCAACCTGAAAGCTAACATGTGGGAAAAAAAGTCATCTTCCATTCAACATCATTTTAGTGAAATTGTTTTTCCATCTTGGTAATCAGATGGTCTTCCCTTCTTAAGTATGTAATGTTCTACAAATGCTTGCAGTCAGATAATAAATAACACCCACAAACTGCTGTAATATTTTTGAACTTAACAGCATACACACTCAAGTGCATGTATATGTTTGTAATCTCTCTGGTGCCACAAATTATTTAGCATGAAGAGTTTTCTTTGTTGGAGAGTTTGCTCTCCAGAACCAGTGAACCCTGGTCTTCCATTCATTTTTACAGAAATTTTATAATTTCCCTTGTAAGGGTTTGCTGTAACCACAATGTACCCAAAAAGGACATGGTTTTTCAGGCAATAAGACAGAGCTCTCTCCATTCTGAAAGTTGCATCTTTCATTTGAAGATCATTTATTTGATTTAAAATACCATCATTACAGTTAGAGGAGTTCTTGAAAACAGTGAAAGGCTTCCTGGTGTTAAAAAATCTTCTCAGCTCTAGATTTGAGCTAAGAAGGAAAAGTAAAGACAAAGTTAGTTGTAAGAGTTTGGATTTCAGTTAGAAACAGGTTATGTTCCCTACATATGTGTTAATTTCTATTTTTACATGTTAAGAGGATTTCTGACTGCTTTAAGTATAATTTTGTCCCTGAATAATCCATTTCAGCCTTTTAAGCCATGCAAGTATAGGAATCCAGAAAGGCAATTGGAATACATTTATCCACTATCTTGTACATTATCAATTTCTGTCCGAGTCTGGACTATTCAACTTTTAGTGTCCTCTGTTGAGTGCTTTGTTAATGTGAAACATGTGAGAAATCAGTCCAGAAAATTATATTTCATTCTTGTCCACCACAAAGAGGTATTAACTATCTGTAAAACCTGATATTTTAAGATAAAGCTTGAAAATTCATATAGTACTTCAAGCTTAGTTAAATTTTGAGTAAGATCTGGTTTAGAGTGCTGGGAATAAAACTAAATATTCCATGCTGCTTGTAATACATTAAGATAAAAATCGTTGATTCATCTGAAAGCACATTTTCATTCAGTGTGTGTTCACTGAGGATGAGTTAATGTTCCAGGGAGAGCTTTACATTTAATACTTCCAAAATATTTTTGCTCAGGTTCTTTATGCCTGTCTTTGATTCCCGTGCTTCTCTCCTGCCCTCTTGGCATCTGGCAGCATCAAAAGACAATCCCCACACATCCAGGTGGAGGAGAACCCAGAAGAGATCCCAATTTTAATTTCTGTAGTGTAGCAGCAGTTCAGGGGATCCTTCTGTTTGTTCTGCCAGCTGTCTAAGTTTGATGTTCCCTTTTCTATTAAACATTTGGTGATCAGAAAGTAGAAAGGAAGTTTCAAGTGACTCAGCAGCTGGAAGTGTTAATGGCTCCCTTGGCAAGGAGTTATTTCAGTTGTTCAGTGTGGTCCCCTAGAGCAGGTTTTTATACACTTCAGAGAATTTTATATCCAGTAGACAATAAATATAATTAGTAAAATTGTGTGCAGTGACATACATGATCCTGGTTACTGCTATCCTTCCACCATTGTTCAGATTGGTAATACCCACTATACAAATAAATCAATGCACAAAATCAAAGCAGAGTTTCTGTGAGAAGAACTTGCAGGCTTCTCTCTCTAATGCACAAGGGCAACAGTAAATGTAAGAGAATTAGAATTATAATTGAAGGCATGTGGGTAATGTAACATGCTAACCTTCATTTTACTAAATCTTTCCTTTTGTGAGGAAGCCTAGAGAAAAGCTGTGCCTATTCAAAATCTAAGTAAGAATTGCAGCTTCCTGTGGTACGCCATGGCCCCACTAGGACTGAGGATGCCTTGAGGTGGCTTTGAGACATTTTGTGCCTTCATAAATAAAATAATGTGGTTTGGTGTGAGAAGAGAGAAAAAGCAGATTGTACTGTTATCTCAGCTGAGACATGCTGCAGCTCAGGTTGAATGTCGGGCAAAAAAGTCTGGTGGCAGTAAGGATTGTTTGTAACACCAAATCCTGGCTGCAATTCATATTCTGAGCAGGATCCCCTGTGATTTGGTTGTGTTCCAGGCACAGAACCAGTGGGGGAAATGGGGTATTGGGGCATAGCAGCCCTTAATAGACACACAAGCTGATCTCTTTGGACTTCAGCTACCATTGAAGAAAATGCCATGCTAATATTTGTAGTGGTGTCTGAATAAAATCATCTTTTATATTTGAACTTCTAGAACAATTCCTGTAACACAATATTCTATATAGTCCCTTTTAGTAATTATTTTTTTTCTCAGGCTGCAATAGAGTATTTAATATATTTAATTTGCTTTTGTGAGGAAAATAACTGAATTAAATATCTAGAAAAAGTTTTTGTGGTAGAATATCAAACCAGAATTTGTTGTCAGTACATTTAACTAGTTTAGAATATTCTGTGTTTCTCATAATAACCCTAAAATTACATTTTGGATTCAAAAATGGGAACAAATAGGACTCCAGTTTTAGGGTTAGAAGCCAAATAGTTTAAGTAATTTTCTCTTTTACAGTGCTCTAGTAAAAATTTGTCAGTGAAATCTGGAAGGGAGATAAATGGTTTGTATTTTAGGTGAAATAAATTTTAAGTGAAGTAGATGGTTGTAGCTGTCCATAAATTCCTAAATGTCAGATATAGAATTCATACAATTTTTTAAATCCCCAAAACAATTGTTCAAAGATGTTGGATGAAGATAATAATGAAGTTTTTTCTAAACTGTAGTTTTGTATTGTGTTCACTTTCATTTTATGAAGTATTTTTAGCAAAACTGACGAAAACATGAATAAACACTACAAACAGCCTTTTCCTATATTTTTAAAGGCTGATAACATCTTGAAATATTTTACTGAATGCTCTGAAATATTTTACTGAATTTCCTGGGAGATCATTTAACACCTTATGTTATAATAAACACCCTTACTTTCATTTGAAAAAGCTTTTGTTTGAAGGGGATTCTATGGAATTATACTTATCAAATCAATTCTTTTGAGTGTTAATGGTCTTGCAGTCCTAAATGACCATTCCAAAAGCAGTCTGGGGAGGCCTGATGTCATTTTCAGAAGATCAAAATTGCTCTGCCAGAACAGGACTGGCTTTTGCTTTTTGCAAGCTATGAGGCTGCCACTTACCACCTCACTGCTCCAGATTCAGACACAGGCAGGGACTCTGTGGGTTGTTTGAGATTTGGCTTTTTGTCCTTTCCTGTTGTCAGAGCCCTAAATTTTGTGTAGTTAATACTTTACAACTCTGTGATGCTTTACTATGACAGTTTTGTGTTCACAAAAGCTTTTGAGCTATTACTCAGTATCCTCCAATCCCTGTACCTCAATAAAAATGATGCTCTAAGCAATATTAACAACCACAATCAAACAATAAAAATGATGCTCTAAGCAATATCACCTTCTGGAAAAAATATTCCCTGTGTTTTTGTCTTTTAATGATGAGGATGTATGTTCGGTTTACTGTCTTCTTTCCTTTAATGACATTCTTTTCTTTTTTTCTCTAGACTGTGATATTTGATAACTGTTTGCAGACAAGGTTTCTGGATGCTGTGCTAGCCTGGCTTTTTAAAAATATATTACTATTTTGCAGTTATTGTGAAGAGGAATGAAAGCCATACTCTTTTTTTTTTAAGGAAAAAATTGTCCATGAGAGACTGACTTCTGAAGTACAGAGATTTAGAACCCTCAGAGAGGCCAGAATGGACCTTGGAAAATAATTTGCCATGAAAAAGAATATAATGGAATTGATGGATCCACCATTCCTCAAAATGTGAAGAATTAAGAGGGTCTAAATCTCCAGACACCTAGACTATGATGTAGTAGAGAGATAGTTTGCCAACTGTTCTTCCACTGTCCTAGCTAGTATTTCTCAAATTCTCCCTTCATCTGCTATTGGATTTATGATGGACCTATAAAAAAAAAGACCAATATAACTATTATTAGTGATATTGCTTGTTCATACAAATCAAGAATTTTGGACTGAAATATGAGATAGTCCCTCCCTAATAGGAAACCTCAAATAAAACATGGGGTTCCAGTGAGACATGAACACATAAGACATTCTTTTTGTTGTTCCTTTCAAAATGTCTTATTTTTCTCTGACATATGCTCAACAGCTCTGTGAGTTGTTCTGTTGCGATTTCATTCTAAATCAAATCTTAATTTCTTATGTTGAAATTACTTTCAAGAGTTATAATTGCATGAATCTGCATTTCCCATAATAATCTACTTCAGCTTACGTGGTGGATACAATTTAGTTAATTATTGCGAGCTGATAAAATGGTGTTCTAAAACAATGATTCTTTAAATAATCTTTGTCTAATCATGACACTAATGAAGTTTAGTTTGAAATACATTGTTTTATAAACTGTAGTATATCAGTAAGTAGTCATGAGAGTAGAGATGTTTTGATTTTTTGCATCAATTGAATAATTAGTGGTATTTCAAACACAAGATCAGTAATTTTTTCAGCCTCCCCTCCTTCATTTTTTTAAGTATTTGAAGATTGCACAGTTTATTTCTCATGTCTTTAAAATTTAGGTTATGGAAACTTCCTAAGCCGTAGCATTCTGAATTTGCCACTGAATCCAAGTAGTTCAGAGCTTCAGTTCTAATGAGGTCAGTGAGCATGGCAGATATTTATTAACACCCTCTGTGATTTAGGCCATACTTTAATGTTGTTATTTCAACAACCTAATTATATCTGGGTTTGATATTCCAATTTACTAACTATTACTGACTCCTGTAATGAGCATGCAGACAAACTGCTGCTTCTGACAGAACCACTGAGAGCAACCAGCCTGGTAGCTGAGACATCCATGAAAGCAGGCTAACTACCAATAAAGGGCAAGGAAGAGAGGGGAAAAAAACCAAAAGAAATGAAGAGAAAATTACTTTTACAAGAAAAAATGCCAAGATGCCTTACCATGGTGTTTTCTACTGTTCTAAAAACAGCATTTTTCTGTATTAGGTCTCACCATCTTCAGTCTTCAGGTTAGTGCTTTTTATATTGCTTACACAGTCTGAACTCTTCCCAGTAAATTTGACTGTGCTGTGCTACTCTTTCTAATTAGAAAAAAACCTCTGCAATAGATAAGAGTCATACCCATTTTACAGTGTGTTTTTTAATTTTCTAGCTTATTTAAAAAGTTAATGCTGAGCAATTCAGCTTTTCAAATGGCTGGGAATTTTTCAATGCTCATCAGAACATAGTAGTTTAAAAGGCAAACTTTTATATAGGAGTGGGTTACATGTGGCTAATGTCTCAATGCCAAAAGAATCACATTTTTCAGTTTGCGATTTTTAAGGTTAAAGCTTGACATTTTTAAAACAAAGAATCCAGCTTTGTGTTGAAATATATTTAATTTTGAAGAGCCAGATAAACTATAATAATGATTGAAAATCACAGATATTTTTGTATGATTGGCAAAAAACCCCAAGTTTCTTTACCCAATTTTTAACATTTCTTTTTGAATGAACCTTTGGGATTTTAAAAAAAAAAATTCCTTTCATTTGGGGACAGGAGCATTCTTGGCAATCAGTTCTGCATTGTAAAATTATTACTGAGGTTTTCCTAGTGCTGTATCTATCGAACATTCCTGTACAGTTCTGTTTGTTTTCTCTGCTTCTGTGGCTGCTTTTTTACTGTATTCTTTAGTGACCATCTCCTTGCTTAGTACCATGGGGTTGCTGCAGGATTATGTACTTCATATCAACCTTTCTGGGCAAACCTTGCACACAAATTAAAGTCTGTAAGTTCTCTGATACCTGTTTTTACTGTCAAGTTAGCAGCTCTTGGTGGCTGTGTTAGGCTTAATATTCTCTAAACTTCCACTATGACTTTTAAAAAGTATTATGGAGACCTAGGATGTGAGTAATTTGCAGCTGAGCAGTGTCTGCCACATGTGAGCATGTAGGAGCACCTGCATTACATGGGGTGCTTCATTTGGAGCTGGATGCTGGCACATCTGGAGGGAAGCATCTGTGAGAGTCTCAGCTCTTTTGTGGTTTGAATTCAGAGGCAGCTTGCACAAAAGAGTGGTGCTTGGGGGGGACATACCTTGCAACAACTGAGCTGATCTAGCTGTTCATTGCTTTCTGCTGTGGCTTTGGGTACTGGGCCCTGCCTCCATCCTTGCACTATATTTGGTCTGATCCCTGGCTGAGCTCACCAAGCCAGCAGAAGAGCAGCCTAGCTGAGAGGAAGGAAGGGGTAGCAGAAGTCTTGGGCTGACTCAGCCAGCACATGGGGAGCCAGCCTGAGATAGGCAGTGGGCATGAGGGGTGGACTTACAAGGGGTGTAACCTCCTTGAGACATATCCCCTCATGACTCCTGCTAAATTCTTCCAACAGTTTTAACTTCAGCAGAGAATGATGTTTAGCCCATCATCTTTAAAAGTCTAAGGCTAAAAGCCTGGCTGTCATAACAGTCAAGTTACTTTTCTGCTCTTTATGCCTCTTTAACATTGTACCCTCATCACATCTAACCTGCCTTACTTGTTGCCAAATGTCGAGATTCGTGTTTCTGATTAACCTGTTACATGGGCCTTCTTTAAATCTCTTACTAAATTCTTGGCTAACAGTAATTATATTCCATTTATGCTGCTGTTTATGCTTGGGCAGGATGTGAACTTCTGCAGAATTAATGTGTTAACCTCCAAATCTCTCCTTAGAACTGTTTCTCAAGTTCCTTATATGATTAATGCAGTGCTGGGCTAAACTCATTTCAAGAGCATGGGAAATAAAGAGGAGAAATTAGAAGGTTCGTGGTTGATCCAAGAGGTGTATTAAAATCTGAATCTAAAAATAAAAATTGACAGGACAAGGTCTGAAGAAACCCAGCCTGAGAATTTGGCCCTGATTTTAAATGGGGACAGACTATATTATTTCTAGAGGCTTCTTCGAGAAAAACATTCACTTCAAATATTTCAGTGATGGTGTGCAGCAGCCAGTGTCTAGGGAAATTGATAGGAAAAAACCCAATAAATATAGTCAGAGTTTGTAATCAAAGTAACCTCTAACACTTTCTGGAGAAGGTTTTAAAAGGTATCAGTTGTTATTATCCACCAGCTTTAACACAGCAGTCACAGTTCTGTTTCTCGTATTTCCTTAGGCAGGTATGGCCCAGGGAAGTGTCAAAGGGGCTGAGCAGTTCAGGCAGTGACCTGTCCACATGGACAGCACATGGGGTGACCTGAGTCCCAGAAATATCCTTTAGACCTACATCTCCCCTTGTGTGATTGCATCACTCTGTGTCTTCTATTGCCTGGGATGTAGCTGAGGATTTCTAAGGAAAGAGCAGAAGAAAGAAGGAATTGAAAACTATGGAGAGGGCTTTCTAAAGCAAGTCTGTGAAGCCCATGCCAAATGTAGCAACTTGTGGAAAATACTGCAGTAGCAAGTTAAATAAAGGGGAAGGGTTTCCATATATGATGGAATGAACAGGATTCCCATAAGCAGCTTGATCTATTTTGTGTGAAATTGTAATGGCAGTAACACAGAGATGTATGATGATGCTGTATTCTGGCTCTTTTGTGCTGCTCTAGAAAGCCTGCAGCTTTTTACCTATTGTATTGCAGACACTAGAATTTAGCACATAGTAATGCAAATCTTTATTTTTACTTTGTGTTCTCTCATGGTACGATTACAGAATGTTGCAATATTATTTGTGAGTTGTCTGAAGTCTTAAGAGTGAAACTCTGAATTGAGGTATTATCAGAATAGGAAGGATCCTATTAAATCCTTAAAAGTGTATGATGTGGGAGAGAGTAAACAAAATGGTTATTTTACATGTGGTTCAGTAATTGACATGTGTTGCAGTAAATGGCAAAAATGCAGTAGTTACCATTGAGGATATATTGTTTTACCATGGATTATCAAGGTTCTGCTGCACAAAGGAATGAAAGAGAGTTTAAGTGTGGTATTTATAAACTGTATCTTGGAGCCTAACTTTTAACTGATTTTTCTTTTTGGTTTATTATTTGTTTTTAAGCTCATAGTTTATACGACACCCTCTTAAGGATTCCTTTCCTATTTCCACAATTTGACCTTTTTCTTTCCCAGTTCTTCTCAAAGCATATCCTGCTCAGTACACACTCTGCAGACCCCATTGTCTGTGGCAGCGAGTTGATACTTGCTATCATTCTTTCAGCTGCTTCTTTTTCTTGGAGGCTTCCTCTCTGTCTTTATAATGTTCATTCATTTTTGTTGCTCTTTTCTCTGGGGAAGCCTGTAAAGATATAGTAAGAGATATATGATAAATTTCTTCAAGTAGATAATTTAAAATGAATATCTGGCTTGATTGGTAAGTGGGACAGAAAGAAAAAAAAGTTTTGATAAATCAGAAGGCATCTGGTAAAGTCTTATTGCAAGAGAAAAACATTCCACCTGTACTTCTGGGAGCAATGGTCAGCCCTCAGCTCCATCACCAATAAATCTGGCTTCAGTTTAAATGAATTTCATGTTCCACCACTGTATTTTATTGTTCCCTTAGGTTAGCTAAAATCTTTGCTTTTGCTGCTGCTGCAATCAATGATGTTATAGAACTTTATATTTCAGACTGAGCCAAAAGATTGCAGTTAACTGTGTGTGATGGTAATGAAAAAAGTCAAACTCCTTCTCTGCATCATTTAATCTCACCTTGAATTATCTGTATGTCATCAGAAACACAGCTTAGACATTGTCTGTTTACTATTCTGCTTATTTATATGATTCCCAAATAAGTCTTCCAAACAGACAATCATCTGAAAGTTTCTTCAGTATTTTTTGTTACAAGTTGTTAGAAAATAATGATTGTTTTTGTAGTTTTTTGCAGAATAGTATAGTATTCTTTTAATGGAAAAAAACATATGGAATTATTCAATCAAGTGTCTTCAACACTAGTATGTGCTAATATTTATGCTCTCGTATATGATACCTAATTAAATGACTAGAAGATAATTAGAAAAGCTGATCTTTATTTTCATTTGTAGAAAGTCTTTTTCTAATACTACAATTTCTATCACTTCCCAAAATTTCTCATGCTTTGGAAGAAATGCTTTATATTTGTGGATTTATGTTTTCCATCATTGCGGGTAAAGTAGCAAACATCTTTGTTGAGACAGTTTGACATAATTCTCTCAGCTTGTGAAAGACTGATTGCTAAAGTGGAAAGCACATTTCAGACCTGCAGATGTCACTTGTCACAGAGGCAGGAGCAGTGGGTTATCCTCCCCAAAATAAGCCAGTTGACTTGGAGGTTACAGTGAAGCTGACCATCAGTAAGCTTGCTGCCTTATGCTGACAAGGGATGATTGATAGGAAATGAGAAAGATCATTTTTGGGGAGAAGGAATCAAGAACAAAAGGTGCCTACCAACCTCTGCTTTTCTTGGGAGGAAAAGGGCTCTTAGGGTGTCTGACCCTGCCAGGGACCAGGGATGAGCTACCAGCCCTTTGTCACTGCAGAGCAGGTTGGCTGCTGGCTGATAAGTGACCAGTGTTGGCTGAAGGTACTCCTCCTGCTAAGTTGAAAAGTTCAAGCTGTGCTTAGTTTTCAACCCATAAAAGTAATTTGCTGCTTGTGTGAGGAGATGAGACTGTTGGCTTTGGCGAACTGGCCTACGTTCATGCTGGTGGTGAATTAGACAAAACGTATTCATTCCAGCTTGATCACAGAACCTTTGATTAGATAACATTTTTCTCTATTTTCTCATGAAGGGCCACGTCTGCTCATGTGGAAATAGCTTGCAACAACATTGAAACATAAATTATTTGATGAACTACTTAGGACTATTCACTTAATGCATGATAATCCTGTGAATGTGTTAATGAGCGGCAATTCTCTGGTGATTGAACTGCTTTAGAATGTCTTTCTGCTTATATGTCATTAGAATGAACTTGGCCCTTCTAAAACATCCATTATTCATCATGTTCCAGTGTTGCATCTGACTGCATATCATTTTAATTTCTCTCATTTAATGAAGCAATCTATTCATTACAATAGTTTGAAGCATGTTTTCTAAATCAGAAAAAACCTAGTTAATATATAGTGTTAGTTATCTTTACAAGTATAGTAGAGCAAAGTGTAGCATCCCAAATTGTAATTACACACTTAGTGCATTCAAGTATGCTAACTAAAACTAAATGGAACTTTTAAGAAGAACCTTTGTGGAAATCAATGATTTCTGCTGGAGAAGCAGGATTGGTAAAACAAGTTGCTGAAACCACAAGGTTGACTTTTCTTTCTGAAATAGTTGAGCAAAAATTTGCTCAGTAATGCCTTTTTCACATGTATTTCTTATCCTGAGAACTTAAGAAGCAGAGAATTACAGAGTAATACTAGTGCAAATATGAATACGTATCATAAATGTGTATTTTTAATGGCTTTTCCTGCTTTTTCCATGTATTTTTTTTCATTTTACAAGTCCTGGATCCTTTCATACATTGTGAACCCCATTAAATATTACATGCTGCTTTTTGAATCTGTGTGTGATGGCTGCTACAGAAGTGGTTGTTACTTCCCAACAAGCTCATGAGATCTATCCCAGGAAGTGCTGGACTGCTGAGTGACTCTGTGTTTGAAGATATTTTAATCATGTGATGCAAAGGCTTCATCTCTTTTAACCAAAAGACAGCTTTTGGAAGAGGAGATGGACTATCAGCTAAATAGACCACTTGAAAAGTATCAGCAGAAATGCATTTGTTTTTCAGTGTAGCTAAATGAATTCCCCATTGAACTAGGAAAATTCTGGCAAATAACAGTGGAGATGGGCTAATAACCTCCATACAATCCAGAAATCTTTATTCTCAGAGAGCATGAGTCTTGTAAAATATACACAAATATGTGGTGACTCAACTTTAATTTTTTTATTTTGAAAACCACTTCAGTATTTTTAATTTTGCTTTAAAAATACTTTTTTTTGCCTTACTAGGAAAGTAGTCACTTATGCTGGGCTTATTTCTCACAGTTTTTTATCAACTATGTTTTTAACACCTTCTGTTTCAGTCTGTTGCGAAAGTAAGATGTTTGAGCAGATGTGGGAAGTTCATGAATGCTTTTCTAGTAAGCAGTAGAGTTAGTGATCTGTGTTGGTTGAATTCATGTTTTCAGCAGCTCCTGGTACAATAGAAGTAAATATATTATTGATTAGCATACAGAATTGTTAAAATGTGAATAAAATATGGATTAAAGAAGTGGAATAATTATGTGGTAAGAGGAAAATACTGAATAAGGTGGACTTTGAAATATATAAGTAGCATTGATCTCTGTGATGGACTAAGAATGTTGATGGAATCAGAATAAACTAAGAAGCTTTACTGTGGGCTCACTTTTAAAAATGTCTTCCTCTTCCTGTGAATCACAGTCTTTCTTTATTCATAGCCCAATAAATAAGAATTAGTTTGCAATGAGTTAAGAATTAATTACAGTGAATTTCTAGTGAACCATTTCAAAACTGTGTTAATTTTTTTTCATCATTCCTTCCTTAAAGATGGCAGCTTATGGGATGTATATTTAGTGCTGCAGCTATGTCACTACCAAAATTGAGTTAGTGGTGTCTTAAGCTTTGGTAAACCTTTTAATGATTAAACTTTGAATGGTATGCTAAACTTTTCCTTCCAACTAATCATGATAGTATTTGTGGATATATTGCTATAGCTTTGGCTATATTTATTTGTAAACCAACCTTTAAAAAATCCTTATGTTCTTTATGGAAATAATTCTGAACTCTTTTGTATGGAGGAATTGGTATTAACAGTGCAAATAGTTCTACAATTTCTAAAAAATGTTAGATAAGGGCTGTTTTAAAATATTAATTGTATGTATATTTTTTTTTAATGCAGCCCCTGTTCTCCCTGGGGCATATCAACAAAGCCAGACTCAAGGATATGGATACATGCACCAGACCAGTATGTCATCCATGAGGTCCATGCATTCACAGCCTCATTCAGCAAGTCTGGTGAGTATTGAATGTAAAGGAGAATTTTGTTTGGTAAGCACCATCATCAGCTATTGGGAGATCTCTTAAATATGTGAGATACTCAAATTGATAGATACTCAACATTCTGATTGAATCCCTAGACTTCTATAGTTGACCTATTTGACTGTCTTTATCAAAGATGTAACTGGTAGTCCTCATGTATAAAAAAGTTTGAAGTTACTATGGGCAGTGATCAGAACTTTTACATCAGAATACATTTAAAAAAAGGTATGTTATTCAGAGAGCAGAGAAATAACTGAATTCTTTACCTACTTAAAACAAAAAGTAGATTCTTGGACAGTATTTCACAGGCTGCATTTTGAAGTTATGCTCTGTGATGAATTCATGCTCCTAGCACTGGATGAAAAACAGTGATCTCTTAAAATCACCCTGTTGGTTTAAATTAGCTTCAATTTTTTTGACTTGCTGATTTTGTGCCTACCTGTATTACTTCTGCTTGTATAGTGTTAGCTCAGACTCTGGGCTGTTGTTCTAATTCCACAGAAAGTCATGCACTGACTCGTGTATGATCCAAACTGAGTTACATTGGTGGGCAACTGAGAAGAAGCTTTATCATAAAACCATGGCCACCTCATGAAATTCTTAACTGTGGTGGATGGGAATGTAAAGCTGAAGTGAATATTTAATTTTCAAAGCAACTGGTCATGGAAGGAGTGATAAATGGCATTCAGCTGTGATTTTTAGGAAATTAAGTTTCTTTATTTTTTATCCCCCATATACAAAAATTTCAGTTTTAATGGTTGTCATATTTTTAAAATCATGTTGCTGCCTAGAGATTTCCTAGTTCAGATCCAGCCACCTTTTACCTTAAAAATATTGTCATTTTGAATTTTAAACTATTTTGAATAGTTGTATATTTATTACCTTGTCACCCTTTTTGGAGACGAATAAATATTTAATTATGAACCAAACTTAGAGCTTGCTGAGATGAAAAAAAAAAGTTTTTCAAGATTAGATGAAACTTGTATTTTTTTGTAAAACTCCATGGCATTTTATATAGTAAAGGTCATGACGTTCTGTGTCATGTGAGTACTTTCAGGCTTGCCAGATTCTCAGCTGTCTGGGCCTGAGGGGGCTAACTTGCTGGAAATTCTGGGATCCAGATACCTGCATCATTGAGTGAGTCAATAACCTGAGAAACTCTTTGGACACCTGCATGACATCTGTGAGACAGCTGATAGAGGAATCAACCATTAATTTACAAGGATATTACAAGGTGCTTTGGGAGCTAGCTGCTTTCCAAAAGAGACAAAATCCAAAAAGTCGGAGACCTGGAAGCCTGGGCTTTGCCAGCAGATTTGCTTGTCCTTGAGGAGCAAAGCAAAAAGCCCCCCTTAAATCCAGCAGACAGAAAATGGAGATGCCTGCAAATCTCAAAATGCACTTACCAGCCTTTGCAGCTTTGCAGGCAGAGAGATGACTACTATTTCCTAATACCTCTGTGTCCCAGTGACTTACCTGACAGACTTTTGAAACAGTGTCATTTCAGTCATCTGCCTCTTCCTCCAGAACTGGGAATGTGAAAGTAATAGGAAAAGGAAGGGGATGATGTTAAAGGATTTTAAAAATAAGATTGACTTATTTCAACAGATTTATTTTCCCTGTTGTGAAACTGTTTTCAGTTGACATCCTTATAAGTGATAGTATTTTGTCATGGGGAAAAAAATAAACCCAGCAAACATTATGATTTAAAGTGATTTTTGCTGTTGTTAAAAAATGTGTAGATTTGCCTCTAGATGGGAAATGTCCAGGCATTTCCAGAGAGACAAAATCAAGGACTGCTGGCCTGGTGCTGACTGCTAACTTGCCAGTGTGGTGAGGAAGATGGATTGTGACCTTACCACCGCAGGGTGATGATTCTGCTCCAAAGGAGGCTTCTCAGATGCAGTTAGAAACCTGCCAGGTTCCCTTATCTTCCCATCTTAAGACTAGAATATTCTCATTAGTTTGTGCAGCTCATCCAGGTGCATTGGACATGTTGCACTTAGCTATTGGGACAACACAGAGTGGGCCTGGGGAGGCCTCTGGCTGGGGATTTGTTTAAATGTAGCAGTTCACACAGACTGAAGGTTGATGACAGTCTTGGAATGCTTTTAAAATGAGGTGGGGACTTGCTGTAGGAGATCTGAAAAATTTACACAATGTTTAGGTTTGCTGCTTTCAGCCGCCTGTTCAGCTCTGGGCTTGGAGCAGTACTGCCAGAGATGAGTGTTGTCTGGCTAATAGCAGAGGGGGGAAAGATGAGAAGAAAGTTCCAGTGGACGGAGACTGGAGGAAAGGAATCCTAGAATAGTGATCTCAGAGCCTGAGCAGTTTTTGAGGCTTACTTAACTAAAAGCAATGAATTGATAGTCATTCATCGGTGCCTGAGTTTTGCCACGACATCTCTAGGTCAAAAGTGATTAAGATCCCATGGGTTATATCAGGGTGGAGATAATTGCAGTTAGCTGCTGTAGTACATTTACTCCTTTCAACTGAGCTGTTGCATTGTTATCAAATCTGTCCCCAAAAGGCATAAGTTCATTTTGTAATCATGTTCACCAGTATCCTATCTCAAGAAACAGAATTTTTCTGATTTCTGAATTTTCAAAATATGGTTTATTTAATTTTGAGCTCTGTTTTGTATTAGGCATGATCCTAACACAATTTTTGGATAGGTTTTTTTCCGGATAAATTGAATTATTTTCTGATTCTTAACTTTTCCTGCTTTCTGTGAGCAGTTCTGCATGTTGGGTAAATTAAATTGTTGCTCGGGGTACAAAGTGTCTGTAACAGAAAGCCCTGAAGGCTGTTTTTCTCTTTGGGAAATAATGCAGTGTTCACACACTGTTCAATATCCAAGAATGGTTGGAAAACAAAACTTATGCTGCAAGTTGGCTTTCCTTGATGGCTGCTGTATGTGAAGGATGCTGCAACAGCTACTGCTCTTTGCAAGGAGCCATCCAGAGAACAGGCATGAATTGGGGAAGTGGAAGTGGAAATACACACCTGTCAGTGCAGGACTGGCTGGGGAGCTGAGAACATAATATTTGGATTTCATTTCTTCATATGGACAGGACTTACTGTTCTGTCTTAGCAGTGGGTATGAGACAGGCCTTTGAGGAGGTAGGAGATAAGCGAATTTTGACTCTTACAGAACTTCAAACTTACACCCTCTTGTAACTTAGTACCTGCTAAACTCACTACTGACAGAGAAATAATTCACTGAAATGCATTTTAAAAATCCCTGCTTTGAGTCCTTTAGGCATTGTAATTCTCGATTATACAGCCCAGACTACACTCTGCAGTGATAATTAGGCATTAAATGCTAACAGGATTATTATGGAGATTTCTCCTGACAGCCATTTAGAACCTAATTAGGTGTTAAGGACATAAATTTAGGTTTCTCAGCAGTATTTAGGGCCCTAATAAATTCTTTTAAAGTTCGAAATTGTGGGCTTGTCTTCACAAATGTGCACCACAGTGATGTAGTCAAGCTGCCTTTTAGGAGACAGCAGCGGTATGTCCTTTGCCATGGTGCTCTAAGGAAGAATGAGCATCCTTCTGAGTGAGCAAAACCTCTCTATTTTTCCAGTGTTATGTTAGTTTAATAAAACATTTAATCTCTTCACCAGTGTTTTCCCATTTAAGTGAAACCTATAAGCATGGCTCTAGGCAAAATCCATTTACTGCCTTACACCAGATATATTCTTGCTACCATTTTTTCTTAAATTTTCTCTTCTGAAATAAATTGTTTAAAGGGCTAACTGCTGCTGAGTTTGTTATAATGGTATATTTTTCACTGCCTTTTAGGAGCTAGTTTCAAGGCTTAGCAGCAGAATCAGTTGAAATAGCTAGAAAAAAAAAAAAGTCTGAAAGGCAGAGAGCCCTTTGATGGCTAGTTGTCTACTTTATGAATATTTAAGGAATTTTCAGTGATGATAGAACCCAAGCAATTATTTACTGTCATGTGGGGCATAAAAAAAAATAATTGAGTTCCATACACACTTGGAAGACATTAAGGAACCACTAGGAAAGCATGTACCTCTGGTTGAAAACTGCTCTTGACCACAGCCTGTAGGTCAGCAAAACAACAAGGCATGGCAGAGAACAGTAATATAGCACAAGACTCAAATGTGGTTGAGGGTAGACTTGTCAGGAAAGGTGGTCTCCAATGGTCTCCAGTGTTTAAACAGGAGCCAATTTCTCTGTCTTGTTTAATTTGCACTAGCAGTGATAAGGTAGAGCCAAGACTAAAAGTGTATTTCTAGCATGGGAACAGCAATGATGGGTTGCCCTTCAGAGTTTGGATTAAATAATTCCACATTTCCAACATGTGACAAATGGTCTACTCACTCCATGTGGAGCAATCTCCACATTTTTAAAAAACAGTTTCACTAAAAACACTAAAGCCCATATATATGGGATATGAACTAAACCTAATCCAGAGCTATTTTCTTGAGCAGAGAGGTTTGCTGTTTTATAAAAGGCTCGGAATTGTACTAGGCATGAACTCGCACATGGATTTTGTCTTTCTTTCTCTTTAAATTATTGTACCATAAAAATTCAGCTATGTATGGTAACATAGCAAAAATTACCGGAAGGAAAATTGGGTATTATCAGTGATGCTTGAACTGCTTTTGACTTCTGTCAAGAGCAGGGTAAAAAAAAGAAAGTACTCTTGGGAATTTTAAAATGAGCTAGTTTTATTCTGCTGTTAAGATTCAAGGGGAGACTGTTATTCCTGAGTTTGAAAATTCACTTTGAATTCGAGTAAATGATAACATTATATTGGTTAAGAGTGGAAATAAATACTCTATTTAGAAAACTAGAGAAAAAAGCTGAAAGCTTGCCTTGTAGTGGGCAGTGTTGTGGAGAAATTTGTCTTAGCTAATGATGAGACTTTATGTGCCAAATTTTGTCTAAATACTAAAATATAAGTATTCATAAAAATAATTTTATAGACTTTAAAATCTTGTTTTTCCTTTAGATAATAATGCATTCATAATTCTTAATTTGGGTAAAATCCTAATGAAACGAAGGACATTCAGTGAGATGGAAAAGTTAATGGCCTGGATGAAGACTATGTTTCTTTTTGTAGTGAAGGCACAGGAGAAGCTATTTGTGAATCATGCAAATAGGGAGCAGAAGCAGAGCTAGCCTGGCTGGATGTAATGAGCTGTTACTAGTGAATTAATGAAACAACAGTTAGGATATTCCAATATGCAGTGAATGGCTTGAAATCTGTTTGTTTGAAGCCATAAGACAATGTGAGTTAACAAAATAATTATTTTGCTACTCAGAACAAGGGCCTGTATTCTGTATGTTTGTGTAGAAGGGCATACAGTTCCTTTTCAACAGGTAACTTGTGCTTTCTCTCTCTGCTTTTCTGCCTCTGTTCTTTTTTCCCTATTTTTTCTGCTTCTTTGTGCAAAGAAAAGAAATCAAGGAATCTCAGGTTTAGACTTGAGACTTTACAGTCTTGTTTTCTTTCCTTCAACAGAGAACATACAGAGCTATGTATGACTACAGCGCTCAAGATGAAGATGAAGTTTCCTTCAGGGATGGTGATTATATCATCAATGTGCAACCAATTGATGATGGCTGGATGTATGGTACTGTTCAGAGAACTGGGAAAACAGGAATGCTTCCAGCAAATTATATTGAGTTTGTTAACTAATTTTTGTCTCTAGTCCTTTGAGCTTTATTATGATTTACTTAAAATCTAACCTTTTAGAAAAAAATGAGAAGAATCTTTTAAGAGTTCATGATTGTTACTTTATCACTGCTCTAACAGTTTGCATTCTCACTCAGAATCCATTTTAGAGTCCTTTAAAGAAAAAATAAATAATCCACAAGAAGCTCAGAGCTTTGAAAACAGCATTGCTTATAATAGTGCTCTCTCAAAATAAAAAACATATATGGAAGCCTGGTGCTGCCAGTCCTATAAAGACTTTGGTCAATTAACTGTAAAGGGGTAATGCCTTTTCCTTACACCTCAAAGACATTATAACCATAAAATTGATTCACTTCTTATGGCACTCTGAAGTCACAGGAGGTTATCACACTGAGTTTGAACACATCTTCAAATTATTAGGGAAATGTTAGGGAAATCTTTAAGCAGTTAGCTTCCTAATAAAAAATTAATATATTGAGTAGATAATTCAGTCATTTGAAATAAAGACAAGTCACATGCCAGTAAAAAGAAACCAATAAAACCCCCTACTGCCCAGCAGCCTTACAGTAAATATGTCTATTTTGACAGCAAAAATTTCCTGACTTCTGCATATCCACATTTATTCTTGGATTTCTCATTTTTTCTTATTTTCAAGTGATCTATTAGCTTTGCTTCCATCCTATTAATCCATCAATTAGACCCAGGTCTGGAATCATTCAGTATCTTTTCTGCAGAAGATTACTTGCAAAGACTATCTAAAATATAAAGCCTGTCAAGTCTTCTGTTTCCTTGTAATAATACTTAGCATTTAAATAGAAACTTTCATTAGGGCAACGTACAACCAATACTTCATGTTAGCTCCTATACTTTCACCTGTACTGCTGTAAATAAATATCCCACATGCAGTCACACAGAGCCTGCAGTCACATCCCCTTGTCACCACAGGTAACTCGCTTGATGGCTGCTTTGCTGATGAGCTGATGTCCCTCCCCCTGCTGCAGAAACACTTGTGCCTCCATTGAGCAGTGGAGGAGAGCTCTGGTTCTTGTAGTGCATTTCAGATCAATGGCCTGTTGCTTCAGTTTGCTCCCAAATTCTCGGTGATCCAGCAGTGGGTTGTACGCTTGCCAAATGATTAATGATGGAGAAGAATTGTTTTCTTTTAGTGACTTAATTTTGCTCATAACTGACATTGAAGGGAATGCTAACTAAGCAAAATCCAATATACTCTATGCCATTATGTTTTAGTTTAGCCATCTGTCGAAAACAGTAAAAATACTCTGCTGACAAACCTTCACATATGCTGTTTGGTGTCAACTTATGGCCAGAACTGAGAGATCCAGGTCTCAGTCTGGGAGGCTGGGAGAAGATCTTACATCTGGTGACACAGTGAATCTGTAAGAGGGATTTTATCAGCAGGCTTGGGTCACAGGCAACTTGTTTTTGCTTTGACTGGGTGCTGCATTTTCTCACAAGGAAGGAAGGACAAAAGAGTTACACATTTATGTGAGAAATTATTCATGTGCATGCAGAGATGTGTAAGGAAGAAGGTATTTTTCTGATAAATTAATTTGTGGAGTTCAGCTGTGTGCTAAGGAAGTTAACCTTACAGTAGCCCTCAGAATATTGAATCTGCACTGGCTTTTTTTAATTTCTAAAATTTTTAAAGTAGAATTATAGAGAGAGTTTTTAGACAATTTTTTATTTCTCATCTCACATAGTAGGCAATTCCGCAGTAACTATTTAAAAAATAAATAAGGAAGGCAGTATGGATTTGCTATGTCAACTGAAAGCTGTCAGTGCAAATACCTGCAAGTTCTATTTTTGCATACAGTTTTTGCACACAATTTCCAAAGAATTGGAAAGCTTATACAATTTTATTTGGGCTCTTGCTAACACTGGGATGATACCAGCTGCCAAGCAGAATGGAATGGCCACATTAAAAAAAAATTTTAAAATGTCCGTGACTGTGGAATTACCTGTGCTTTCTTGTCAGCAGCCTAATTTCACAGCTAAAGCTGTCCAGGAGTATCTAACTTCAAAAAGTGTGAGAATTCCGTGACTGTAAATACGCAATTTGTATAGTTGGCTGCTGTGATTTAAAATTCTTGCAAGTTTTGCGTAAGGAGCTGCTCTTGCAGCAGACCCTTGTGCATTACTGGTGACACCCACATGAAATCAGCAAGTCAAATGGCTTTTTTTAAAGGCTGATGTGGCATGCTGAGCTAGAAGCTCTGAAACAAGCAATTTGCTTCTGTGTTGGTTTTCATCACTGACCATCAACTACGAGGAGAGGAATTCCATCTTCTGCTGGCTGGCAAATTTTTCAGATGATGCCTGAGGCACAATTGGCTGTCACTTGCTGCTGTGCTGCTCTGTTAGCTGTGTAAAGCTGACAACAATAAAAACAAGGTGTCAGTTTGCTAACCAAATATAAATAAAAGAAGAAATATAGAGAACATCTATGCAGCATCAAGTTGCAATTTTTAGTGACTGATAAAACAGAGTCTCCGTCTATAAATATACAATCATTCTTCCTAAATGAGGAGACAGCTGATGGTGTTGAATACTTTATGTATAGAAGTAAATCAGAAAATGAGCATTTGGTGACATTAGAGAACTATGTTATACTGAACAATAGAAATAAAATTTCCTTTATGAATTTTGAATATTCATTAGCCTGGCAGAGCAGCTAAAACAATTTGCAAAAAATAAAAGGTCAGGAAAACAAAACAGTATGTGAATTGTATTTCTCTTGAGAATGGTATGTCAGCAGAGTTATTAAGATCTGGTTTAAGTTACTTAGTCTTGTAGTCAACTTTTTTGTCATATAAGCTTAGAAATTCATATTTATATGGAATGGTTCCTGCTTTTTTGATATAAAACAAACTTTAGTGTAATTTTGCAGCTTTGTTCTAAGCAATGCAATCAAAGGCCCAAAATTATCAGAATGCAATTATATTTTAGTTTTTTTTTTTAAATAAGAACTAAAAATTTGTAAGGCAGGGATAGTAGGTCATGAACTAAATTGTGCCAGCACATGTTTTTCAAAGCATATGTTGGAGACTGTTACATGCAGTGTGATATAGGGGTGAAAAGATGCTACATGCTGTCTTGTCACCTTTAAAATTTATATTAATTTTTAGCACAGCATGTTACCCTCACTGTTCTTTCTTCCTGTAGTTAACATTTATCTGGGGAAGGGAAAGGGCTTTTAAGAACTTGAATTTCTCAAGTTGTTCCAAAGTTCAGGTTGGAAGTCCACATGTTCCCATTTTAGAAATAAAGAATTCTGTAAAGAATGCTGTAATTCTTGCTAACACAAGTATAAATGTAGAAAATAACATAGAGCATATTCATGCATACATACAAGAACAAATGGGTGCCTTGCTTTTCATTACTCCTTCTTGCCTGGCTAATCTTCATTTTTTAAACAAAGCTACGTACAGGTACTGCAGTTGTAATTTTTCATTATGGAACATTAGCATTTAGTCTTGATGAAACAGGGTTTTCTTGATTACATTTGACATACAATAAACTACTTTAGCAGATTGGGATTTGACAGAGAATCACCTCCCATGGATTATGTTTTTGACTAATGTATCCCTGCCGAGTGTTTCTTGGGGATGTGGATGGTCTCCAATACTTGGGAAAGGTAATAATTCTAGTTTTTATTGTACAGTGACTGCATGTCATCTTGTACAATGAAAAAAGAAATTACAAGTACAGAGGTCTTTGGCAGAAAGTGGTACAGGGTATAAAATCATAGATTTTTACTAAGTTGATTAATACTCCATTTAAAATATAGAATATGCTTTAGTTAGTAAATGTTTAAATAATATACTGAAACAGACAGAAGATGCTGTTGAAAGAAGTCCTCCAAAGTGATGTGCTGGCAAATGCAAAGTACTAGTGATCTGTAGAAGATTAAACCATTTTGCAATGCTTTAGTGACTTTCTCCAGCTTTATGCCATAGGAACCTCATCTCTCCTTTGGAAAGAAAACCTGAAAGCTCTATTTCCTAAACTGCCTGCACTACAACAGTATATTCAAAGGAATTTCATATGCTTCTTGTGTCTGATAAATAGAATTTGCATATTGTACTTAAGTTGTAATCCAGTTGTTGTTGACATTTGTTTAATTATTATTATTTTAGGGGGGGAAATAAGCTATACTGTAGCATTTCAATTGTGTATTTAATATTACTATTAGAAATTGCTAGACCATTGGAAGACAGCAATGACTGTATTGACATTGATTAGCATGGTGTGGAAAATCTCTCAGCTGTTGGTTTTTGCAGTGTCATATAAAAAGCAAAAATGAACCGCTGTGCAGTTTGGCTTATGTTTGCTTTAAAGTGTGTAAAGTTTTAGTTATTTTGCAAAACCGTACTGTATTTGGGGGTATACAGTTATGAAGGTAACAATTGTTTTTCAAAGGACAGATAAACTTACTCTTGGATCATATGATGTATCATCTTAATTTGGCTTTTGTTATGCAGAAAGTTAACACCAGCTATTAAAATATATTTTAGTAGAAATGCTTTAATTCCTGTTTCTTCCTCTACACTGTGAATATTTAAGCTTTGGTGGACTAGAGCAACATCATGCTGCCCAAAGTACTAACCTATGCAACCTAGTTCACATTTTAGTTGATGTCACAGTGGATGTAACATAACAATTTATTTTGCATAACATTAAACTTCATTCAAATAAAATATTAAACCCAGCACTATGTATGTATTATATTCATAACACTCTGGAAAGCTACCATACCCATTAATATAAGCTCTCAAAGATGGATTTTGCTTTGAGTTTTCAAACTTAAGTAGAATATTTAGCACTATTCGTCAAGCTTGATCTCAGAAAATAGTTTCCTAAAACACTATTTTATTTCAGGCATGACCTCTCCTTAAAAGGTTAATTTGCCTTTTTCAGTCTGCATTTGTAACCCTTCAACAGAACATCGAGTTACATTCCATGACCCTTGGTTTGTTTAACTAAGCAAATGTAGTAAGTGAAGGAGGTCCACTGTTTTAATCAATACTGGTTTGCTTGTCTTTGAATGGGAATTTGGTTAGGTGTGCTCTCAGTGTAGCACTAATAAAACAGATTGCATTGCTGGCTTCTTTAAGACAGTTTTATATACAAATGTCATCTTTATTCATTTACACAAGTAAAATATTTTTAAAACATTGTAAGAAAGTTTAAGTTAAAATAAAATCCAGAAGTATTTTGGAACTGCTCCGCCTGTAGTTGAAGAAGATTATTATGCTTAGGGACATGTTTAATTTATTTGAGTGTTAAGTGAATAGCAAAGTGGACTTCATTAGAATTTTTACATTCTTGTCAAGTGTTGGTTTGAAGAAGGCTGTTAACAACATATGAGGACAAATGGCAGCCACAAATGGAACTGATTAGTTCCTCCTAGGTAAGTGACATGCATTTGCTACCACACTAATTTCTACTTAAGAAATGTGTTAGCATTTCATATGAAGTTTAATTGGTTACAGAGTTGTGATTCCATGTTCTATAGTGCTTTTATATGTTGAAATGCTGCCAGTATATCTTTGTATATACTGTAGCAAACAGCAGTTTTCAATAAGATAAAGATTTAAGAGCTGCCAAAATGGACCTTAAGCACTTGGAATGTGTTTTATTTGAAAATACCTCCATAATTTCCTATAGATACTGAAGTACTTCAGTACTTCTGTGGGGTCTTAGTGGCCCCACAGATCATAGTTATCAAAAGTATGTATGTACTGGCACATGAAATTCTCATGGAAACCCTCCATGCTGTGCATTGAACAACTGAAGAGTTTATGTGCTTTTAGGGTGCCCTGGTTTCTGCTCTGTCTTGGAACTGGGCTCTTGATTTTCTCTGTCCTGTTAATTAGCCAGAACATGCTAATGTATGACAGAGTTCTCTGTGCTGAGGGAATAGCTGCCCAGTGCATCAGCACTACCTTCTCTCCCTTCTCCCACTCACACCACCAAGCCCAACCATGTTTCCAGTACTGTTTTCCTGTGACTACCTCTCTCACCTTGTCATGAAGCTTCCTGTGGGAATCAAATGAGCCAGATTTTTTTCTTCTTCCAAAGGATTTCTTTTATCCTTTTTTTTTGACAATTCTGTTTATTGCACAACCTTGAAACCAGTAATATTGGCATAAGGAAAGAAGTAGCATGAAATGGGTGGAAGGCATGGCTGAAGTGAAGTCATAGATTTCTTACTCAGATTTCACTGCAGAGATTAATACAAGTCAACCATATGACTGAGGACACCATCTGAACAACTAACCTGCAAACTGAACAGTGCTGTGTGGGTGTGCTTGGCCTGTCTGTGTGTGTATGTCTGTGCTGTAGTGTCAGAAGTACTCTGGGGTAGTGTGCAGATACCTCCTCCAGTTTTTGAGCAATTAGTTGGAATCCCAAGAGCAGGCCACCAACTGGCATATGGCATTCATAACGACAAATTTATCCTTTGGGAAAATGAGACCTCAGTACAGAAGGAACAAAATGTCAGTAGGTTTAAACTACACATTTTTGTGCCCAGCAATAAGGAAATCCTTAGTGTGCTGCCAGAACACTAAGCCCCATGGCACTGCAGCAAGCTCCTAACTCTGAACTGTGTTTAGTACCAGAACGAGATGATGTGCCATGGAACTCACCTGCTCCACAAATTTGATAATGCATGAACTGCTGTTTGCTGGGCATTGTGCTTAACAATGACAGCAGGAACTGGACATTTGTATTTATGCACTAAACACTAATAAGATCCTAAGAAGTCCTTGATTTTATATATTTTATCTTTGGTTTCTTTCTTACTTGCCTGCTGTTGATAAAATCTACATACAGAGAGTCCTTTTCTCATGCTGAAGACTACTGGCTTGTGGCTTGGATCACTTGTGTCTACAAAGAGAGATCTGCAGCTATTAACATCTGTATCTTAAAATATTGCTTGATGCATAAATACGCATTTTCAGTGTTTTCAAAAACAACTGTCAGCTTCTGTGATTATTCTTTGATTCAAGCCATAATTTTTCTGTGGTTTTCCTCCTCCTCCATCTTTCTTCTCTTGACATGCTTACAGCCTGTGTTGCTTATACAGCTGCTTTTCCAGGACCCAAAGGAGATATTTTAAAGAGGTTTATCAAGGCACTGAGAAGACTTTAAATTGCTTGAAAAATGCTCATACTACCTCCCTGTTACATTTTCCCTCCTGCACTTGTACACTGGCTTCACTGTCCTTCTTTGCCTTTTGCCTCCTCTTCAGTCAAGCTCTGACATCTCTGTCATCAAACCTGATGGGCTCGGAGCCCCTCCAGACAGGCCTTCAGACCGATCTCTGGCCTCCATAGTTTCTGCATTCAGATTTAGTGTGGCTCACCTACCTGTCAAGACCTTTGAGCAGAATTCAAAGAATATTAGCATGTGCCCATTCACCCCAAGAAGTTTTACATTTCTATTGGCTCAATGATGAACAGTTCTCTCTGAAAAGTCCTCTTGACTGTGTTTTCCCTGGCTTTCCTTACCTGTGGGTACCTGTGGCTGCTTCTGAAATAAGCTGCTAATTTCAGAAAAGAGGGAGATTACTTTTTTTGCTGTCTTATCAATACCTAAATCTTCTTCATTCTCCAGAGGATTAGCATCCTTTTTATGCTATCCCTGATTTTGATGTGAGCTCTTGATTCAGAAGTCATTCTCTCTCTGTCAGAGTTGGAGTGAAGGGCTCATACCATGTCAGTGCAGTCTGTTGCTCACTGTGGAAGCTGTGATGGATAAGGCACTATACTGCTCACCAGAACCTTTACATTCCTAGCAATGCTTGTTCTGTATTCATCAGATGGGATCTCTGTGAGACGTGACTATCTGTACCAAACCCCAGCCTTTCTATAAATAAATATGTCACTATAAAATAAACACTTTTTTTGACTTAGAGCGCCTCTGACATTGACATTCTCCAATTTTATAGCTTGTACTGACATTAGGAAGCATGCATTTAAAATGTGTTAGGTGAATTATGCTCTGAGGGACTGTTTAGGCAGCCCTTGATGGCTGCAGCTATTATACAGTGTGGATATCTCAAATGTGATAAGTGGCAGATCAGGTCTTGCTGGCAAGTGGTTCAACTGAGAAACGAGTTTATGTGTTTATTTGAGTTACCCAGCTAGCAATTCAAGAGGCTGTAATTTTCATTTCTACTCTAGCAGTTCAAAACAAATACAAGAATTAGATGACAATTATTCATAGCTAACTAGTTATCTGTGCAGCTTAAATAATTCCTTGATCAATATGGAAATAAATAAAGTTAATCAGAAAGTTTTGGCAAACCATGTGCAAGGTGGAAACTAGGCATTTGAACTAATGTTCAGCATGCTTGCATTGCTAACCACTATTTTCCCTTTTTCTAAATTTATTAAAAATAGTGGGAGAGCTCTGCCCCTCACAGCATGACTAACATGCTGTTAGAGAAATTAATCTTCAGTGGAAGAATAGATTCAAGGATGTTGTACAGCCTTCGAAGACAACTTTTTGCAGTTATGCTTTCAAATCTTAAAGTTACCAAAATACTAACTTTGCTCCCTTGCATTTTCATTTAGTCCCTAAATCCCACTAAAATTGTTTTGCTCTGGTCCATGTTCAGCATTGCATTCCCTGTAGCAGTTACCTTTGTGAAATGGGAAAAAGACCACAAACATTGGAGTACTTAAGTAATTTTCTCTTCCTACAATTTTTTCATTGCTATGCTATGTAACATCGGCAAAATACCCTTCATTCCAAGGCTCTTTATTCCACCCTCAAGAAACATATTGCACAAATAGCATAGTCCCTGTTCAAATGCCACTGGCCACGATGCTCTGTTGCACAGCTGTGATTATTATGAGAGGGAGGACGTGCTACAAAGGCAACAGTGAAAAGCTTGATGTTAGAGCAAGCACCTAGCAAAGACTCCTGTGAGATCTTTCTCAGCTTGTCACTTCTTTGAAAATAGTAGACATCGCTGCAATACCAGTGCTTGTGAGATTAGTAGAATTTTAACTTTACAACTTGGTTTATTTTCCAGATGCTATAAAGTCAACACAGCTGCAGCTGCTTTTGGACAGGTTAATTTTAAATGCTGATTTGACTTGTTATTGCTTATGCTTTTGTTGGTATTCTTTCTATTTCGGCTTATGGAATGATGGCTAAGCCAGAAGGACACATCAGGTCCTTTAATTTGAGGGCTTTCTGCCATTCTACTGCTCTATGTTTTCTTGTTTTAAGCCTTCTTTTTCTCGGCACTTTCTCAGAGATCAAGAATATGAACAGGATTTACTCAGCCTCCTGCAAGAAGGCCAGAACTGTAATCTGTACTACTAAAAAATGATTCAAAACAAGAGCATGGGCACTGGTCAAAATCAAATTAGTTTCTCCTACAAGTTGATCCATGAAGCAGACACACTCTTGTGCCCTCTCAGTTTTTCCTTCTCTAAATGCTGCTGGTCTAGTGACCATATATTTTAAAGTTAATTGAATCACTTTTTGGGGGAGTTAAATAATAGAGATTTTTCACATATTATTGCAACATGCTTTAATCCTGATCACCATCATAGGGAATCTACAAATGGATCAGAACTTCACAGCTTAATAAGGTAGGTGGAACAAGATTACTTAGACTGTGCTTTAGTGTACTTATAAAGCTTTTTTAATTTAAATTTTGTATAAATATGCAGTGAAAGGTTCTGTACAGGATGAAACAGCTTTATTTAGCTTCAGAAAGCAGTGGTGTGAAACCACATGGATCATATCAGAAAAAAGGGACTTTGTTTCTTAGTCCAGACTAAGATACCTTAATCTGCTCTATTTCTTCTCTGTATCATACTGTGTGTTCAGATGATGCAAAAACAAGGTTGAAGAGGCAGATTTTATAATATATTTAGATTCAGAACCAGGAAGATGAGAGGTGAGTGGGTTTTTCAAATTACACCTGAAATCTAAATCTGATTACAGACTGATGTTGGAAATTTCACTGAACTTCTTAACACTCCAGTGTGCTCTATGAAACCAGTCATCATTCTTTAATGAATTGAATATAAATAGTGAAATGCTTACTGAATTAGGGATCATAAAATTTTGTTTGTGCTTAAACCAAGTATCTAACAACTAGGCTAGAGCTATGCTGAGTTTTTATCTGTCACTTTAGTTTAAGGAATATTTAATTGAGCTATGTGAAATGGAACATCATCAGTGAAAAGGGATATCAGTTCTGAATTCATGGGCAAGATACTTATTCAAAATTGCTTTGATGGTGAGAAGAACAAACAAATTCTGGATGAGAATTTGAGTTAATGGATGACAAAATCAGTCATGCTCTGAAAATCTCTTCACAATAGTATCTGAGATATACCCTCTCAGCAAAGAGTTCAGGGCTGTTAAACATGAGTGAGGGTTGATGAGTGCCTGTGCCATCCTCAGTTAGGGGCTTCAGCCTGGAGATGTTTAAGACCTTGTTTCGGCTTCAGCATTTCTGACCTGCAGTCAAGAAAATTTGAAGGGATGATATGTAGTGCATAGCTTTGACTCAGTACATCCTGTGAGGCTAAACACATCATGGGTCATATTTAAATCATGTTGTGTGGAATGGGTGGAAGAATGCTCATGTTGGCCTTGAACAGATAGGAAATCCTCAAGCAGAAATGGGACGCCTGGAAAAGGTGAGGGCCAAATCCCAATTTTGTCCCACCTTTGTTAAGGGCTTGGGTGCTCCTCACAAAGCTCTGAGGAAGTGACATTTTGCCACTGATGAGCTGGTGTTACCTCACCTCTTCTGTGATAGCAGGTCTTGAGTGCACACCTTCTCAAGGCAAGTCACTGGTTGGGTGGCTAGGTGGGCTTGAGAGCACCTTCTGCAAAACGTGCAGCTCAGGCCTGCCATTCAGCATGGGCTCAATACCCACAGATTTATGATAAAAATGGATTTACCCTCCATTTTTTTGTTTTTTTGTAAGTTGTTCTTTCTACTTTAATGCATATTTTTATCTCAACCATCAGAGCAGCAGCTGTGGCAGGAGGGACACAGGGACATGTTACCTTGGAGGTGGGAGTGCAGCAATGGAGGCAGTGTAGCCAGTGTGCCAGGAGGGAATACAGACCCAGGGGAGGCAGGAGGAACTGCTGAGCCAGAGGTACCCCAGAGGTACCAGGGCTTGGATGGATTGCATTACCTGGGACCTGAGGCCTGCCATTTATTCCAGCACATGGCCCATAGGAAGGGGTAGTTGATGTTCAAGCACTATTTCTCCTAGGTGAATATATGAACATTTGTGATGAATATTTTTCACACTCTGCAGTCCAACTACAAAGCCTGGAGGAACAGAAGAAATATTCCTGAATTTAGGTTTTTTTTTTTTTCCTTCAAATCAAATTATGCTCAAAAGCATTGAATGCCTCCCTTGGCCCATCATTTTCCAAGCATGGCAGGTTTTTATCATGAGAACCAGCCTTCATAGTTTACTTTCTTTCTTGTTGCAGGGCGGAAAATGCTTCTCTTGTTTCTTTTCTTATCTGGACAGTTTTCTGCTGTGATGAGAGCAAAGGTCTCTTTGCATGGCGCAGTGAAGACATTCAGAAACTGCCACTGGCCACAGTAATTTGCTGCAATGATTGATAGCTGTGAACCTATTCTGATTTTTCTAAATATCTCTGCATTTTTAGAGAAAAATGTCCAGTAGCTCAGATAAAGATATACAGCGATATTGGTTTTCTTTTTCTGTTGTACACTGAAAAAGAAGATGAAGAGTAAAATACCTGCATGTGAGTTTAATATGGCCTTTCAGAGCTGGGTGAGCTGTAGTTGATTAGCAAGGGGGGAAAAAAGGCAGTCATATAAAATGGGCACAAGGGGGCAGGTGTGCACCACTGAAAATTCTTCATAGTTTGTGTTTATGAATGATTGCAATTAGCTGCAGGACACAGAATGGTAACTGTCTTGTTATGGGAATAAATGGCTATTTTAATTGGGTTGTAAGAAAAATTGTGCTGTATATTTAATTAGAATGAAACCTCACATTTCTACATAAACTCAAAAGGGCTTAACAAAATAAATGGTTTGCAAAATTTGATTTCCAGTATGGATCAATAGCAGAGACAGCTAGGGAATAAAGATGTGTTTCACTGATACTTTTTACTGGATCAGATGAGATGAGCCATTCAATTATCATAATTCAACACATGAAATTTACACATATTGGGACCATGTTGTTGTTATGCTTAAAGGTGTCCTAGTACTCAGAATTTTGGATGTGCTTCCTGAACAGTGTTAATTACAGTGGTGGTACATATGGTGGAGTCTTAGGAGTTCATAGAGTTAAATGAGTGTAAAAAATTGTATATATGACTGCACAAAGAAAGCCAGCGCAGGAGGCACAGTCAAAGAAAAGCTGCAGTAAGAGATGCTGCAGCAGCAGAAGTTTCATTATGCTCTTAAGACAAATTAATTTGCTGTAGAGACAACTGCTCATGCAGTGGCAGCATTTTCCTCCCCAAACATCTCTTTGTAAGTGACATATTCTGCAGCTTCATTATCTGATCTGTTCCACATTTCATCCACAGTGAAATAATATTTTTTTATACTTTTTTATATTAAAAAACAAAACTCAAGTGCTAGAGATAAAAGCAGTAAATTTATTTAATGTGATTCCATTCAAATTACTTTCTATTGCTGTCTGGATCTGGACTAACATAGGCTTTGTTGCTCAAGCAGTGCCAACTTCATAACTGTCTTTTATTTAGAGACATCTGGAATTTTTCAATACACAAGACATGGAGATGAAGCTTTGCAAGAATAGGTGTTTTAGGAGACCTTCACTGTGGCTGAGCTGAACTGAATGGAATTATTAAGCTATTTACACATATACATGTATAGAGTAGGAGTTTGCAATTCTGTGTTAATCTGTGAGACTTTATTTTTCTGTGGAAGAAAAAGACACTCAAGACTGTTTAAAATCTGACTGTTTTATTGTTGTAATACCATTGTGCCAGCAGATGATTAATACTTGCCTCAAAGCAGTGGGGGCTCAGTTCAGCTGCAGACAATGCAAGGGTGAGTAGCTGATGCTTCCCTGCTGCCTTTCATACTTCCAGGCACATTTCTCACCTCAACTGGATTGCTCCAGGTCAAAAATGAGGATGTTTCTTTCCAAACGGTTGACATCTGACTGCCAGGGTCATCCCTGGCTGACGTTCCCTAAATATTTGATTTCTTCATTTTACCTACTGACCTGTATTATGAACATGGCAAAGCAGTTTCTCTGCCTTTATATAGACACTTCCTGTATGAGCATAGCCTGAATCTCTCTTCCACAGTTTGCAAATGGATTATTTTCTTAGAAATTTCTTCATATGCTGGTTACAAATTATTTTAGTTCTTTGAATTTACTCCATTTTCTCTTTTTTTTCTCTCGTCTAAATTGTGTGCAAGGATTAAGAAAGCTTCAGCAGAAGCAGTGAAAGGAGGACAATCCAGTTACGCAGGGCTAGCTGAGTTCCATGACTGCCAGGGAGAGAAGAGCCTGGGCAGCATCTCCTCCGTCAGGCACTACCAAGACTTGACTTTTCCTCCTCTTTTGCCTCTGTAGGAAACCTGCTACTCATAGCTCGATGAGGATGATCAGAGCATTTGGGAAGACAGTATATTCAAACCCAGGCCAGTGTGGAAGTCTAGATGTGACCATGTGGTGTCACCTCTCAGTAAAACCAAAGACTGGCTCCAGGGAATAGGCCTCCTTCTCCCCACTTTGTGTAGCACCATTCAGGCTCCTCTCCTTTATGTTAGAGTGGTCACTAGGTGGTTAGAGGCCATGAATGCCCTTTTCCAGGCTTTGAATGTAGGTACTACAGTTACAATGGAACTTACAAGGAATCGCTACAGCCTTGAATTTTCAAAAGTAATTGCTTGTGGTTCATTAAATTCCTTAGTTATATCCCTAGCTCCTTAACTTGAATATTGCTGGAATGCACTTTTAAACATCTTTTTACTGCATTCTTTTTTTTTTTTTTTCAGCCATAATAACTATTTATTTCTACATAGTTTTACTAGTCAGTATTCCAAAACTGCTTGTATACTTGTTTCCCTCCACAGACAACAGTTTATTTAATAAATTCTGACTATAGAACAGCTGGATTCTTCTATTGCATTTAGTGAATATAATAAAGAACATAGCAGAAGGTATGAGAACTTGTTTAATTCCAGATTTTTAATTTTGTTTGTAGCTAGGTCATTGCCAAGATGTTATAGAGACACTTTGATTAAAATAAAAAAATGTATTACTGAAAGCAAGAAGACTGGGCACCTAAATAAAGCTATTTAGCATGTCATAATCTTTAAAATGCCAGTTACCTGCTGTGTAAACCTGGCATAAAAGTATTTTCATTGCTGCAGGATCCAATCTCACAGGAAATGTGTTAACATTACAAAAATAATTGTAAACTTTTTTACAGTATTTACACATTATGATCAAGACCACAGCAAAGTACTTTGATGAAGACTTGGTTTATGCTCTGTGAAGAGAAAATGTCTGTCATTGAACCAATTTCCCTGCTTCATCTTTCAGCCCTAGTTGGTTTTCTTTCTCAAATTTTTGTTGTTGTTGGTTGTTAACCTACATTTGACAAGACAAATAGATTCAGCCAGATTGATCATCTTTGTCTTGGCATATTGTACAAGTTATTTCTGACCTCAGCCCTCAGAAAACATGGAAACATGCTATTTCCTAAGTTTTAGTGGAAGATTTCTGATAAACATTACTGTATTTACTGAATGTTTGTAAAGCACCAAATTATGTTCCACTAATGACTGTTTAATGCTGAAGTTCAGCACATCTCACAGCTGGGCATTAGCTAATGAACACAAGATGGTCTATATATAATAGCTGTTTATCCTCTCAAGGAAAAAAAAATCCCAAGTTTTATCCCAGAAAGCCTGGGTGAAGCTTTTAAACCAGACAGTTTTACAGACATGTTGTCATTCCTCAAATTAAGAATATTTCTCCACTGCCTGTCCATGCTCTAGGAAGTATGAATGGTGACTCAGTAAAGGACCACCTTCTGTGGCTGGTTTGTTCAAAGGCCCTTACACAGAGCAATAGTCTGCCATGCATAAAACCAGGTCACTGAAATTTTGCAAATGCTCTTAAAGCACATTTTAGAACAGGAGGAGTATTGTTCCTTGTGTCCTGACTAAGTTGGTGTTGGTGTCATTATTTTCTTTTTCAGAATTCAAATTATTTTTTATTTCCACAATAATTTATTATTTTCAGTGGAGAGTACACTGATTTTTGTTGATATACAATTATGAAATGCTAGCTAGGGTCCAGGTTGCGGTACAGACCATCTCTTCCTGGCATGGAGTTTGGCTGTTGAGGTCCTTATTAAACTGGAATTGCTGCTACTTCTCAAGAGGGCTTGTTCGTTTGTTTTCTTAAGCTACAAGTAGTTTATAGAGAATTTTCTGACTTTTGCTTCAATGGCGTTACAAGTTACACTATGAGAAGTTCATATATGCAATGACTAAGAATTAAGTCTAGGTGAAAAAATACTGGATTCTCCAGTGAAAACTTGCACGTTTATTTCCTGAAGATTTTAGTGACTATTTCTCCTGGGATTTTTTATATCTGTGCTTTGAAAAGCTCTTCCTGAGCAGACAAGTGATCTGCTCACTCAGCCCCAGCTTAAAGCTTTGAGAGAAGTGACAGGCAGAAGGAGAAAAACAGGACAACAGAACATGTATCTGTCTTGCACAGATGAGAAGTGCTTGTGATGTTTTTTCCTTTTTTTGCCAGATCTTCGAACATCGCCCGTCAAATAATTTAAGGGATTTTATTTTGCAACTCTGTGTGGCAGAATTCAGTGAGGATGTGACAGGTGTTTTGAAGTTTCACCACAAAGCTCGTAGTTCACCTCTTGCTCTCCTCACTGAAAGTGTCATCGCTGCCTGTTGTAGTTTGGGAACAGCAATCTGCAATTTAGTTTCCCCCCATCCCCACCCTCTTTTCCTAAGACTCTCCCAAACCAGATGCCCCTTGCCCCCTCCCCTCTCCCATCTCAGGATGGGGTTGAGAATTAGAGGCTTAAGAAAGGTTTAAAAAGATGGATTGTGATAAAAACTATTTACTGGAAACAGCAATGAGATACAAACCGAGAGAGTAACAGCAACAAAACCAGAAGTATACGAAAAGAGGGTGATTTGCATACAAAAAGTTCTCGCTGACCCGACCTGTTGCTACCCTGAGACATTGAGCAATGGGGAATGAACCTCCCACTCCAGCTGCTTTTTCCTGATTGCAAATCACTCCCACCTTCTCTAAAGGGAGGGTGGCTTTCTCCTGCCCCTGGTGGTATGGACAAACAGCCCCGACATGTCCCAAGGGCTCCAGGCTCACCCCCCCCAGTCAAAAAATTAACTCTGTTCTGGTCAAAAACCAGAACACTGCCAAACAATTGTCAGAGGTGGTGACTAATTTTGAGGCCCAGAACTGAAAAAACATATTATGACCTGCAGATATTTCTTCCAGTTATTGATTCCAAATATTCAGTGCTTCATTTTGCTGAAATGAATGATACATTTACATCTCTACATTCTGACCAAGACCTTACCAGTAGCACTATCCATCAGATGTCAGTGTCTAGAACTGGCATTAAAAAACCCCCGTATTTTATATATTGAGGTTCATGAATCCATAATTTGTCTTACATATAACAAAGAAGCTGCCCAAAATGAAACCTAAAGTAATGCCAAAAAGTAAAAGGCAATGCCAGAATATGCTTGAATACCTTAAATCAGGAGTGTCTTAATATATCTTAGAAGTGATTTATGTCAAGTCCCTCCTTAAAGAAATACTGACAACTGGAAGAAAGTTCATAATTTATTAATAGTTCACTGTTGACTGAGTAGCTTCTCTTGGCAGTACATGCCATGGATGCAAAAGAATTCTTCAGTGACTAATATCTTTTAGCTCCCTTTTAAAAATTGGTTATTACATGAATGTTTCCTGAAGGAACATTATGGGGTGAAGTTTTCACCATTTTACTTCCCTTAGGTTCTTGTTCTTACTGAGAGTTTGTATACAAGTCAGAGAAGCTTCTGTTATATAAACTGGTAGACACTGGGACCTGACATTTTCACTTCTAAATGAGTCTTAAAGTAAAGGTGCTGCTTTAGTTGCTATTTAGAAGCTCTCAGCTTATGTATTCCAGTATATATGTGTGTGTGTGTGTGTACATCTACCACCATTATAACGGATAAATAAAAAGCTAACTGGCACTTTGCTGTTTAGAATTTAATTTTGGATTTGTTCGACAAAGTGGAAAGCAGAGATAACTGCAGTAGTGTGGGTTGTTAACCTGAAACAGAACCACTGTTTTACCTGAAAAGAAATCAGCTCATTTGTTCTGCCCCAAACCCTCCGTATGCTGGCAGAAGTGTCTGTACAGCCATACAGTGAACCAAATCCAGCAAATGCACAGCATGACTACAAGTAATCCCTAAACAAAATAAGTTAATTTTAACCTCCATCAATTCTCCATCCCAGGTCCTTGAACAGCTGATGAATGCAAGCTGATACTCAGTAGTAGAGGTTAGCCAGGAAAGGCAAAAAAGCCCTGTCAGAACTTACTAGTAGAAGATAAATTTCTGAGTAGGGAATCTTTCTTCAATAGAGACTATAGCATTGTTTTCACTGCTGTTTCTCAGAATGCAGCAATTCCTTAAAAAAAATTGTGTGCTTTTTTTTTTTTGTGGGGGGGGGGGGGGGGGGGGGAGATGTAAAATGTTTTTTCCTGTCTCTAAGGGTATTTACAATTAAGAGCAGTGAAGTTTCAGTCTTGGTGAAGAACTGTAATAGAAACAGTAGTAAAAGCTAAACATCCAACCTTACTAACACTAGTTTAATTTCAACAAATATAGGCATACAAGAAGCTCTGGTGTGGTGTTTCACTGTACTTTTGTCCAGTCTAGATGAGGTTTGAGACAAAGCACAGCTGCTGATTCACATGCTATGATATCACTAAGAATTTTAAAGTAAAATTTTGTATGAAAATAGAAACATAGCCATTAGAATTTAAATTCTTCTGGCTGGCAATGTTTTGAACTTGTTCCTACTCTATAAGCCAAGCAGCCTGCTGTTTCAAGGGTTTCCTAATGTTCTTAAGATAAAAAAGGGATGTTTTACTGGGTAAATGTACATCAGGTATTTTAAGCTAACTATCCTTGCAGCAGAAAAACATTCTGTATCTACTGTCAGTAAATATCTGCATCTTGTTTTATGTAACCCTACAATATTAATGGGATAACAATAGATACGTATGTTTTAAAATAGTTAATGTATCATGTTATGTTTCATGTTAGTGTTTGTTGCTTTCAATGACTATATTAGGAGCAAGCACTTACACTTCTTCTGCTTGGGCCAGCACTCATGAGAACATAAGAAAATTATAAATGTTGGGTTGCATGTTTTGTGATTTCTCATGCAGATATGATAATGCAAATTATAGAGACAGTTCTGGCTATAGGCATTGGAAAACATGTAGGGAATTTCCTCTCTCTCTGATGACAATTCTCTCCCTTCCTTGTTCCTAACCTGTGGGCATAAACTGATTACAATAATAGAGTTTTTACCTTCAGTATTGTATTTCTCCCCCACAGGAATCTAAATATATTTTCTTCATTAAGAAGAGATCATGAATGAGAATGACTACTTTATAAAACAAGAGATTATAAAAGGAGAGGAAACAGTGTTTGAATGCCTAAGCTTTCTGCAGGCAAACCCAATTAGTAATAAAGGAGGTTTGACTTTATGGGAAAACTATCATGGTAACTTTATTAGAATGAAAACCAGACTATTTTCAGACTTTATCCCTTTAAAAATCTTACGGCTATTTGAATGTTTTTTACTATTGAATTTCTAACCTATTCATCAAGACACAGACACTTTACACATTAAATTATGCTTTTGTGTGTGTATATTCAATAGGCCTTTTCACTCCTGTAAATCCACTATTAGTCCTATTACAACGTTTGCTTATGTCTTTTCTGTGTCAGGAAGCTTCTTTCTATTCAAGACTGCATGAAGTAACAACATTTCCTAATTTCATACAGTCCTAGTATATCAGAGCAACCCACTGAGCAGTTGTTCAGCTGTGAATTAGCTGTATGAATTCCTTGGTCCTTTGCCCATTGTACGTGCTTGGGCACTCTGTGGGAGAAGTCCCAGCTTTCCCATCACAGCAGTGCTGGGAGGTGCTCCCCTCCCCCTTCTGCTCAGCAAATGAGCACATATCTAAAACATCTTTGGTGAGGATGAAGGCTCGTTGTCTGAATTTTAAACCTGCCATACCCAGTGTATGGTGTAATTCAGGATTTGTCTATCCTGTGTCCTGAGATGCAGAGAGTAAGACTTTACAGCTTTGGGTGGTTCTCTGTCTCCTCTCTGTCATCCCAGCAAGTAAGTGCCTCATGAATCATTTATGTATCATTTTTTTTCTCAGTTAAGATATACTACGGCCACAAGAGAAATGCATAAATTTAAATATATTTAAAGGATTTTTAAATTAAGTGGACATATACAACGTCCCTTGAGAGGTCTGAGTGAGGTTCTCTCTCTGAGAGATAAAAATAATAAAAGCACCAGGACTCCATAATAGATTTTATGTCTGAAATATAAAATTTCAAACTTACAGTACATCCCAGAATGACCATAAATCATCATTATTTCTAAGCAGATAGTGAGAAATAATTTGTAAACATGACTTAATTGGACACACACTGCTGATTTATTCTTTTATTTTACAGCTTTGGTGAGAAGCAGGCAGTAAAAAAAATAAAATAGAAACTGAATGAGCTTTGAAGACTTAATTCTGTCAGCCAGGATTTTTCAAATGGAGAAAAAAAGAATGAGCAGTCTTTGCAGACACAAAACATGTAATTTTTCTTCAATTCATCACTTTGATATTCACTTGTGTAAAGAATTTCACATATTTACACAATGTTCAATTGTGTAAAGGGAATCTGGCCAAGGTGTGTGCCCCTTGTCCCACTATCAGTAGAAGCAGTTTTAGTGGTATCAAATGAAGTTTGTACAACATAACATTTTGCTGGCTTTGGAGCTCAGGCAGCAGCTGGATATTAGAACAATTATAAGGGGCAGTAGAAAGTGTACAGACTACTCTAGAAGCACAGCCTTAAACCCTGTGCAGTGTGGAAGGCTGACATGATGTAGAGTATATCACAAAAACCTCTCAACCTTTCTGCAGCAGAATGTGGCTTTCGGGAGGTATTGTGGGAAGCAGGGAAGAAATACTGTCCTGAATATAAATTTTGTGATGTCAAAGTAATTTCCAGTAGCTCTACAAGGGCAGCATGCTTTAGTGAGATCTTGGAACTATTATAATAGAAATGCATTTTTAGAGACAGCAGTGGGTAATAGAGTCTGTAGGGTAAACAAGGACAGGTGATAGAACAACATTTTGAGATTTCATGCTGTCACTCACTCTAGGGAAACAGAATTTACTCAAATTCCAAGAACTTCAGAAATTGGCATAATCTAATGTAGAGAGCATTAAGAAAGAATAAACTCCAAATTCTGTGCTGATTTATTTGTTCTGCTAGCCAGCACTTTCAGCTTATGGCTAAACTATTAATATTCTGAGAACAGAAGAAGAGACCTTTTCTTGTCAGCTGTTTCCATAGCTCCTGCCTCATTGTGTTCTTGTTTGATAGTAAATGAAGATGGCTTTTGAAAGTGTCATAACTGCCACACTAGCTTAAACATGATAAAATAATAGTAATGAATTTATTTTCAAGCAATTGGATAATTTATGGAGTACTGTGTGATGGTCAGGTATAATAACAACATTTAGCATTTTAATATGTTCTTTGTGCTTTGTAGCTATCAGTCAGTCAATACAACATCTTTATGAGGTAGATGGGTATGCTTTTCTGAGGTAGATGACAATGCTTTTCTTTTACAATGAGCAAAATGTGACTAAAGATAAATGACTGCCCAAGGTCATGCAATGAGAAAGTTGCAGAATTGGGATTAAAGCTAGGGGAAACAGGTGAACATTTACTTCATTGATGATTTTTTTTCTGCATATATGGCAAATAAACTAGGAGTGATGTCACTCCTAGTGACATTAAGTTCCCTGTTAACAGAGAGAAGAAGCGATGCAGATTTTTTTTTTTAATTACAGACTATATGTAGTGGAACTGTAAGTACTTTTTAAAAATGTTTTTTAAAAGCTGCTCTCTGAACTGTTAACTTTGCCAGCTCAATGTAAAATAAAACAGACATATAATGAATTTTTATCTAGATTATGAACAAAAGCAAGCATGTTAGTAAAAAATTCATCCAGGACCTTTAAGTACCTGAATCTACATAGCAAATTTTTGTTTGCTGCCTTATATGATGTATCTTTGAGATGATGTTTAATATGTTTTTTTACTGACAAGATCAAAGCATTCTTCTGAAATTATTGATAGGCATTGTGACTTCTTCATCCTCTGCCTTATAGTGAAAAGGAGATGATAGCAAAGTGGAATACTTGATGGACAATCAGTGACACAGGTAGTAACTTTTTGATTAACCAGCTAGTTAATCTAGCACCTGTAACATACTGTGTATCTTTGCGTTCTTATCTTGCTGGAATAAGGATATCTGACTAATATAGCATTCTATGAATTAATGGAAAGACAAAATTCATGCGAGTAGTAAAGGTATCTATTTTTTGTAAGGTATCTTAATACAATTATTTTATTAAATGAATGTTTTTTTTCAGATTACCCCCACATACTTATGTGTTGTATCTAAACTGTTTCTAGGATCTGAATTAACTCATTACCAGCTATTTCAGGAATCTCTGTTGGACATGTGACACCTTGACCTTTCGGGTCTGATTCTTAAATTGAAAATTAAATATGCCAGCTGGAAGGTGAAGGTAGTGTTTTTCAAAGGGGTTCCTGGTAAAAAAGTAACTTGTCTGTGTCCCAGGAAATGGCTTCAAGTATCTGTTGAATTCAAAGCACTTTACTAGCCTACTAGGTATAGATGTCTCTCCTAACCGTGCTGGATTTCCAGCTTTGTCTTGCCCAATCCTGCTGTGCACTGTTGTGATCTGTAGTGAAAACATACCCTTAGTTTCTTCCGTCACTGAAAATATTTCAGTTAGGTAACTTTGAAAATGTCACTTTAGATGCTTTACTGCATAGAGTGTGCATGCACATTGCATGGAAGCTGTACTTTACAAAAATAGAAACAGCAACAGTTATAAAACTGTTGGGAGCAGCCATTAGGACATCTTGCAACATCATCCCATCAGTCCTTGTGAGGGTAGGGATGAGGGAATTAAACATCTAGGTCCTGCATGCACAATTGTAGGGGCATTCCCTGAGATTTAGGGAAGGAGTGTCATCACTACTTTGTTGTTACTGTTACATATGTAACTCCATGGAACTGGATGGGATCCGCGCAAGGGTTCTAAGGGAGCTGGTGGAAGTGCTCACTGAGCCCCTTTCTACCATCCAATGGCAGCTCTGGCTAACCAGGAAGGTTCCTGTTGACAGGAGGCAAAAAAATGTGATGCCCATCTACAAGGGCAGGAAGGATGTTTTAGGGAACTACATTTTTGTCAGTCTGGTCTTGGTGCTAGGGAAGCTCAAGGAGAAAATCATCTTAAGTGCTATCACATGGCAGGACAACTGGGGGGTAAGGCCCAGACAGCGTGGGTTTTTGAAAGGCAGGTCCTGCTTGACTGGCCTGACAAGACAAGGTGACCTACTTGGTGGATGAGGGAAATGCTGTGGATGTATCTAACTGGACTTTAGTAAAGCCTTTGACACTGTTTCCCACAGCATCTCCTGGAGAAACTGGCTGCTCATGGCAGATCGGATACTAGTAAAAATTTCTTCCCCAAAAGGGTTATTCAACATTGGAACAGGCTGCCCAGGGAAGTGGTTGAATCACTATCTCTGGGGTTATTTAAAAGACATGTAGATGTGACACTTGGGGACATGGTTTAGCAGTGAGCTTGGCAGCACTGGCTTAATGGTTGGACTTGAAGATCTTAAAGGTGTTTTCCAACCTAAATGATTTTATGATTCTATGATTCCATTCCATGACTTGCTACAAAACAGACTGGTAAGTTGGACATTGAACTTTGGCCTCTCTCCTTTTACAGAAGGAAAGAAGAAATAAGATTCATTCTACTTCAGTTTAGTGCTTGATTCAGGTGCTTATACACAGCTCACACACACTGGGGTTTTCCACCTGACCTTCAGCTGCCAGTACAGTGGGGCACAAGTCTCTCTTAAACGTTCTGTCTTATCTGTAACTGTAAATAAATAAACTCTGTCCTAAGAATTGGCCATGCAAATGTCAGCTTCAGCTGAATTTGTCACTAGAAAGGTCTATTTATAGTCAATGCAAAGAGCAGAGTTATGGGATACGTTTTTCTGACCTCTTTTGGAAGTCTTGCTTAGGATGAGAAGAAGGGCAGCCTGGAGTCTAAAGAGCATTAGCCAGAAGCACTGGCTTTGGTGTGTTTGCTCTAAAGATGTGTGATCTTAATTGCAAGAATCTCCCTGAGTGTGACTGAGCACAGAGCAGCCTGGGGTAGTTTGGGGCAGTTGATCCATCACTTTGGTTTTGGCTTCTTGGGATGCTACTCTGCCTTAAGTTAAATTAAACTGCAGAAGCCCTTCTGTGTGCAAGCCAGTGTGCAAGGTGGGGGCTTGCCACAAGATTCTCCAGGTGCAGCGTATTCAGCAGTTCTGCAAGACATTTTAATTCCTTTTTTGGTTGTAGAATAAGAGACAATTTAAGCATAGAATTCAGAATACAGGTAGTTCTCCTGCATAAACTTGGCAGGAACTTACAATCAGTTCAGCTGCTGTTTTCAGGCAGAAATTATCCATCTGTACTGTTGATTAATATGGCTGCTGACTTAACCAATATTAACAGGTCTTGCTGAAGAGATATTATTACATTAGAAATGATTAAAGATACATTCCAAGCAGCAGTGATTCTTGGAACCATACTTGTTATTGAAATGTTGACAACATTGATATCAGGATTTTAATATCCTGCTTGATAATTAAACTTCTGCCTGGCGCAGATTCCCTCTGTGTCTGCTCTATGGAATCCAGATTTTACTTCTGAGTTACTGAAGTTGTTCATGTACTGGTCAGTGGAAGGTTGACATTAGTGCTTTGTCTTGGTAAAGTTTCACAAAGATGAGCCTAAAGTAACAAAAAGCAGCTGCCAGCTGAGGAGAAAATTCTTCTCAGGAGAAAGGTTCTCTAGTCTTTGCATTTTCCAGTTTGATGTCAGTTTCAGGGTAGAATGCTTCAGGGTACTCTGTGCTGCCAGATTTTCATTTAGCAATGGATGGGGGGTAGTTAGTCTAAGAAAGAGAAAGACGCTTCATAAAAGAAAACAACATCAAAGAATGATGAACTCCTTGCAGATGTCAGTGTAGTACAGCACACTTTACATGAATTATTGGTATTGTCAACTCTTCTTCTGGAGTGTAGAGAAGAATGGTCTCTGCTTCAGTTCACTGCTTAATTCTTCATTTCCTTTAAAATAAATGAAATAAAGGACAGTTTATTAAGAAGGAGGCATTCTTCATATGTTGTGTGGCTGACATAAAATGGTGACTTCTATTTTACTGGTTTTCTAATATTTATTATTTTTTCAGACATTTAAATTAAAAGACCTTTAGTGGCTTTCTAGGGGAAGAATGGAAAATTGTAATAACATACTGTGTATGTTTACATAGCTTTCCAAATCCTCTGTATAAGTTTGTTGACAAATATCCATCCAATGAAACAATAGGGGAAGTTCTCTAAAGAAACATAATTTTAAAGGAAGTATACATCCAAGCTGAAAAGAAAGGCCTTATGATATCCTAAATGAAAGAAAACTGCAGAGAGAATTCAGACACCAGGTAATCCATATGCAACAGAAAAAGTAGTGGCTATCCTGAGTTTTGAAAGCATATCATTTGTTGCTCACACTTTGTTAGATATCAGAGATGGAATTCATAAAGATAATGCTAAATATCTACACCTGAAACATTCCCACTGGAGTTCCTTTACGATCAGTAAATATGCAAAGAATGAATAGCCTTTATTTTTTTTTTAGGATAAGAAGAAGGATTTTTAATAAGGGTCTCATTGAGAATTTCTAGGAAGCTGATGCCCTCAACAGTCAAATTTCAAGGACACAGGTGTGGCACAGGCATTGTCATATCTGCCAGGGGTATCTTATATATTCTGGCACTAAATGCCTATGCTTGAGGGTCTAAGTTGAACCCTGTTAGTCCTGAACTTGGTCAGCACCTCCTGGGATTATATGCATCCTATTATGCCATTTTTCCAGTGCTATAATTGAGTACAAAATGCTTCCTCTAAATTGCTTTACTTCATGTGCTTCTGGGGGTTACCCAAAGTACCTTGCCTGAGTATTGAGTCAAAGAAATCTTAACAACATGATACTGTTAAGAAAGCATTCCTTTATTACAATGCTGGGGCCACGGTGGAGTGTATCTCCATTCCTGGCATTCCTCTTTAGGTGGGCACTGTCTCATCTCTCTCTTATCTAAGCAGTTCCTCCTGTTCTTCCTTGATGTAGTGTTCTGGAGGGGTATGGGTTTTTATAACTGAATCCAGGTTATGTAGTTTTTCCCTTATCTTCGCAGCCCCTTGTTGTCTGTCCTCAAGCAGTTTCCTGTTGCAGAGTAGTACTTAAACAGCTAAGCAAAAATGCTAAACTTATATTTACACAGTTACAGGTAACTTTTAAACAAGAACAAATTGAAACAAGAACTAAAAAAACTAAGCAAAACTACAAAATTCTCTGTATAGCTCCCTTCAGTATTTCCCGTCTCTTATGTCCAGTCCAACCCTTCTTTTGGCAGCAGCAAAGGCCAAACTCAGTTATATAAAACTTTTAAAACATACTAACTCAAGTTCTATTCAGAATCCTTTTGAAGCACAATGAATGAAATATTGAATAACTGTCTCTAAATGACAGAACTTTATTGGAGAAGGAAGAAGAAAAAAACCCCAACTCTCATTATTGGAATCTGAATGGCTGATGAAAGGTAAGATAACTAGAATCTTTGCTCTTTTCCTCACTGTACTGCACAGCTGGGCTCTGTGGTGTGCTCAGCACCAACTGCATTCACTCTTAGTTGTGCCACCTAACGTTGTTCCTCACCAGCTTCTCCATCCTTGTTCACTATTCTGTTCTTTCTCAATGATCTGAGCCTGAATGTTCTATTGATTCTCAAACATGAGTCCACAGTCAGAAATGAGAAAAGATGCCTACTTCACATTGATTTCCAATTGGTTTCAGTGCAAGTTGGACACACAGACAGAAATTAGATTCTGAAGTACTTTTTATGAATGTGGATCTTCCTATTCTGAAAAGACCAAGTTGAGGAGAACAGAAAATGGAAAGGAATAATAAGGGTTTTTTTTGCAACAAGAACTTATTTTCTTGGATGTTACCCAGGTTATTTTGAAATGTATTTTGAGGCATTTTAGTCTCTCCATAAGAAAATGTAATTTTAAAAAGCTAGTGCAAATTTTGTTATTCTAGTCATAGACGGGAGCGGCAGTATAGGAAAAGCCGTGCCACTCTTAATTTAAATCTTAGTGTGAGGTTCCTAGGGGTTTAGGAGTGGCTGGGTTTAATCTTGAAATGGGAGGATCTAATGTTCTGTATGTAGATATTATAGGTAATTCATAAAGATACATATTTTTAATTGATTGCCATGTTCGGGCTTTATAGAACATTTTTGCCATTATTGTTCAGAGTGACATTGAATAATTATGTAATTTTGATTTCAGAAGGACAAAGTCTTCTTTTTCTTTTGATAACAGCATATTTAACAGATGTATTGTAGACTATTAATTCTTCCACAAAATATGCCTTATAGCTTTATCTGGTAGTTTTTCTGTCAAGCTGAAAATGAATGGCTAAAACTTGAAAGGAGTGAAGGAGAATGTTCACAATTATGCAAATACAACTTTGCAATTTTGCTCTCTAGTGGGATCTGAGAGTTTATGTAGCACAGGTTTGTATGACTGTGTAGATAAATAATGATGATGTTCAATATTTAAATCTGCACCTCCTCCATCTTAACAGGACTCTTTGGATAGAGGACTATTTTCAGACCTTTGTTTAGAGTTCAGAAGGTTGAACATCTGATTGAGCCAAGGTGTCACACTGAGCTACAGATAGGCCAGTTTTCTGTGACTGACAGCAAACCAAAACCAGTATGGCTATTGCCACAGACTCCATGGCTATTGCCTGTGATGCCTCAGGTTTATTATCGTTGTACTATTTGTACTTTCATAGAGGAGGAGACTACCTCATCATTAGTCTAATAAGAGGTCTAAACTCTTGCTTCTTGGTCTGTAATAAAACCAGTTAAATTTCATTGTCACTATATCTTCTTGCTTTGGGGTTAGTGTGTAACTATATGTGTACTCTGTGTATGCAGTATTATTGATGTACACATTGGTAATTTTTTGTATCATGGTCTTGCTTGAAAAGACCATTTGTCATGATGTAGGAGGCCTGGAAGGTTTTGTGTTTCCTATGTCATCATAAAATTAAAAATTATTGTGATCGATGAGGACGGATTTCAGTTTTTACGTTGTTGATATATATGAATGTATATTGTGGCAAAAAGTCCAATGGCAACTAAAAAGAAACAGTCCAGTTCTTTTGAGGAAGACTGGCAGAAATGGTGTATTTAGAGAAGAGTTAGTGAACTCAGTTTAAAGCTGTGGACTTTATTAAATATTTTCACAGGATTCAAAGTCAGGATTAACACTTCCACTTTTTTGCAAAAAGAAAGTGGAGAGGCAGATTCCTTGAGCTTTGCACTATATCAGCATCACAAAGCAATAACAAAGCTTTTTTAACAGGCCTGTTAAACCTGCTTTACAGCTGCTTTGCATCACTGGAGTGGTACAAAGCAGCCAGCATCCACTGGTGGGGCTGGCTCCACATGCTTAGCAGTCTGCTGCTAGTGCTGGTAGCAGCAAGAGAGTTGTGAATGACCTCAGCATGAACTTCATGAGTGATGTTTAGTAATGGTAGGGTTGGACTTCTGGCATGGAAGCCAGAAAGATATCAAAGGCAGAGAAAACCTTTTCTGGTTAAGCTAGAGCTAAACTGACTCACAGTGCAACTCAAGTAATTTTTTTCTCTTAGTGTTTCTTATGTCCAGTATTTCTCTACTTCACAGAGCCCTTTTCTAGGAATCCCTTTGGAACAACATTCTCTTGAGATGGAGCATTTTTCAATAAAAGGAGGAAGCTTCCATCTCTAGTGCCTCTGCCTTCTTTTCATGGGTTCACTGGTTTGAAGTGGCTGACACAACATCACTGTGTGCATCAGTCCTTATCAAAGTGCTGTTTTGTTCTTCTGTAGCATTTTCCTGACCTGAAATCACAAGCATGCAAAAGCTGTGCAGGACTTGTGGGCAAACCTGTGGATTTGACTTGTGACAAGGATGGGTCACCTTGTATGACTTTCCTGGAGATTTTTTTTCTGAAAATATTTTTTCCTAATATAAACCTATGGGGTCTGTGTTTTTGAATATTTTGCAGTCCATGTGTCCTTCTTACAGGCAGGGTTGGGGACAAAACCTTTAAGTTCATGATGCTGAACCTCTCTCATGCATATTTAAAACTGCTTTGTTAAATTTAACATTATTAAATGTTAAATAATGTCCTCAATGGGCTTCCCCTGGGTGGAGGGTGCTCACAGTTGGAGGCTGTGCCCCATGCTGGAGGCTGGTAACACCTTTGAAAATCTTTTGCAGGGATGTCCTATCCCAGAAAGTGCATTGGTTTGTTTACAATTTGATGAATTAGAATGAATTTAAAATCCACAAATGCTGTCCACCATTGGTTATTTTCATGTACAGTAGTGAGGCAGCTAAAAAGTTACTTTGAAAAGAAAGTAAGTGTCTAAGCTCTAAAATCTTCTTTTGGCTGAGCAGTGACTGCTTCAACTAAACTGAACTAAAATGGAGAGAGAAGGCACTGAAAAATCTACCTGTGACCTTGTTTCTTGTCCTCTGAAGCTCCCATTCATCAAAGTGCACAGCATCTTGTTGGCCTCCTTGCTAAGCTGGGACAACCAGGAAATGACAGTGTTTAAAATTGCCTTTTCTCACCTCTAGCTTCTCAAGAAACAGCCCTTCTTTTCAAGCAAAGAGCTGTCCACAGCAAATACTGAATGAGCACATTCGTCACAGGGAGCCATTTGTCAGCTACAGTTGGGATTACTGTATAATGCTCTTCCTGCTGGTACACAATATGGCTTAGGCTACCCCATACTCCAGTTCCCATAGTGATTACTGCACTCCTGGTGACTGTTTAGTGTCCTGGTTCATTCTTCAGAGCTACCAGTGCAATAAACCTTGGTTATTTTATAGGGTCTTTACCAGTATGATTTTTTAACTGTCCTCACTGTCATGACCAAGAAATAAGGACAAGGTGTAAAAATATCTGAATCAGAATATTCTCTGATGAAAAGAAATTAGCTATTAAAACAAATTTTAGAACTGAATAGGTGAATTAAGCATCCTCCTGTTCCCATTATGTGGCCACATTATTCAACATAATGAGAATGATGCTCTCAACCTCTAAGCACTGGCAGTTCTTTTTATTGCAAATCCACTCAAACAAGAGAAAAGAAAATATGGCAAGTATGAAAACAAGTCAACACAAAAAAACACACACAAGGATACCCTTAACAGCATTTTGACACTGGAAACAGAAAAATGTTGAATAGCCCACAAAGTCACCTGGATACCTTAGATATAGATACAGAGTGCAAGATAATTAGACACAGTGATGATGGGTAGCACAGAGTGCAATAGGTGAAAAACTCTGATATCTCTTTTGTAACTTCCCTGCAATGGTCTCTCCTGACTGCTAGGATCTTTGTGTGGGTATATACATGGGTAAGAAAGAAAGAGAACAGAGTAAAGTGAGCGGCCAATTCTCTCACGTTAGAACAAGTTTGCTGACAAGGCACAGAAATGTGTGAAAAGCCCTGCAGCAAACATTCAGTGTGCTCCGTTTTTCACCAGAGGACAGCTGGTACACAGATGGTATCAGAGGAGTACAAAGCTGATTTAAGCCATGCACGTTTCCCCCTGTGACTCGGCATGTACACATTGTAGCTGTAAGCAAAGTTTTCTCCTGCCATCCCGGCCCAAACAGGTGGGCCAAGGCAGATTATATTGAAAGGATTGGATTGTTGCCTAATGGGCTTTTTGACCTTCTTGTTTAATTATATCAGGTTTTGGAATAGAGTTTAATCTTGAAAAGTTGGTCTGGACTATCAGCATTTCACAAGAATTTCGTCTTCTGCACTGCAGTGCTTTCTGGAACAGGTTGGAATGCAAATCAATTTGGTTACTACATATTTTTTCTACAAATCCAAAATGCAAAATGAATATTTCAGTTGAAGGATCCTGGCTGAATAAAGCTGGCAACAGTCTGATTCTTCAAAGATTGTTCCAAAAGAAAAGGATTCTATTTATTTTCCTTGTCCATAAATGTTGCACGGTCTTTGTGTATTGAGATTCTCTGTAGAGTCTGCTAATCCTGGGAGACTGTAATGAGAGGGAACAGGTTTCCACATCCTATTTATTTATGTACAAAAGATGGAAAAGGCAAAACAGTTTTCTCTGTCTTAGGTTTTCTTGTAGGGACACAATTACTTGAATTATAGTAAAGGGGGCTCTTGTAGGGCAGAGTGTCCAGTTCAGTTCTAACTTTACCTGAAAATGAATGACCTGCCTGGTTCTTCATGCTTTCTTGTTATTGTCCTTTCATGTTTGGGGAATTTATCTTTTTTTTTTAATGATTAGATGCAATGGAGAGTGGAAGGATGGATGGTAAGTAGTCAGAAGGGTGCCTCTGAGCAGGGATCATTCATTGACTCAGTGTGGTAACAGGCTTTCACATCCCTGAGTTGGAAGGCTTATGAGTTTTACAGGGGATAGTGATGGCCAGAGATGCAATCCAGATTCCCATCATAAAACTCCATGCTCTGTGTTTCTAGTTTTGTTTCATATGTTGCCTTCTACTGGACTCTCTTTTCCAAGAAATATGGACAGACAATCCTGAGTCTAAGTATAAAATAGCTGAAGTGTCATTTTCTGTGTACTCAAGAAACCAAACGAATACAATGGCATTTGCTGTGGGTAACAGCTGATTTTTATCAAATAACCCTGTATTATTGAACAGTATGTTGCTGACATGTACAAGGAACCCTAAAAATTGCAACCTTCATCTGAAATTTTTTTTCCAAAATGCTGCTGTGGTAAGCAAATTATCTGGGATATGTTTCACAGATCTATTATCCAAGCCACACAAAAAAAAATTCTTTCACATTTTGGTTGTTTTATTTGTTTTTTTTTCCCAATATTTTTAATTTGTGGAATCAAAGGATCAGAAAAGAGCCTCTCTTAATTCTTTGTTTAGAGTGAGTCAGGCAGTGCCCTGGAGAGTCACAATTGTTTAAATGAAAAATTTGTGTAGAATGCACATAATTTGCATAATTAATTCAGTGCATCTCTCCCAATTAATGAAAATATTAATAATCTTTTAATTATGTTCCTCTCTTTCTTTTTAAAGCTTTCAAGACATTTTTTCCTATTATTCCTAGCAGCCAAATCATACCGGAGTCACAATTTGCTTTGCAAGTGTCACTAACTGTGTGAACTGGAGCAGTATTGATTCATATCAAGTGTTTTGTGCTTTAATCTGCCTTTTTGGTTCCTTTCTCTGTAAGATACCTCTAAGATCATAAACTACTTGATATTTAAACAGCTAAGGATATATTTGCATGTCTTTTTGTGACAATTCTGTCTGAAATGTTGGTAAATATATTTTCCAGTGTAGGCAGAAGTAGTATTTCATACAAACTAAGCCCTAGTCATACCTAGGGCTCTAGTAATGCAGTTGAGTAATACTATTTTGAATAATGTGTCTCTAGCACAGGCATAGTTTTTACAGTTTGTAATACAACAGGAGTCTCTTAGCTGATTAGAGTAGATATGGTGATTGAAACATACAAAGTGAAAATGGAGCAACTATTCTTGTTACCTTGTAAAAAATTTAACCAAAAGGAAAATCATCCATCAGACTGCAGATTGAGATGTGGCTATATATTACCAAAATCACAGCAAGTTTTCTTTCTCTGCTTCTTGGAATACGTTTGTAAATGAGGTAGTTTATATCTTCATTTTGTGCCACAAGAATTTTAAAATAATCTGCAGGTTTTAATTTATAGTTCACCTTCTCTTACTGAAGACAGAAGCCTTTCTCTTACTTTTGTTCTCTGCTTCTAAAACTATAAATTCATCTATGGATAAGAACCATAAGAAATATTCCTCTCCCTGACTAATTTAGTCACTTTCAGCCAAAATTCTGCCAATAAAAAGAGGAGTGTTTAAAGCAACATTGGGGAATAAAATGTAAAACTTGAATTATAGTGAAGTGTTTGAATGTTCCAAGTGGAATCACACTTGCTTAAGTGTAGATGTCTACATAGAAATGTTTGTTCCATGTGGTCAGTGGAGAGTAATTAATATTTTTGGGGTATGTTTTAGCTAATCTGGTTTAGATTTCTTAGAGTCTTCCCTTGCAATGAATTTCAATCCAAATATTGTTTCATGTTGAAATGGAGTCTGACCTACAGGTTTGGAAGTGAATGAATGCCAGACAGTTGTTGCATTGAATACATTTACATTTAGGGATGGAAGTCCCATTCTACATTGTACATTTTGCTTCCATTTTGAATTCCCATCCTCTTACATACTTCTGTGTTATATTGCAGAAAGTATGACTTTAATCAAGCCAAGTAGTGGGAATGCTTGTCATGTTTTAGGCAAGGCTGAACAGGTAACTAGACTACCAGGGTTGATTGTCCATAGTGGCATAGAACCTTTTAAAACATTCTGCCAGTGAAAAGACATTTTCTTAAAGAGATGTTTTCAGAAGTATGGCTATGTTTGTAAAATTGCCATTTAAACATGTGGGAAGCAAACAGTAAGGTTTTGTTTGTTTATACCCATGGGCCATTAACCTTAGAATCAATAACACTGATTTCTCACAGGGTCTGCAAAACAAACTCAGCCTGTAGACTGCAACATAATAACTGACTTCTGGAGAGTGGTAGATGCGGGCATTTTTATGTAGAACATTTTTTTAACTGTGGCATCATTTGAGATATTCATATTAGCTTCATTAAGCTTGGCAGACACTGCTGACGGCAACAATTTAATGAGCCAATGAGTATCTAATTGTGGTCTACTGTCAAAGCATGTGTGATGAAGTCCACAAAAACTAATGGCCAAATACAATCTCTGAATCAGTGCAATAGAGAATATCTGTGATAAGCAGAATATTAAAGACTAATGTCAAAGCTTTGGTAAGGTAAAATATGGTGAAACCTGACTGTATTTTAGATGGATCTGAAAGTAAAAATTTTTATGCTTTCCATCTCTCATAAAAACACATTCTTTTAATCTCTCTGCCACATTTCCAAATGAAATGTTCAGGAAAAAAGTTATGTAGATGCCTCACTGAATGTTATCAGATTTCGATAACACTGAATCCTATGGAAGCTATTCTTACATTGTAACGTGTCTGGTATGTAAAAGCATTGAGCTGTCTCTTGTCAAGAAGAAATATATTATTCTCGGAGAAGTAATCCTCAAAGTTTTGCTTTCTCAGGAAAATCAGAAAATTTCTGTCCAACTAATTAGAAGAGCTGTTTCATTTTTTATATTTTCCTACTTGTAGTAGATAGTTTCCTCAGCAGAAAAAAAGGAGGTAAGTGTGAGAAATGAAGCGCATACGGAAAAAAAACAGAAAGGCAAAAATAAAAATGTTAGACAATCCATCTAGAAAATGAAGAGACAAAAAAATATTTCATCAAGTATGAGAAAACAAGTAACTTTTTTCCAGTGAGTAAACTGGAAAATAACATTTAGTGAAAAATTACATGACATAAAAATATATTGGTCATGCTAAAAAGTGGGAGATGACATGAGAAGCAAGTTCATAAGTGGCTGAGCCACAGGTTTACAACACTAACCAATCAACAGATTTCTTGTTCCTATTCTTGAATGTGGAACTAATGTCCAATTTCTTGTTAAATTATTTCACGTTGTTTCATTAATTGAGATGTTGCTCTGATAATGATTCCATCACTGAACTTGAATATACAGATTTCCCCAGAATTGTAATTTCCTTGATAAAATTGCAGATAATACCAGATAAAAAGGCTATTAAGTAACAATTTAAAAATTATAGCTTGAGCTAACAAGAATAAATCTGGTTGTGTATGTTTTTCTTAAACCTGAGTGTCTGTATTTTCTGTTCCTAATGAATTCTGGTTTTGAAATAGAAGTACTGCTTTTTTTAATGGGCAATAAATAATGAATGCTCTTGTAAGGAGAAGCCAAGTTACCTTCTTGATTTTCATTCAATGGCAAGAGTTGATTGTTAGAAGAGCTTGGATTAATGTAAAAAAATTCAGAAAATGCAGCATATGGATGATAAAGAAATGGACTCAGTGGAGCACAATTATGTTGTCCAAATGTAGCTAAGTCTTACTGACCTTTTTTTTTTTTTTCAGAGCCTATATAGAAAATACTGTAGAATAACAGTATGATTTTTCTCAAGTCCTCATGGACTTGAAGTTCAATCATGTCTCAAAGAAGGGCTAACTTTAAATCTAGATCAGGATGCTCAGGGCCAACCCAGTGGTGGTTTGAAAATCTCCAGGGATTTCCACAGCCTGTCTGATCACCCTATTCCAGAGGCTTAGCCATTCCCATGTAAATGAATACTTTCCAATGCATAATCAGAATTTCCCTTGTTGCAGCTTCTAACCATTGCCTCTTGTCCTTTAGCTGTGCACCACAGTGCAATTCTATGTGTCTTTTCTCTAATACTCTTTCATGTTGTGACTACAACTAGATTTCTCTTCTCCACGCTTAAGAAAACCTGTTCTTATAAAGTGTTCCAGAAATTTTGATCTACAGGAAATTATATGGAATTCAGTTTTATATGAAGTACCCTCAGAAAAATCTCTGCAGTAATCACCTGAGTTCATGGGAGTATAGACCTGCAGTAGACATCCTCTTTTGACCCCACCCCTGTGCATCTGCATTTGCCCCAGGATACAGGTTGTGCCTGGTTGACTTCCCAGGAATTCATTCTAGGTCATTCACCAAGTGCTCTTGTGAAGGAAGATTTCAGATGTGTGAGTGAGAGATGAAGTATCTTTGGTTGGAGATGCTGCTAAAGGACTCCTGTTTATGCACACATAACATTCACTTATAGTTTATTAACTGTGAGAAGATGCAGCTGTATCATTGCATCACGGAGCAGTAGTCTAGGTTGGAAAGGACCTCTGGAGCCATCCGGTTCAGTGCCTGGCATAACACAGGCCACACCATCCTGTTAAAACTAGGCTTGATGCAGGCAGGTTGGCTTTGCCCAGGAGCTTTGGGACTAGAGCACTCAGGAGAGTCCAGGTCTGTCCCCTCCTGCATCCAGGGTGGCTTTGACCCCCAAATCTCCCTGCAGATAGGTCTTCACTGACCAGGCTATGGGCAACAGAGACATAGGGTCACCGTCTTGTGTGGAAACTATGCTGCTGACAAAAAGGAATTTAGCTAAACATTTTGTACAAGGGGATTAAACAGCTCCAGGAATTGCTACCAGGTGTTGGAAAGATTAGTGTTTACTCTTAAAATTCCCTAAGTGGGCAACTGTGTGGCTTTGACCTCCTGTTTTCCTGAACAGTTCTCCTACTTAATTTGAGAGCAAGTGCAGACCAGGAACCTTTTCCAGCTGTCAGTTTGCATGTGGCCATCTCATTTTGGAAGTTAGAAAAGTTTAGAGGCATAGATGTGTTGTTCTATGCCACATGACCTCAGGGCTGGACAATGGCCATGAAAACATCTAGTTTGCTTACATACTGTCTTAGAGAAAGATGGAGTGCATGAGAAGAAGCATGATTTACTCCTGGGGCTCACTGTTAGTATTGTCCTGGACTCCTGTCACTCTCTCTCCTGTGAGAGAGTGACATTTTTCATTAAATGGTTGGCTGTTAAACTGTAGCAGAAGCTCTGACCACTCACACAGGTGTGCTAGTCCAGGTTAAATGCCATAAACTATAGGTTACAAAGTCAAACCTTTCCCATTGCCATTGCTTTGTCTGTCTCTGATTCTGTAAAGTTTCTGTTCATCCACAATAGGATCTATGTTCCCATTCATAAATGCTTAGAATTGACAGTTTGAGTGTTTTCCTGGTAAGTAGTAATTGCCTTATCTCTTTAGGCAGAGAAGCTTACTGAACCCTTGCTTCCCCACTGTCAAGCTGAGCAGAGGAGCAAGTAGGAGTTCAGATGAAAGCAATAAAGGGTGTATCCCTCTCCAGGGCATTTTAAAGGAAAGCAGAGGACACTCTGTTTGGTGGAGGAAGTGTGCTGGAAATACCAGCTAGATCACTTTGGAAATACCAGCTAGATCACTTATCAAATGGACTTAAATAGGGACATGTCATCTGAATCAAACCAGGCGTCGAATAATGAAGTTATCTGCTGCTCAGCTCTACAGGCTAGCTGGTCTGCACAAAGTTGCAAGTTCAGGGGGATGGCTAGGTGTCTGCCAGCTGAATGTGCAGTTGTTGTCTGTTTGGGCACCTACACTTACACAGGCATATCTCTGGTTCTCTGCTCTTAACTATTTCCCCAACCCACTCCTGCCAAAGAAAGGGCATATTTCTGTGTTCAGGTTGGTATGTGTATCTGGCCTGACACAGCCTGCAGTGTCTAATCTTGTGGCTGGAAGACTGAATGGCAATTCTGCAATCCATGATGCTAGCCTGGATTTGGAACTTTAGGTTCTTAAAGGTAGGGTGGCTATATCTACATCTGTATCTAATAACCAAGAAAATATATTTGATTTTGAAGCATTTGTTTCGGCCCTTGCAAATGGAAATGGTTGCCTAACTCTTTTTAGGATTTAACCTTTCAAAATCTTGGCTGGAATCCCAAACACATGTGAAAGAACAAACTGAGCCTTCTAAACATGGCAATCAGCCACTACCAGTTGCTGAGAGCCCATGTGACAAAAGCAGTGCCAAGTCCTGAGCTGTGAAACAGGTCAGCTCAGTAGCAGCCATCACATGCAGCTGCTTGTTGACTTGTTGAATCTAAGGTGATAATGAGAAATGCATTGGTCTTCACATTAAATACTTGAACAGACATCCAAAGAGAGGATGTTTAAGAAGTTTTGGGATCAGAAAAGAGAGATGAGGGATGGAAGATTGTTCTTTGTCCTCATGGCAAACTTTAGTGAAACGTAAGGAAAGGACAAAGTAACGATTGGGTAACAGATGAAAATAAGTCTCTTTGATATTACTGAGCTGAAAAGGCTAATAACATTAGTATTGTCACTTGAAAGAGAGATGTGGCTTCAAATGAGTGTTAAAAAGTATCACTCTTTGACATGCAGGCCAAGTTGTGCTGTTGAAACAGAAGTTTTTGTAATCCATATCTAGCACTCTCCCCTTAGGAATATGTGAAGTGTAATGGTATCTGTTTGAGACCTTTTGATTTAAACTACCATCCAATCAACTAAGATGAAATGATAGAACAATACTGATGCAAATTTGGGATTTTTTACCAGCAGAACTTTTTTTTCTGAATTTTGTATTTCTTGAAGTCACACTGCTGTGAAGTTAAGTGTTCTTTTTGAATGAATAAGATAATTTGAATAAATTCTGTCAGCAAAGGGTGATAATAACAAAAATGATACTTTTGAGCAGAAGAATAATCGTTGTAGAATAATTAAAGTGTAGTATTAAATTTTCATATATAAATACATGTATTAACACACTTTCTCTCTACTTTAAAAGGAACTGGAAATGAGAGTAATTTTCCAAGTTTCATTTTTTGTTATTAAAGTCAAGCAAAACCAGCTGGTACTGCACTATTTCTGCTTGTCAGGATGGTGAAAATCTCTGAAAATGTTTGTTGTGAGATTTCCAAAATCATGCCGCAAAGAGCAAGAAATCTTATAAGATTTAGTACAGAGGTTTTTAACATAGATATTATAGACTGGATTCACTCTCATTCCCAGAAAATTGCATAAATGAGTAGAATTAACAGACACTTATCTCTGAATACACTCCTATGTGGCTGAAACATACTTCTGATAAAATTTCTAACTGGAAGATTTTTGGCATTGACATTGTAAAACCTCTTCTAATACTTTCTAACTAGATGCCCATGTACACCTCCTTTCAGTCTCTTTATTGTACACCTAATAACTTTATTTTTCCAGATCTTCTATTTCTTTGTCTAAAAGGCACAGCTGTAGCTTGTTAACAACATCTTGGAGAGACATGGTTGCTAAACACTACTAATTCTGTCAAGTCTATCCTCATATTATTGAATTTAATTGCTTTGGGTTTATATTAAGTAATTAAGAATTCAAATTATTTAAATTTTTGTGCATTTTATGGATGGTCTATGAATTCAAAAAACTATTATAGATACTGCATTTACTGTAGATACTAGATTTTAGATGTTGTCTAGTTGGATTATTAGTACCAAAAACAATTTTTACAATATATTTTCTGGAGGTGTTCATCATATGCTGTTAGTTTTCAAGCAGAATAAGAAATGCAGCAATTTCAGCTATAGCTCTTTAAAATCTCTTTGTCTCAGGATGTTGCTAGCAAGCTGCAATTCTATCTGGTGGAAATAAAAAAGCATGTTTGATGTCTGGTGTGAGAGAAATCCAAAGTTAACAGGTAATTTATTGGCTTCTGTTCACATAGGTTCATACTCTGGCATTTCAGAATTGCTTGGGTTCTGAATCTCCACATGCAAACTAAAATTCCTTTGGATCCATAAAGTTGTTTTTAAAATGTGTTTTCAAGTCCTTGAAGCTTTTGATCTGCATTCATGTGAAATTTGAGCCATCTTTGACATGTGGCTTCCAAACCCTTGGGTGAACATGAGCTTACATTCTGGAACCTGAGAGCAGAGCTGCAGCACTATAAAAACTTGCTTGGGACTCTTTCACAACACGTAAAGCTAAGCACAGCTTGAGGCTTGAGGAGGTGCACTGCAGTGCAAATTCTGAGCTTAATTATTTTTTAAAATTTTACTTTTTAGTGACTTTTTTTAGGGGAGAGCACTAAAACATTGGACTAAATGGGTTGTCTCAAAAATAAATACGCTTATCAATTGTCTGAAACAGTAGTTGAAGAGTCAGTGTTTGATCTACTCCACTTTGGACCAGATAAATCTTTGGTTCATATGCACTGATTGCCATCAGAAGACAAGACAAAAATTGCATCGCAGGAAAATAAAAAGGAGATTTAAAGAAAGTGTAAGGAAAGCAGTTACTTAACTGTACTGTAGTTATTCAGTCTACCTCCAAGCCCTGTTAATTCACCCTAAATCAAGCACTAAACATATGGTTTGTGCAGATGGTTCATGCAGCTGCTCAGACCTAGAATTCAGGTGGGTGTTTCTCTGCAGTTTTATCATATTTTCTTTCAAAATTGTGTTCCAATTTTTAGTTAGGAAGTTTATGAGAATGCAGCAATAAAAAAATGTCTGAGGTTAAAAATGTTGGGAATAGACAGGATCCTCATTTGTGCTATCTTGCATTATGACCTAGTGTCAGGCCCTGGACCTGAAATGGGGACCCTCAGGGAATTTTTTTCAATGGTTATTTCAGCATTTGCTTAACATTATCCTGTACAAGGGTGCTGAGATTCCTGTACCAGCTCACCACCACACAAGAAACAACACTTGATTTATTTCCCTGGATGAAGGCAATGGTGAGGAAGGACTCCCAGTAGAGCAGATGGCCAGTGGGAGTAATTGGAAGCAGATAAAAGTTATTTACAGTTTATAAATGCTAAGTGTTCATACCAAGACTATGTGATGCTTCGGAGTAGTTTTTTTCCCCTTTGTAGAGCAACAGACTGAATCAAATATGTCCTAAGAAACACAGGATCACACTGGATTGTCTTGTTGTCAGTTCTGTTCTATTCTCAGTCAGTAAATTACTCAATATAAACTGTGGATGTTAGGAGAATTTAGTACTGATGCTTCTTGCATCAACTCCCTGAATTGTTTCTTGCCTTCTCTGCAAGGCTCTCTTTCACATTTAGAAATCTATGAGGAGATCTGCACTTGTTCTCTCTCTAGATCCTTGTCTCTTCTCATTGAACTGCTATTTTATTACATTTCCTTGGGTTATGTGAAAGAGTCACTAGTGCTGTGCTGTCTGAAGGATGAGTCTCCCAGAGCTGGAACCAAGGTGCTCTGCTTACAGTGGATTGCAGCAGACCTGTCTGGAGGGATCCAGCAACCCGGTTCACTGTGACACTGGTTTTATAGAGGTGGCCTCAGAAACACAATCAATTTATAAGGGCTTCAGAAGCACAATTAGATTAATATAATTTCTGATATTTTTATTATGGAAATGAAGTTGCAGGTTTTACAGGCTGTGGGATCATGTTTTGTTCTTAAGATCAAATAAAAAAAATCAAAAGTCCAAAAATTGCAGTCCTCAGGATCTCACCAATCACCTGCCTAATTCCAGGGCTGTCTGGAATAATGTACACAAAGTCACTAGTAAAAAACATATAGTACAACTAATTAAACAGCCAATTTCACCCTGCTTTCTGGACTTGAAAAGGGATCATTCTGCTTCTCCTTCCCTCACCTGCTGTGTGTACCCTCCAAACTGTACCTTGCACTACTTCTGGAGTTTTTCAAAGCATTGATTCAGATAACTAACCTAGCAATAAAGTGAGTGTTTTCCTGATGTCAGCTGGTCACTGGGGAACCCTGTAATTGTCAGAATTGGAAGAAGGGAGAGGAGAAGAAGAATGGGAAGAGGGTTAGGACTATCATTCACAGGAGTAGTTGCCAAGTGAATCTCTAGTTGGTTCAGCTGCCTCACTAAAGATCATTTTACAGAGATGATGCTTCATAGATGGAGGGCATGAGGACCTGTGCCTTAGTAGTGTTTATCTGTTAGTTAACTTGGATTAGTTCACATTTTTTTTAAAGGATTAATTAAGATGCTTTTCTTCCTCTACTCATCAATTGTGTAGAGGACTGTGAATTTTAGCATTTAAGTACTGCTAGGCACCATGTTGCTCAACTTTGCAGTTCTCAGCCCCATGCCAGATCTGTGCCTGTGGGGGTTGACATTGAAATTATCTTTGGTCTTTTCTGAGGCAAAATTCCTGTAGATTAAAATTCAGTTCCTGCTTTCCCTGTAGAAAAGGTACAGAGAAAACAGAGAGGAGATTGCTTGGTATAAATAAATTTTTAAAAATAGCAAAAAGCAATGAAGATATTCACCAGCTGATGATCTTGTCTGTTTTATTTAATTTTTGACTCAAATCATTCTGATTGGGATTTTTATTTACCTGTGTTTAAGCAGGCTTATCTCCCATGCAATTTTAAGTGTTTTTTGTATTGAGAACTACCGGAGGACCTCTAGATCATGGCTTTTTTAATTTAATATAAGTCCTTTTAGATGAAATTGCTTCAAGATATGGTTCCTTTTGGCTCTTCAGTAAAATTTCATTAAGTGGCTCAATCTAAAATATTGAATGGATTTATCTCAGAGTAAATATTTTTACTATCCCCTTCAAAATAAATCACTTCTCTCAGAAAACTAAGATGAAAAGATTGCTTTCTACTGATATGACTACAATGCAATAATAATTGAGGTGACTCCTAGATTCTTTTTCAGGAATGGCATTTTTCTGCTGGGAAGGTTTCATGTAAATATATTGTCACTGCTGTAACAGAAGCCCTCCCCAGTCTAACCTAGTTCATCGGGAACCAGAGGAATACACATTTTAGGAAATCTAAACGAGGATTTGTTGGTTATAAAAGAAGTAAAAGATACAGGGGGGCACTTTAGGTGAAATGTTTTGCTGCAGAATAATAAAATTCTGTTGAGCATGTAAGACTGAAGATCATAAGTGGTGTTAAACTAGAAAATAGAAGATTTATTGTTTATTTTTACAATAATATTGTAATATGCATGGGTGAAACATTGATCACAAAATTTCATCCTAAGTAAATACTATTCTTCTTGGTTTACTTCTATTTTAACCACTTTTTTTTTTTTAAATTGCTTTTTTAAGTTGAATTGACAGTTTTTCATGAATTTGCCTGTGAAAATGTGGGTCAGGCTAGGCATCTGCTGTTTGTGAGGAGAAATTAGGGGTGTATTAAAAATTTATGTATCCATGGTGAGATGATAGGATACTAAAGTTTTTTAGAACCTTATGACCCGTGAATTTTTTTTTTTCCTTGCTTGTTCAATTTCTAATTCACATTTTAGGTTTTTTAAAGAAGTTGCTTTCAGTATAAGAGTCATACACATTTTTATGGCTACCATTGCATCCATAGAGTCAGATTTTTTCATCTTTGTACAAATTTGAAAAGAAAAACCCGTAAGTATTAGTTCAAAAGATCACAAATATGTCCATGTGATAGTGCTGTGAGTGTATGCTGATGAAGCATCTTTGCATAGTGAATTTCAGGTCAAAATATCTCAGAACATACCAATACTGAACATGAAATAAGTTTTCATCTCAAAAGTAAGTTCAATTCTTTTTGAACTTTTGCAAGAACTTGGCTGACTTTTTGTCATTATATTTCCCTTTCTATATATCTGCTTTTGGAGTATTTCCAAACAACTAGAAGTATAAAATGCAATACCTTCTCTCCTGAGATTTTCAGTCCAGGTTTTCTCACTTCAGAATGTAACAGGGCTCTGACTTGATTTTTAAGATGAATAAGAATTTGGATGAGAAAAAATGTTCTTATGTGCCTATACAAACCAGATTTTAGCTTAGTTTAGGACACTAAACACATTTATTCATCCAGAGTTTGGACAGAATATAAAGTGGTAATTGTACAAAAGATTCAGGAATCAGTGATTCTAGGCACACCAGTGGATTTAGACTAGGTTTTTAATCTTGCAGCTGTAATTTAACAATAAAATACAAGGAAACAATTATATATTATTTTTTAATTTTCTGTATGCTATTGAATTGCATTTTATACGTTAATGGTGATTTCAAAGCACTATGAAAAGCTGCAGATCTTTTGGCTTTACTCCCCAGAAATCAGTTATTGAGCTGAGGTGGCAGTGAGTGGCTCAGCATTTTGGTTTTTTTTATGGTCAGTGAATGAAGCCTAACGAAACTTTGCAAATAGGCAAACCTGGCAAGAGGATGCAGAGGGACAGTCAGGATTAGTGCCAAAGCTTGGATGCTGCCTTATGCTTGCATAAAAGCAATGGCTTCCAAGTAGTGCTGTTTGGTACAAAGGAATTTCTAATCCCACCTGAAGTTCACCCAGAACCTTGCAGTAGAATAACAAAGTAACCTTCTAGTAAAATTACTAATCACCTTTAGGACAACAAAATGTAAACAAAGAAATGATCTTGAAAATGACGATTGAAGCCTGTAGCGTTTTAATGACTTGGAAGCTATCACTGTATTGCTTTACAAACAAACAGAAACCAATACCAATTTGTCTCTTGGGCAGGGAGGTAATTGTGTAATGACTCAGATTAAGTCCTTTGCTTTTAAACAGATCTCAAGACTGCCTAATGAGGTATACTTTGAATCACAGAGTTTAAGTTGGAAAAGGCCTCTTAGATCATACAGTCCAACCAGGACTGCCAAGTCCATCACTAAACCATGTCCCTAAGTGCAGGGGTGGTGACTCAAACACTTTCCTGGCAGCCTGTTCCAATGCTTGACAGCCCTTTCAATGAAGAAATTTTTTCTAATATCCAATCTAACTCAAGCTGCAGTGCAGCTGCTGTGGAGCAGTTTTTTGAATCACTTTTCTGTGGAGTTAGAGAGCCGGCAGGATATCCTCCATGCAGAAAACCATTAAGTTTTCTACCTCACTAACTGCTTCAAACCCTCTGATGTCTGAAAAAGTATTAGGAAATGAGTAGAGACTTATTAAACAGGAAATACACTGGAGTGAAGAATAATATTGCTGAATTTCCTATTTCTGCCATGATAGAGACATAGATTGAATGGTTCAATAAAATTTGAGGTTGTCTCCTATAAAACACAAATAAGAAAATAAAATCACTTTTAGGCTATCATGCATGTCTGTTGATTTCCCCAGTGGAGTTAATTTTAGATCCTGTGACTGGAGGAAGAGACAAAGAATTCCAGCTGAATGTAGAAGGAAGATGCCTGGCATCCAATGCCAAATTCCTCATCCTGGCTTTGAATCAGACATGCCTTGCTCCAAGGAAGGAATTGGAGCATCATAGGTTTCTAAGAGCATAGGAAACGATACTGGAGAAAGAGGGAAGTGAAAACCCAGAAAAGGTGGGTGAGTGTGTGTACTAAAAGTGAAGAAAATAATTCTCTGGAGATACATCCTTGGACAAATTTGTATGGCATTGAATATGAATGAGCAAACAGTACTTTCCAGAAATGTAATAGGGACCTTCAGGAATTACACAAAATACTCACTGAATGTTTCCCTCTTGTACCATCTTTCAAGCCTGTCATAAAATTCCTTTGTGACAACATCAGACCAAGACCTATCAAGTTAATGGGGTTAAGGTGTGCTTATTTCTCACCACGTGTAAAGAAATAGCTGGCAGGATGTCTGGCCACTTTGACTCCCTAGCTCAGCAAGGCAGCACACACGTTTCCTTGAAGACAACTGTTGGTAGGAATTCAGAGCAGGTCTTAGACCTGTGCTAAGTTTCTTAGAGAGACCTTTCAACCATTTTACTCTACCAGTTACCTGATTTTTGAACACATAAATTATTGTAAAATTATATAGAAATATGTGGACTACAAAGATGCATGCGTGTATGCACATGTAGTCATAACATACAGTGTACACAGAGTTAATATCCTTCCCCCAATACTCTAGAGAATGTCTCTGTAAAAGGACAGCTATTTCAAATTTGTGCTCATGGTGGGATTCAGAAGGCAGCAAAACCAGTGGTGAATGTACTGCATACAATATTTAGGTTCTGCTGCATGGAAATACTAAGCATACCATGAGTAACTAGTTATTTTTAAACTCCTGTTGAGTCTAATGGTCAGGTTTGGAACAGAAAAATACATGGCAGGAAACTGCTGCCCTTGGGAGAGGAAAACTGCAACAGAACAGCAGACAGCCTTTATTTTTCAGAATGCTTTAGGGAGTGATGTTAAAACAATGTTCGGAATAAGTGTCTTTTGAAAAATTGCTTTTAAAATTATGTCATAAATGTTTTTAATGCATGAAATAAAATGGAAGTTGGTGGCCTACTTCCTGAAGCAGCTTAGCTGTAACTTGTGCTCAGGAAATGCAAGTTACATGCAGAATTGTAGGATTTTTGATTTACATCATTTAGTGCGTAAAATTTCTTAGGGAGACACTTTCATCCTTGGGGAGGTAGGAGTGTAACCACTATCATATGAGCATAGTTGCATTTCTGGGTGAGGAGTATAGGGGTTGCTCATGTAAGTTTGGTGACATAAAGGAGAAAAAAGTTTTAATATAGGCATGAGAACCTACTTTCACTCTACTTTCAGAGGATGAATTGAGACACAGTCAAAAAGTTGAACTGTGACACCTTATTTTTGAAAAGTAGTTTAACTCTTATATGAGCTGAATCATCTCCATGTTCCCGTGATGTCCAGATGTGCTGGATCTCTAACAGAGCAACTACAGGTAAATGCCTAAATCAACACAGATCATGTCCAGGCCCTCTTCACAGTAAGATCCAGTCTTAGCATTTCTGTGTATGTTTGATAAAAGTTTGGCTAACATTCCTCTGTAACTAGTTCCTGCTTATTATGGACCACTTTCCCAGAATACCAAAAGACACAGATATTGGATAAATATTTGACACAGAAGGTAAATGGCACAGAGTCCCCTTAGAGTATGCAAAAATTTGACTTCTGTTACACTCATCTTGCTACGATTGACACCAGCTATCTGTTCCTTGAATCCTCAGTGATTCTTTTCTATCATGTTAGATTTTCAAGGATTGCTACAAAAGCTGAATTTTTAGAAACTGGCTTGTATTAAAAGGAAATCTAGACTTTAGACATTTGCTGTGTCATCACTGATTATGCACTGTGGAACTCAAAGCCCATCTCTGCCTGTCTCAGTTGCTTGCACATGCAGCAGTTGTAGATGTGACATTATGTGGGACAAATCCTTTGTGCTTTGAGCTGAGGAAGCAGTTTATTTCATTTTATTTAAGCTAGTGATCTCATAAAGGCTTTCCACTTGATGAAATGACTGATAGATTAATAGTATTTTTTTTTAAATAAAGCTATTGCTTAATAAAGTCAGTTTAATCTGGACTCATATCCACATGAAGTAGGTAAACTAGAACAGTTAAGGCAAAAGGAGAATACATTATTCTGTTAGACTATGCTGTCATTATGCCAATCTATTTCTCCAAGCTGACATATTCTAATGGCCTGATTCTATGAGACTGGAAATATATCCTTCAAATCTTATTTGCAGCAGTTCATATGAATTTATGTTTTTAAATTGCTTTTTTATTTATTTACTTCCTTGCTTGCCAGATGATAGAGATTTCTGGACATGGGCAGTAATATTCTGTGTTTGCACCTCTAACTTATATATTCTGCTCTCAAAGGCAAATTTGTGAGATAATAAAATCTGCAGCAAAATTACTCTATCCAGACCTTAATTTTTAAGCTGAATTCAACTTAGTGAGGCTATGAACCTTTCTAGATGTGCCATGGTAATGGAATAGAAAACATACTCTTGAAGTAGAATGAACTTTGGTGACAGGTGTGTTGGCAGTGCTTTACTGATTCCTTTAGAATGGCATAAAAAGTCTTTATTTTCCTGTTACAATTAGATGAGTGCGTGCCCCATTTTTTCTGATTGCTGTTGGGATTTTTCCATTAAGAATGAAAGCAAGCATCTGCCTTACAGGGCCTTGTTAACCACAATCCTAGATGACATGTTGGTGGGAAGGCAGTGTGTCCTCAGATTTATTGGACCTGCTTGATGGCTCTTGATGAAGGAATCCAGAGACACCAAGATGTTGGTGTTTGAAGCCACCCTTTTTCTGCCTTGGAAAGCTGATGTCACATTACTTGGGAGATGTAATTCCCCTTTCCCAAATGGCTAGGACTTAAAACCTATGAATTGCCCAACATTTCAAAAGCTGCAGGTGGAAGATGAAACAGGTGGGGTCTGACAGATGGGCAGAGTGACTGACCGGTGACCTCACACAGACTCCGTGCTCCCTTTTCACCTGAAAGCAGCACAAGTGTCTCCTCTCACCAGTTGGGGTGAAGGAAGAGGCACTTGGCAGGGTTAGAGCGACCCCATGGTACCTCTTGCCTCCTCCAGCAGTTGACACAAAGTGCTTTTAGCCCTGAGGGAAGGTGGGTATTAAATGCTAAACTTCACAAGGACATAATAAGTTATTACACAATTTTTTTTCCCCCTTGTGGTTTTCCTTAAAATTCATTATTGGCACTGTAAATGCCCCTTTTATTCATTTTTTTTTCTGCTTGTCTCCAAGTCTTGGCTAACAAACCCTTGGCTTCTCAGCAAAAGTCTTCTCAAACCTCTCAGAGACAAATTTTTACACTGTTTCTTGTCTCTGAAGTATCTGCTCAGCATCCATGTAAAAAAATTATAGTAAAGTTAATTGGGTTACTGTAGATTTATATGGTATAGAAAATACAGTCATCTTTTATTTCCAGGTTTCACTTTTTTATAATCTGGTTGGGAATGATGAACCTTAGTCACTGATCCAGAGCACATTCATTCTGTCTTTGGCCTTGCTTGTGTTAGTTTTTTTAAAAGAAATATTAGTTTGCTGTCAAAACAGAATCAAGTCAGTGAAAAATGGGAACTAGATGTGAAAAATGTCAGAATCAGTAAAAAAACCCAACTTTAAGTGACACCGGAGTCACTAGTAAAATCTTTGTTTGTTACCATTCTTGCCAAGGCACCTCTGTAAGTGGCTGTGATCCCCTAGCTCCTGGTAGTTGGTGAGCTTGTAGAAAGAAGCTGTTCCATATTGTAATGAGAATATGTTCAGGATTTTTGGTTTTTTTTCCTCCTTTTGTATTAGATACTTTTATTGGTCCCTATTCTATGCCCAAGAATCTTTTTTTTCCTGAACTCCTGAGTCTGTTACGTGTAGCGTATCCTCAGTTTCTATAGAATCTGAAGGGAACTGAAAGGCTCTCCAGGCCAGCAGCTATACCATGTGTTTATATCCTGTATTTCCTTTTTCCCTCACCCAGGAGCAATGAAGAAATCATCCAATGTGGCTGCATGTTTGGTGCTGCAGGCAATAGCATGCCTCTAAAATGTTCTGCAAGCATAAGAGTAAATGTAATACCTTCTGGGCATGTTCCAAGACTGAAAAAACCCCCTTCTGCATCTCCTCAATCTCCTTCTGTTTGTAGACATGAACACTGTCAACAGCATTTGCTTCACTCAGGGGAGCATATGCATTGCAATATGGCCTTTAATTACTCAGTTGTAAACTATTCCTCAAGTAAAATGGAATTGTATCCATACTGCTCTGTAACCTCAGATCACTGCTGCTCTGCATGGGCCCCTTGTGTGAGAAGTACGTGGAATTGCACAGCAATATGTTATAAAATATTTACACATTTTAATGCTGTCTGTAGACAGCACTGATTTTTAGTTTTAGAAAAGCTCACTCTTGTGAGGCTGCTGTTTGCAGTGAACCCACACATTCAGTACAGCTTTGGTGAGTGTGTTGGCCTTGGGGGACAGATCCTCACTGACCTCTCAAGCTACAGCTGGTGTTTTGTGACCTGAGAAAGGTTCTGGGGAGCAGTCATGAAAATGAGTATGGTTTTCAATTGTGATGAATATACACATCATGTATTGTGGGTTTATGCTGAAAAACTGCAAACATTTGCATGACTTCTTCTGAAATTCCTAATGATTGAAGTTTCTATTAGTCTGTTGGTTTCAGTGATATGGTTTTTAACACCAGCCTTAATTCTTCCACCTAGACATGCTTGCACAGGTGTGCTTGTGTAGAATTCTGAAGGGCTTAAATCTTACAGTGCTATAGTTTTTTCTTCTTTTTTCTTTTTTTTTTCCTTTTTAATGCCTGCCCTGTAAGTCAAGAATGCACACATTTAAATTTTTCGGAATCAAATGCATGACCTAACATTTCATACAGAGTGTCAAGACATTGCGAAGTGTAATTTTAAGGATGAAAATGGATATTGGTAAAAGGAAATGCTGATGTATCCAAAACTCTGCAGTCCCAAAGGATGCCTCTGTAATGTAATTTGCTAGAGATTAAAGCAAGAGGGGAAGGGTCTCTACTGCCTGCCATACTGTACTAACAACAAACACAGCACATTTTAAAATGATTAATGGTGAGAGGATAAAATCCTATTAATTTTAACAGATGTTAATAAACATTACTTAATAGGAAGAAGGCTGTACAGGATGTCTGATATTTATTTATGTCCAATCAGGGGTACAAAAAGAGAAGAGTATAAATTATTCCTGACATCTTGATTCTCAACAGAGTTCTGCTGCATTTAGAAAAGCTATGCAATATCTTTAGTTTATTATAAGCTATGTGACCTGTGTGTGTGGTTATGAAATGAAGTGTTGACAAATGCTTTCCTCTAAGCAGAAACAGTGCTGTCAGTCTGGAAATGTGGAATTGCTGTGCTTCAGCTAGCACTAACTCTTGGGCTCTGTTCTGTCATTTTTAGGTGTTGGTTGTAATGCACAAAATGAAAGTTTAAAGAGAGATGCTTTTTTTGTCAAACCTGGGAGTAGGGCACTGGAAATAGTGTGCATGGCTGAGGATAAAGAAAAGGGTAAGAAAGGCAGGGAGGGAGTGGTTATGACACTCCTTTTCCTTCCGAACCTTTGTTCTGCTATGTAAAAGGAGTAGTGTCCTAAGAAAGAAACCAGTTAAATAGAAAAACTTAAAATATCAGCAATCTATTATATATGAACACAAGGAGAAATGCTGCAAATTAATTGCTGTGTGTAAAGGGAGGAGAAACCAGATGCATAATGGTGTAATTCTACACAGCCCTGTGTGAATCAATGAATAAATACTGCAGGAACAAACTGATGGAGGAAGGTGCCTGGTTGGGCAGCACACACTCAGAATTGTGGGGTAGGGAGGATGCTGCTTGCAGTGAAGGTGTGGATGTGGAAAGAAGAGTCAGAACCAAAGAAAATCAAAGAAAACCTGATGAAATCCATTCTTTCCCCTGCCCTGTGAGTACAAGACACTTGCTGCTAGATCTTAGGAGCAAACCTGGTTGTAGAGATGTGGGCTGGAGTCCAGCCTTTTCACTGCACAGAGCCAAGTATTGCTCAGTGGGAATCTGGTATTGAATAGGTAATTTTTAGATGCTTCATTCTTGTCACACTCCATGATTGCTATAGAAGGAAGCTTTGATTTTCTTACCTCAAGTACCTCTTGTCAATTGACTTCTTTATGTTTTCAATGTACTTGTAATAAATCTCCCACTCACAATAAATATGCAATCCTTGTCCAACAGCTGGCATACTCTGTGTAAAGATGACACATATTCATGGAATGAAGGAAATAGGACATTCCACTGCATTATTGACACCTTCATTTGCTGTGAGAAGTAAAATATATATTAAGTAGCAAAAGCAGGAAGAGACTGAGCTGGAGACCAAGGGAGTACTGGGCAGGGGTCCTAAGGAGGTGAAGTGCTTTATGATACCAGACAGGCTACTGAAGGTTCCTAGAGGGACTAGTACCCTGCTATTGAACAGGTTTCTGGGAAAAAGTGCCTAAGGAGGAAGATGTTCTATGCTATGTCCCACTCTTTAGATTATAAAACCTTCAGCACTTCCAAATGCAGACAGAACCCCAAGATGTTATAATTTCTGTCTCAAAAATTAAGTCTAATTTCCCTTACAGTTTCACCACCACAATTCTTTTATAAGTTGCTCTCAAGCTTTTGCTGCTCTTTTCTCTCCAGAACTATGGACTTTTCCTCATTAATCTATTTAAGAGCACCTTAGATCCTCCTCCTCATTCCTGGTTCTTCATGGTGCTCCTATTGCCCCTGAACATCCTCCAACTGAAGCGTTCTTATCCTTTTTCTTTCTTACAGACATCTAACTTCAGGCACTCTATAATTGCCACTGCAGTGGCTGGCATCTCCTGCTGCCACACCTGTACCTGGAATTGTGTGTCTTTTGGGGAGAGTACTTAAAATCTCCCTCTTCTTCCAACTCACAGGTAGACAGCAATTATGAAAATGAAGTGTCCTATAGGACAGACCTCAGGGATATATCTAGGGAAAAGTAGTCATACTGTAATCTCAGATGCAGCTGTGAAGTGCCCAGATCTTGCCAAAGTGCACTGAAGCTTAAACAGTTCTTGGAGAGATGAGAATGATAAAAGGAAGGCAACTGATGCAAGGACCACCTTCTTACCTACTTCTCTCACTGTTAGCAGGTAAGCTTGCTAGAGTGAATCATAGTTCTGTTAAAAATGTTTGGATGTTAGGCTTGCTTATTTTTGATTTACCAGGAAAGAAATATATCAAAGATTGGTCCAGCACCCATTCAAAGGAACAACTCATTAGACTTCAGTTGGTTTGCCGTTGCAGGGTTACAATGTTGGTTCAAATTCCAAAAGAAACCTTCTTCTAAAATTTCTTCTTGTCTTCTCCTCTGTGACAGAGCCAGGCCTGGGAGCATATATAATGGAGTCCATCTATTAAATGACCCAACTTACCTCATCTGCCCAAAATAGATAGAAGGCCAGCTCTTGCAGATGTAAAAAAAAAAAAAAACCAAACCATCAGTATTTAGGTTTAGGTTTTATTTCCAGTGGATCATGTCTTTAGTCCTTGATATTGTCTCAGGCACCTCAGCTTAATGTCCCAGCACTAACAGGGCTCAGAGACGATGACTGTATTTTTTTCAAATCTAAGAGCAGCCTGGTACTCTGTTACACACACTTCCCAACCCCTTTTTCTTCCTGCAGATTTTGAAGTCTCTATGGAAGCTCCCTGGTATCTTACTCCTGAGAAAACCTCCAAGCTGAGCCCTGAGACAAGGCATATGCCATTCATTAGTCATGAGATACATCTGCATAGCAGAGTATTCTAAAATTCTCTTGGAATAGCAAGGAACAGGCAACCACTACTAGCCTGGGATCAGAGAGAAATTTCCTCTCAAGGGTATGTCATTCTATGTTTGTCTTGTATTTTCCTCCAAAGCAGGTGGTGAAGCACTGTTAGAGCAGGATATCAGATTAGACAGCCCAGGGCAATGTGCACTCCTTTGTTCTCCTTCTTCCTGCCTCTGAGGCAGCTGGAGGTGGAGTACCTGTTTTCCAATTTCTCTGAGAGTCCAGAAAATGTCTGTAGTATATAGAATTTTGGTTTTCACTTATTCCTTATTTCTGTTGCACACCAATCTTGAATTCTTTAGTGAAAAGTGCTGTAAGAGTTGGTAGTGCAAAGTGACCACCTAAACAGAGACTTCAAGGCTGTGTGACATTATGCTTCTCAATGCTTGTGCATTGCAACGTGCAGGGAAGAGCGACCACACACACAAAAACAGTTGAGACAGAACATGTGAGGAAGGGGGGATACTGTTTTAATAGGAAGAGGACAGATATCATGGTCACCCAGGTGGAAAGGGAAAGGGTGGGCAGCAAGAGCAGACTGTGCTTCTGCAAAAGGTTTAATATTCAGGCTTTCATCTTCACCTCTGTCTGAGCATGTGTATGGTCTTCTAGCCAAACACATGAACTTTCCAGCTGTCAGAACTTGTGTGGCCATCTGCAGAGAGGCCAGTGCTGGGGTGCTGATGCCATGTCACTGGGGTCCTGTACAGAACAAGGCCATCAGATCTGAGGCCACACGCAAATTTCATCCAGAATTCCCTCCAGAGTACAAAACTGCATTACTGAGCCTTAATTCTATTTTCACTTATCATCTCCAGCTGTTTCAGCCTGCAGTACTAGTTCTTTTATTAGTAACAGCTGTACCAAATTTCAGAGGCAATGCTCTTGTTAATTTTGCCTGAAGCAGATTCTGAATGTCTCAAAATATCCCTAATCTAATTGTGCATTTAATATTCAACTGCAAATGTGAAGACCAGAATCATATCCTAATACAGAGAAAGTAGAATATATTATTAAGTGAGTAGGCTACTTTTAGCTTTTATCTTTCTGCTACTATATTTGTTTTGGGGTTTATGAACATAATAAATTTCAGGGTCTAAGTGGAGTCTATTCAGTCTATTAAGGCTCATTTTCTTTTAATACTCTAATCCCCTCAGGATACTATTTGCCCTAATTGTTTCTTGAATGATCCTCCAGTGTTTAAGCTTCAGCCTCTGACTCATAAGCTATTCTGCATACATTTGTGTCTCTGTGTAAAGAAAAATGGGACACACGACATCTGTTTCAAATTTGTTTTTCTTTACTTTGCAATTATGACCCTTGTCCTCTTATCTGCCTCTCAGAAAAAAAAGGGTAAGTGTGTTTGACATTAACGATACTGTTTTAAGATTTTATATACCAAAATTAAATCTCCTCAGACTGCTTTTTTTATAGCCTATAAATTCAGATTTTATGGTCTCTTCTCATACCTTTTTTTCCTCATATCAATAGGGCTGCTCTTCTTCTGAACTTTGCAAACATTACAAACGTTACAAATATTAGGCAAGCCCTTGAAGCTGTGTGGGCTAGAAGGGCATTGAAGGGACAGTGCAGCCAGACTGCACTCACAACTAGTTTTGAATTGAGACTTAAATTCCATGCATATTTTCACACTATATTTTTAAAAAAATTTATTTTTAAATTCTTTTGCATTATTTGGACTAAACTCATCCACAAGGAAATATTTATTTTTAACTTCAATATTTTTAGATTAATACCTATTATTCACAACATTATAATCTTATTTCTGTAAAAGTCTTATGAAAAAATGACAAAAGATCTTTTAAAAAATGTCCAGTCTATGGTCTTGGTAAAGCAGCTTATTTCTCTGCATTTTCTATGTGATTTGCCCAGCCTGATTTGAAGATTCTCCAAGTTCTGTGATTTTGCTTGGAAAGTATTTCAGTCTTATAGGACATAATTTCAGGAAGGATATTTGTCTGACATTCAGTCTGAATTTCCTGTTCTTACGTTCGTGTCATTGCTGATACGTGTATTTTCATGTATTGTACTAGAGGATGACTCACAACCCATAGCAAGAGCCCCTTCACTTGTCCTTTAATCCTGTGCTTAGCCAAGATACACAGACTCAGATCTGCTAATTTCCGCTTAATTCAGCCCCACTGTGCCCTGGGCATTCATTCCTGTTCCTGCTTTCTGAGCCTCTCCCAAGTGCCCCTGGGGAACTGGAGATTCCCAGCTGAGCTTGTCCTGCAGCCGTGTCACAGATGTCAGTAAAAAAGGCAATGGAGCCATCACAATCCACATTAACTATAGATTTGCTCCTGTGCCACATCTTGTGCATTCCTGGTATTGTATTGCAATGTGACTCCTTTACTTAGGCACCCTAAAACTGCTTGAGTATTTTCTGTAGTTCTTCCTTGCAAACAGGTATTACGAAAACATGCTGTCATTTACATTTCTGATAGAGCATTGACTCTTCCCATATTTCTCACTAACATTGTTTCATATATAAAATTAAAGTCCTCTCAACTGCCATACAAGAGCATGTATTTACTTTAATGTATCTACTCATGGGAATTTTTAAATGTATTTCTATTATTTCCAGATCTGATCAGTGTTATTTCCTTACCACAACCAGTTTCTAATGCACTTTCCAAGTTACTAAATGCAAATTTTATACTATACAATGTTACATTTTTCTACATATTTGAAATATACATCATATTTATACTTCACATTTCTATATAATACTATGTCTTAACCTTTACACTTAACTTAAATTTCTTTCCTATTCCACATGATTGATTAAAAAACTTTACCTGGTTGTGAACTCTTGTTTTTACCACTGGTTTGCATTTTTGGTGCAAAAATTTTAGATTACAGTAGGTTTTTGTCTTCGAGTGGCTGATTTTCACTTAGATAAGCCTTAGTCAGACGCAGTATTTACTGTAGGAAAATACAGAATGCAACCTTTAAAATGTAATCAAGAACTTTCATAAAATGTTACAAAAATTCTTATGTTCTAGTTTTTCAGGCTTTTTTCCCACAAGAAGGAAAAGAGGGGAAAAGCATTAAATGGTGAGTGGTGGAGGAAACATCATTTATGTTTTCTTACACAGGATAGAAAAATAAGAAAAAGGCAGAGTATTTGGAAAACATACCCATTTATTCTTTCTTCTTTTTGTCATAAGGAAGTGAGGAAAATAAGGAGGAGAAAAAAAGAACAGTAGATTTTTCTACTTTTTTTAAAAATGTGCTTCTTATTTTTCATATTAAAATATGAGGACTTAAAATGTTTGTTGTTACTGATGATATTTTGAGGACAATAGGGAAAACACTGATGAATTTTCAGTAGCTCTTACTGAAACCGTGTGTCAAACACTACTTAAGGTCTATGTAAAGTGTATCTCTTTGTCTGGGTTGGCCCTTTCTCAGGCTCTTTTCTACTCCCCACGTCTTTCCTGAAATGTCATTGTGACGGTTGATGCCTGTAATGCTTCATTGATGTAGTTACCAACAAAAGGAGAGGTTCTGTGTCTGCTCACACAGCGAGGGCTGGTCAAGCACCGTGTGTCACCCTGCAAGCCGTGCAACAGCCACGGATGTTCCATCAATGGAATATACAGCAGAGAGGAAGTGGAGTGGAAAATATGGTGATAAGTTCTGGGACATTGCTTTTGCAGCCACACACCTTAGTCTTGAATTGTTTCATTTGCTGAGTCTGTGGGGAGGTTTCCAGCTCCAGGATGTATGATTTTCTCCCTGCTGCTTTTCATTGACAAATATCTCTGGTGGCAAGTGTCTGAGACCTGATAGACTGATTGGCCTTAAAAGGAGTGCTCTGCTGCCTGGAGACTGCTCCTGGACTTTCCAGCAACTGCAGCAGCATGTGTCAGCTGAGCACTACACTTAGCAGTGTCTCAGTCTGCCAAAGTGCAGAATTCAACCAAAGCTCATGTCTCAGAATCCCTAAACCTTTTTCTTTATTACACTAGAGAAAATCGATTGTAGTTGCACAAAAAAAGTAGGACATGAAGGTATGTCCTCTTTCCCTCTCCTTGAAATGAAAAATTTAGATGATTAATCTCTATGCAATCTATTTCCAGCTTTGACTTCCAAGCAGAGGCTGTCAGTGGAAGTGGTACTTATATTCTTTACACTAAGGGACATGACGCAGAAGACAGAAAAAAAGCATCTTCTATGTTAAGAACTCTAAGTAACAATAACTATATAAAAATGAGAAGTCTGTGAGCTCATGTGGATTAAACTATAGTAAGTAAATGTGAGGAAATGCTGTGAATAATGGAAAGAGCTTTTCTGGGTGTATGTACAAAATGAATGGCAGCCCTTTGTGGCACATATGATAGCCTTGCTATGGAGGATTGAGGGAGAACACAGATTAAAAAAATAAAGAGTGCACCTAAGTACTAGGGAAAGGTCATTTGCAGGCATTCTGCTAAAGGTAATCTAGTGAAAGAAGACCAGACAGCTGAAAAAACCCCTTTTTCTCATTAAAAAGCAATGATCAAAGAAGGAAAACAGCTGGTAAGTGGGAGTGCAATATCACTGGTGATCAATTGCTGCACAAAAGAGAGGTTAACAATCACATACTGGGGTGTTTAGTATATAAGGATAGCTGGTGAGTGGAAGTACCTCACAGGTATCCAGCATTTTATCTCAGCTGCTGTAAAGCTTGAAAACCCTTGCCCTTTGACTGTTGTTCAGTTATGCAGGGAACTTGAAACTCAAGTCTACTCAGGAATTTTCAGACTTCTCCTTAGAAATTCAATGAGACCATAAAAGTTTCTTTTCAGAAGCAGCTTTTCCAAGACACTAATGGGATTAAATGCTCAACTCCTATTGACTCTTAATGTAAGTTAGGCATCTGACTTCCCTTTATGCCTTTGAAAAACTCCTTGTTAATCTTCACAGTTTACAATTTGCCTTCTGACACTGCTTGCTCTTAAAATAAATAGACTCTGATCCTCCTGATAGTTTGAAGGGCTCTACATATTGAAAAATTCTCCCAGGAATGCAATATATGTGGTGGGGGAGAAGTCTTTTTCATTATTTTGCCCAGTATCACTTGTGCAGTTAAGTGCATAAATAAGAGAGCCTAAACATTCACCACTTCAACTAATAAATGGAAGTAAACGTGCAGAGCAAAATATCTCAGTCTTGTGGTGCAGTGTGGTAAGAGCAAAACTAAATCACTGTGGCAGTATATGATGCATGATTGCTAAAGTCTGATGTTATTTAAGGGTACTACCCAGATAGGAAATCTGCACCACATTCCACAACCTGAACACCTGTTTGACTCCTGTTTAAGGAGAAAGTAAGCAGAGAGATGCCCTTGCCCAAACATCACATAATATTATAAAGAAACACTTCCATTGCCTCCTTCTAGACTTAAAAATCCACAAAGGCTTCTATAGTTTTGGAATAAGCTGCACTATTTGAGGTAATGCTCTGAAAGTGTCATCTGCAGACATCTTCACTGCTTTAATAATTTATGTGGTTTTTATGTTCTCCAAAGTTTATTACTCATGACTTGATTAGTGGCCATATCACATCCTGGACTAGCATCATCCTTCACTAAACCATAAACAGATGTGTGTGCTCCACACCTGCGAGATGTTGACATTCATCTTGTCACTCTGTTGACATTCCTAAAAAGAGCAAGTGGAGCAAGTGCAAGATAGAGACACTATATGGAAGCAGAACAAAGAACATGGAAACACCAATCAGGAAAAGACCTGGAAAAGTAAATGTGTTTTCCCTATGTCAATCAAATAAATACCAGCTAAACCAAAGTTAATCTGATCTTCTAAACTTAATGATCTCTGAAGCCAGTGAAGCAAGCTTAGATAGATAATCTCTACAAAGGGTGAATGATAACAGAAAGCCACAAACATTTCAGATTCAGTCAAAGAGATTCACTGTGATTGTCCTCAGATCTGGCAAACCTTAAGTCAGACATACCAGCCCTGAGATAAGATTAAGGATGGTTTTTTATAAATCATAATGAGACTGGTAATTAAACAGGTTAGGTGAAAGAGCAGGTGCACCTTGGACGAAAAGAGCAATGTCTTTTCTCAAAGACAGTAGAGACTTATTGAGATTCCCAGCAAGAAATGAATTCAAGTCCTTATATTTTATTTAAAATAAAACACTTATGTTTCTCTTTTTTCAGCAGACTTTGTGAGAGAAGGTAGTTTGAGAGACAGTCCTCTTGCTGATAGACCAGAACTGTCAGCCTCTCATTGCCTGAAATTGGCACCTGAAAAGTGAGTGATTCAGTAAAAGCCAAATCTACTTTTGTAACTTGCTTGAGTTTCCACGTAAATCTGAACTAAATTTGATTTTGCACAAATTTGAATAAAGATTTAGGAAGATTCCTTAACTTTATTCTTCTAGATGTCCTACAAAAAGAAACAACTTCACAAACACTGACCGATTTATATCATTATTTCTATTTCTGATTTGTTAGTTCAGAATGAAGGCAGTCCTTCTTTGCATTTTTCTGAAGTTATGAATCTGTCTGAGCAATCAGTGCTGTTTTGTTTTCAAGTGAGCATCTGAGTCCCTGGGGTGATGATTTCTGACTTGTGTGTCTGCCAGCCTAACAACAAAAGCAATTGTTTTCAGAAAAAGAAGACACTGAACATATTTATCTATATTTAGCACAACCACAAGATTTAAAAGCCTTTTCATTACTTGTGAAATGGTTACTCCTGTGTCACCACTCATACATTAATGGATGTTTCGTGAAAACAGATTAAAAAAATGTAGCAGAGCATGGTGCCGAGATACTTGAGTTAACTCTGAATTTGTTTGGGGCACTATGAGGTGTGTAGATACTTCAGAACTTGGCTTTATTTGGGTTCACCAGCAAATCCAGCAACCTGCAAGATGTGCTAACACTATGCTGTCTCTCACAGCACAGTAACTTTGTGTGTCCTGGGTGGATAAGCGTCCCTCTATTCCTTCACAACTCACATTGGAGAGAGAAGTTGACTTATCCTTATGAAAAAGCACTGCTATGGCAACATTGTTGAAACAGATGTGGCATTCTCAATGGCAGCTGGTTTCCACTGCAGGAGCAACAATTGGTCTACATGAGATCTGGAGAATATACAGGGGTAATGGGTCCTTCCTACAGTGATTGCCATCAAAATAGTCATCATCTACTAGAAACTGCCAGAGCAAGACAACTAGATCGCCTGACTCTGTGGGCTGTGGCAATAGTGACTGTAATAGCTGCTCTACTGCATGGTTAGTGTAATCTCTAACACTGAATATATTTGACTAGCTGTAAAGTTGTTGCAAACTTTGCTATAGTCTAGAAATAGAGGACAGTGGAGAATATTCTGCTGCAGTGGGATAGAAAAGAACAATGTATGTCAGCGGAACGTCTTTCAACTAATTATTCTTACACTTGCTAGTTCATTTCTGCCCTTCAAGAAAAGTGTTGCTGATGTTTATTTTGATTTTAAATGTTACTGGGAAGTGTTAATGGCTTCTCAAAGTGCTACAGTGCTGCTAAGCTGCAGTAAGAATGATAATTGAAAATTGTTTTGGCCAAAGAAGGGAAGGATCTTTCTTTTGCTTTCTGAGATATATGCTGAGTGTATGGATACTAGCTTACTGCAATTTATGTTACATTCAACAGCTGGACCAGATATGTATTGCTACCAATGGATGTTTTCACAGGCCCCAGATGTGTTGTTCAGATCACCACATTTCTTTTTGCACACTCACAGCCTCATTTTACTCCTCAGCAAGGAAGACTTTATTTTGGATTAGGGTCCCCCATGGTATTTCAAATTAGTGTAAGGATGATTGAATCCTTATATTTATCTTTACCTAGAAAACAAGCTTCAACATTAGAAGAATTTTGCATCCCTCTGCAGACTCAAAGCCTCAAGCTTGGGGTTCTGGCTTATGCAAAGAACACAAAATAATACTGATGGGGAGTGATAATGCACTGAAATTATCAAACACCCATTACTACAGAATTTACAGAAAATATATTTTACCAAAATGTAATGCTTTCCTCATTAAAATTGTTCTCCTTAAATGGTACATAACTTCTATGGCTTTCTTGCAAACTTTTGAGAAATGTGTGTACACTATTTGCCTCAGATGCGCTGTTAATTTTATTGTGTGTTAAGAGAACCAGTTACAACCATTGTATCTGTGTTTAAGGACATGCAGACTAAACTGATTAATTAATTGTCATCAGGGGATGTATTATAATATTCTAAAAAATACTGTACACAACCATAAAGTACTGGAAGACATAATGTGCAGTACAATTACTGCATGACTGAAAATAATCTCCAGCACTGTTTTTTCTGGAAAATTAATCTACTGGCACATAAATTTCCATATCTTTAAATTGACTCTAGAAGGGCTGGCAACAAAAATTATGGCTCTTACAAGAAAGATTGCCTGACATAACTTAGAATGCAGCCCCTTATGGCTCTTCATGAGCTGTAGGTAATTTATCAACAATTTCCATTAGAATTTCAGTTTGTAGATTGGTAGTCCAGAGGCAGATGCTTCTGTGTACTAAATACAAAATATTTCCTCTGCTGGAGGGAACTTTCAGAGAACAGAAAGTTGTGTCAGGGGAGGTTTAGGTTGGATATCTGGAAAAGGTTCTTCTCCCAGAGGGTGGTTGAGCACTGGAGCAGCTGCCCAAGGAAGTGGTCAGAGCACTGGCTGGAGAGTGTTCAAGAAGTGTTTGGACAACAGGCACAGGGTGTGACTCTTGGGGATGGTGCTGTGCAGGGCTGGGAATTGAACTTGGTGGTGCTTGTGGGTCCCTTCCAACTCAGCTTATTCTGTGATTCTGTGGATATTATGAACTACTTAGCATTAGTACTCATTTTCTACTAATATTTCTAGTGTATCACAGTCAATATATTTTGAGTTTTAATTGAAAAAAAATTCATTACACTTTGTTATTTCTGTTATGTAGATTTTTCCCTCTCACAGATATGTCCAAGATGAAGTTCCTCCTCCATGGCTGCCTCAGCAAGCCTTAGGTCCTTGTGTGCTTTTGACCCTTGCAGCAGGCACAGCAGGAACCAAAACCTACCAGTCAGCATGAGGCAAAACAGAAAGAAAATATGCCAGCCTAGCAGGATCTGGACTCTGAAGCTGTCTTATACCTGAACTCAGCAGTCTATGGAACTCACTGCATTTTTTTGCCAATGCCCAGAATGAGCAAGTGAGTCTATATCAGTGTTTCAGTTTTCATAAAGAATGAACTTCTGTAATTTGTCTCCCACTGAGCCCTCTAAGGGCCCCTCTGAAACTCAGTTTCCTCAGTCTACGAGATGGGGCAGCTGGGAGCACACTGGCCCAGTTTGTTCTGAGATGGATGAAGACTGGATGATCATTTGATGTATGAAGGTGAGATTTTGTCCCCTTCTCGACATTGTGGCTTCTGTGAACTCAGAATTGTCACAGAAGAATCCACACTGGGTTCCAGCAAACAAGGGAGTACTAATCCCTTGAAAGCTGGTATGTGTCTGTCTTAAGACAAACAAGTGAGCAAACAGGCCATCAAAATGGAAAGATAAATATCCTTAATGCTTTTGCTCTTCAAATGCTGCCAGTGACACCTAGCCTTTTAAAAGCAAGATATTGCTTGGTTAGAACCAAAGACTGACTGAGAAATCATATGATAAGCTGCTAATCTATCTATATGATTTCTGTCTCCTTCTGAGTCTCACTTTCTTTAGTTCAGAGAAAGTCTCTGTTTCTCCCCATTCTTCACTCTCGGCAGCTTTTGGTCTGTTTTATTTCACCATTCATTTCTTTTGAACACTATTTTGAGTGCTTTTAGTGTCTCTCTCTTTGTAAGATGGTCTCTAGAAATTTGGAATGGGATAGAATGCTTATAGACAAGAGTTTTAGCTATCATCATTCAGGTTGTATACTGATAATTTATATCTGAGAAAATGTTGCATTATCTTCTTTTCTGCACTTCCTAAATCTGTCACAAATAAACAATGCTAAGGCATATGGGAAATATTGCAGTGTAAATAATAGCTAAGCAGATTTATTAATTTATTGAATAGAAAGTAGTCCTATCTGCTACAGCATTATCCTGTGAAATATGAATTAAACACTTGAAAAAGGAAAAAGAACAGATGTATAATGTTTATCTATGCTATTCCATTTTAGCATCTTTATTTAAGATGTTGGATTGTCATTCCACAGATGATTTGAAATGTGAATTTAATTAGTTAGTTTATAGTAATTGTAGCCTGGTAGTAATAGAATTTTTGTTGACTATGGTACAGCATAAAGCAATGACAGCTGGGCAATATATAGAAATCAAGATGTGCAATATTCTGTTATCAGGATTTGTTGCTCATTATTCCCAACACTATTTCCTGAGTTGATTGTACATAGTCTCTGTAGCATACAGAATTCTTTGACCTGGTCTTCCTTTTTTAAATTTTAATTGAAATTTTTTATATTTAGACATACTTTGAGGTCAGGGCTGGAGGTGAGATACCTGTTTCCTCATGTTATGTTCCCAGAATGGGTGCATTACCCTCAGGTGTCACATGGTAAATATACAGGCTTGAGTCATTCCTGGGACCATGAAGCAGGAATGTAACAGGTACATGCCAGGATGAGACTTCCTTTCCTCCACAATTTTATTAAAACCATATTTAAGAAAATGAAAACAATGCCATAAGGAGGAACCCCTGTGAAATTACGTTCTATAGCTGAGATAACTGAGAAAAACTTGTAAGTACTCCCAGAATATTCAGACTTTATCCACCCTAATCCTGCTTTCTGGAACCTAAACCTGTGGAGCTGTATTTAATGAGTCAGTGAAAATTGTAGCATATTTGCTGTGCAGAATGTTTAACAGTTCAGCCTGTAGGCAAAGCCCTGATATTTTGTTGTTATCTGGAAATCTCAAGGTCTCAGTTCTATTCCATAAACACCGTGGTCTCTAGTGTGTCCTTGAGATGCCCCAAAGATCTGAAATCTCAGTTTGTTGTGAGGAGCCATCATGCCCTTGGATGACTTTCAGTGCCTGTATTTGCTACAGGATCGAGTTTGGGAGGACTCTTGCTAAGCTGCATGGTCTCAAAGCACAGCACTAGCAGAGTCTTCTCAATATAGCACTAACAAGATGAGATGAAACAGCATAAGAAATTGGAACTGAACCAAATAGAATAGAAGAGGCTATTTCAGTTGGAAGGGACCTATAAAGACAATCTAGTCCAGCTGCTTGACCAATTCAGGGCTGACCAAAAGTTAAAGTGCATCGTTAAGAATATTGTCCAAATTCCTCTTAAACACTGGCAGGCTGGGAGCACCATCAACTCTCTAGTAAGCCTGTTCCACTGTTTGATCACTCGGTAAAGAAATGCTTCTGATGTCCAGTAGAAGAATTCACTGGTGCAACTTTGAATCATCCCCATGTCATTACTGGACACCATGTAGAAGAGATCAGCCCCTGCATCTCCACTTCCCCTCCTCAAGAAGCTGTAGAAAGCAACAAGGTCACCCCTGATACTCCTTTTCTCCAAACTAGACAAGCCCAAAATCCTCATTGCTCCTCAGGACATTCCTCCCAACCCTTTTGCCAGCTTTGTTGATTTCCTCTGGTTATGTTGAAGGACTTCCACATTCTTGTATTGGGAGGACCAAAACGACAGAGAGGACTCAAACTGAGGCCACACCATTACTGAATACAGCAGGATAACTACTCATTTTGACCAGCTAGTTATCTTTGATGGTCTCTAGGATGAGGTTTGCCCTCTGGTCTGCCATGGCATGACAATATAAGCAAACTAAGAATAAAGGAATAATCAATTACTTCCAAAAAACTTCTCTCCTCAAATTCTTATCCTTAGAACAGAAGGTGGCCAGGAGTAGCATCAATGGCACAAGGATAATGGATGTCTATTGCCCATTTAAACTCTTGCATCAGCATTATGCTTTCTGTCTTTTTCTTTCATTTAAGGAGATACATCTCAGCAGCTTGTCTAGAATAGTTTGGCTCTATTAATATCAAAAGGAAGAGAGAATAAATCATGGAAAATTACATATAATAAGAAACTTTACAGATCTGATTCCAGGGTATAATGTTATATATTGATAAATTAAACAGCAGCAGGCAATGCTCTGAGGCACCAGGATTCTGTTGTCTATACTAATAAGCTGTTAATGTGATCTCGTGTATGGTTGTTATGGATCTGAAAGGTGGTTTGGATGAAGACACTCATCTGTAGGATGGAAACTCCAACCAGATCTCCAAAACTATTCTGCTTTGTCTGGTCTTGGTGCCAGAGATAAAATTCTGGCTGTGTTTAATTTTTTGCTAACGTAGATACAACCTACGAGATGTCATAACTGTAAAGTTCCAGCTCATTTTCTTGATATTATCTATTTGACAAAAAAGATGATCCCATGTTAAGTGGTTAAATTCTTTACAGAATTTAATAAAGCTTGCAACCTTAGAAACATCAACAACTACCTCCCTTCCCTCCAGGAGGATAATCTAGTAGATTTTACCCTAAAGCTTTGTTAAGTCTCCAATTTTTTTAACAATGGCTGGTTTTGTAGTTTCATTTTCAATATGGAGACAAACAAGAACAAAAAAATCAATCTTTTTCAGCACTTTGGAGATGAATGGAAAATGAAAGGAATGACAGGTCCTGTGCTATCATCTCATAGAAAAGCTCTAAATGTTGTTTTTAATGTAATTTTCATTTCAAATCAGCTTAATTATAGAGTAATCAATATGGTTCACCAAATATCTATAATATTGCTGACCCAACAATAAATTTGGGATGTAATATTTCATTGGCTTGCCTCCATTTGCATAACATTACATTACACAATTAAAAAATTATTGCATCATCTGTACTTGAACTTGTGTACACATGTGCACACACATACACATTTTGCTTAGTTATAACAGTTTATCTCATGAAACATAATTTATAATAGCAAAATATTTTTTCTAGGTAATAGAAAGATACTCTGATTTTATCAAATTATGCCTCATATAAGTATGAAAACATAATTAATTAATAAAGATAAACACTTCATATGGATGCTAAATTATATTTCCCTCTATTCATTAACAGCTTATAGTTCATTAGGCCATTACATTTTTAAAATCCAGTCCTTCCCTTATGAGTTTCAACAAAACTATTAAAATCAATCTTTTTGTGATTGAGAGAGTGCCACAGCTCTCCCTTTTGAAATCAGCAGTATAATTATGAATAGTCATTACCTGGTTAATTTCTATTACAAAATCTTTGCATCTCACTAGTGGTTTAAGATGAAAATATAGAAATGTCTGCTTTTAAAATTCAATGATAAACAAAACTTTGTAGTCATATTTAATTGTTAAAATAAAATTCCAATTTTAGCAAAATTTAACAACAGAATTTAGTAGTCATATTTAATTGTTTCTGAAACAGGAAAATATTTGTTTAAGGAGTTATATTAGGTTTAGAGGGGAAAAAAAAATAAAACTGCCTAAACTGCAGCCATGGTAAAATGTTGCATAGAAATGCATAACAACCATACATGGTAAAATGTTACTAGAACCCACACGGTACTGAAAATTTCTGTTGGCTTTAGCCCTGCAATCAGAGTCTGTTGAACTACATGGTGATCTTCTCTGCATGTGTGAAAAATGAAGGTGAGCAAGATTGTTTTTAGTGCCCACAAAAATCTACATATACTTTGTAATGGATGTGCTGTAAAAAGCTTAACATATTAGTGTCATGCTTATGCACATATGTTGCTATTAAAGCTCACTGAATTTATTCCAGCAGAATTTCCTAAATCCTCTGGTGTTGTTTTCTTGTTGTGTCTACGTACTGAATGATTCACATGACATCTATAGTGTGTCGCGGGCTGATGGATTTCTGCTTGAGATTTTATAAAGAAGCCAGAAATGAAAGTGGTAACCACCTCACATAAGCATCTCAGAACATGACAGACACAGGGCATTGCCTGGAAGTGTACTCAGATTAGCGAGACAACTTCAGCGAAAATTTTGGCATGGGCTCAATATTGACTTGGAGAAGAGGCAAACTCAATGATTAACTGTCAATTATAAAAAAACACCTGGAACTTTATTGTGAAGAACAGAAAAGGTACAAAGTCCAGCCTTTCAGAGCATAATTGAAAGTTGTGCTTGCTTACAATAATGCCATGTCTTGGCAGTCCTTGTTATATCAAGCTTCCAGCACGTGTGGGAATTGTGCTGGGTGATGCACAGTTAGTGAGCCCCAGGTATACATGCCCCTCAGCAAGAATCCTTTTACCTCTTCTTGAATAGTTTCTCCCTACATGCTACCTCAAATACAGGTCTTTACAATGGTAGGAGAAGAGTGACTACTGAGGAGGAGTGCTTTGTGGTGTCAAAAAATTGTGTTTCTGATACCGAAGAGGGTGTTACGGTCTAATGTCCATGGCATACACAGAAATAGAGTACTTTTATGTATTAGGCCTCAGAAAGCCAAAAGTTGTGCTGCCATTGCAGAGATCATTCTTGTGAATGCTAAATAGCAGGAAAGCTATAAGCAGAAGATGCAGTATAAACCCACTTTATTACTAAGCCATGGTAGTACCAAGTTTTCAGTCATGCTGCAAGTAGCTCTGTACTCTCTGGCTGTAAGGGTGAGTGAAGGATAAGTTTGGTTGGCAGTAACTAGCAAGTATTGAGATGTGCATGATAGGCATGGTTGTCCTTCTTAGTCACCGAATCCAGGTAACAAGCTTGTCTTTAGCATCACCTGCATTAAAAAATATAGAATGATTCATGTCTTTTTTCATTATCAATTTGGAGTGACATATCTGGTGATAAGACCTTTTCTGGAGCATTTACACTCAGCTAAGCACTCCTGCCTGTTACTGCCAGTATTCCTCTCAGCTTTGCTTCCTCTGATCAAGTCATGGGTGTGGAGACCTGCTTTCTTTAAAGGCTCAGTCTTCTGTGGAACACGTCTCTGTTTAAAAAAACCCCTCAAATAATCATGAGGGAACTTTAATAAAAACTTCTTTAAGTACAGAAGGCCCTGGCCTACCTGCTAAATTAAATGGAAAAGCAGCAAAAATCTCTGATATGGCAGGACTTCTGGCATAAGGACAAGAATGCAAATATGTCACAGTTCAGCCACAACCCATATGTTTTATAAACTCCTGTGGTATTCCCACTGCTAAAGAGCAATTACTCTACAGGTTTCTGTTTCTTACGCTGTAGATTTTTTTTTTTTTTGTTATCCAAGAGTGTAAAGTTGCCTATGTTCACAGCTAGAGAAGACTCTATGATATAGGTGGAAATAGTTTCCCATAAGGGAATGAAAAAATAGTCCAGAGAAGTGGGATTATTGACTCTGGTGAGCACCAGTTCAGTTCTAAGGCTTGGTGCCACAGAACTCAGATCCTGGTGTTTCAGCTAGAGCAGGCCTTCTAAAGTGCATTAGGCTGTGTATGCACAAGGATGCACCGCCAGCTGGTCTGGATTTCCCCATCTATCCAGTTTATGTTACTTAAAGGAGTACATCTAGCATGGTGAATCCTGTTTTATTGATTATACAGCATAAAATAATTTTGTTTCGTTGAGCAAGTCTAACATATTGGACTGATGTGCTGACTTAAGTAAAAACTATATCCAGTGTTCCTAAAACCCTAAAAATGGCTCTAGAAATAAATTCCATCAGTTTCACATCAACAGAAAACCAAAAGACTGAACATTCCACCTCCACCAAGCTCCTGGAACATGTAGGAGTGCAATTTTCCTCACTCCATGGGAGTGCTGGTTCCTGGATGAAGGTGCAGAGCTCCCAAGCCTGTGCTACCCTGGCAGAGGAGAGGTGGGCAGCTTGCTTCCCAGACAAACCAGGAATCAGATGGCAGCCAGAGGAGTGAAAGGGTAACTGAAGCGTACTATCCTCATGTACTGTCCCTACCCCTTCCATTACAACAAAATCAGTGAGTAAAACTTTGCCTAGAGAGTTGTGGGGGTTTTGAAGCAACTAAAGCACAAGTAACTTGAAAAAGTGTGAGCCTGTTTTTTGTAAGTTAGAAAATGTTCAGACACTTGGTGACAGGGACATGCAAAAACAAATGGCCTGTGAAAATGAAGAAGTAGTTAAAGGTTTCTTCTTACTAAAAGGAACGAAAATAGCAATAGTGGAAAGGACATATAAAAGCATGGAGGATTTTCAATTTAATGAGAATGGTAAGAATATGAAACACAAGTTCAGGATGTGCAGTAGTATTTTACGCATATATTTTCAGAGACAGTAGCAAGTGAAAATCTTTCCCAGAATTCTAGTTGAAAAAGTGACATTTATGCCATAAAGAGATTTACATTTTCTTCAGAGGCTGGGAGGATTTCACTATGAAGATTTAGCAAAAACCTTATAGGTAAAAGGTGGATTTTATTTAACAAGAGAACTGAGAGAAAAGTGAGACACAGTAGCCATCTTTAAAAAATCCCAAGAGCTCCTTTCCCTACTGAGTTGGTTTCTGTGGAAAAAGTGAGAAAATGTTTTGCTTAATCATTGTGAGAGCCTGAGAGCAGACAGCTGGACAACCAAGAAATAAGCTGCACTATTTGAGTTGAAATAAAAGCCTACTTTTTACATCTTGAAAAAGTTTTCTTTACCTTTCATTATACAGGAAGAAAGACTATCTGTCAGTATAGAAGAGATAATACCTTACAAATTGCAAAAGTTAAATGTTTATTTAAGGACTTTGTGTTTTTATGCTGCTTAGTAAGTGTCAGTCTGAATATGATTACAAAATGGTCTGTTGAATACAGTAATGCTGAGAAAAAACCCCACTACTTCAAACATGGAGATAAGGCTATTTATTGCATTTAAGAGGACCTTTCTCCATCTGAGGCAGATATCACAGGTGTACAGATTGTACCTTAGATTTAAACACTGTCCTAAACCAGCACATTTTAGTCTATTATCATCGTATTAACTGGCAAAACAGATTCTTAACTGTAGTTACATGAATTTTAATATGTTAAGATGCTGGTTGAGTTAGATTATTTTGAACTTTGAACACAAATAATATAATTTAAATTTCTTTTTAGCAGTATACTGAGCATAGTGAATTGCCTGTATTTACGGAGATATCTTCGCCTCACTTGAACACCATACCTGAATGAATTATTTAGGAACCACCAAATAGATTAGAACCTGTTCCTTCTCACCTGAGATTGCCTAACTGAGTTTGGGGTGGCCAAGCACAATCTACTTGTTAAGTACTTCAGCTGGTGTGGTGAGCTGAGAAATAGTCTTTTGCTGCTTATGAGTTACCTGAAGAGATTATTTCAGATAAAGGTCCTCATTCTGTTCCTGTAGAGTTTCAAATACTCCTAAGGAGAAGTTAAGTAAAGCACACTCCAGCTATTGGTTATGAGCTAACACTATCAGACAGGTTATCAGGATGCTTTTGCAGACACTTTCAAAGGGCTCTAGGGGAAAATAAATAGTCAGTAGTCTGCAATATAGAAAATTTCATCAAAGTCATTTCCCAAATGTCAGATATGAATTAGGTTTGATTTATTGGGATGTGTTTTAGTGAAACACCTAAGAAAACAGTACAGTAGATGTATTTTGAAAGCCTGAGTACACATGCCTTGACTAAAAGTCAGTTCATGGAAGGATATTTTGTGGGAGGATATTGTAGTCTGTATTTTCTGTAGCAGGATTACAACAACAGGTAGTGAAGACATGGGAAGACTCTGTACTTCAACACAGAAACTTCCAGAAAGGGAACAGATTTGCCAGTACTGAGGAAGCTTTTAGAAAGGGAAAAATGAAGTACATATATTGCCACAGAAACACAGGGCAAATATTCACATTTTGATCAGGAGGACAGTAAAGATACTTCTGGACCAATGATCCTTATGTTATATAGTGCTTTGCAAGTCCAATTATACAAATACTTGGAAAATTTAGTTCTACATAGCTACTTCAGTACTTTCTGGTGTAATTATAAAAGGTATGTGTAGTTCATATCTACACAGTGGGTAAATACAGTAGACATGAAATGTACAACCTCAGTGGTTTTAATTTTCATATGTCCTCGCTGTTGCAGAAGCAGGCACTCTGTGAGGAAACTCTGTTACAATGAACACCAGAGGGGGAACTGCTTGCTGCCTCCAAGGACCTGACATTTGTTCTTCCTTACCTGGCTGCTCCATCTCATCAAGAATGAATATTATCATGAATTATGGCGTATGACATTCCCTCTGTAGATGAACTGTAGCCCCTCCCATTGGCAATCTTATAAGTGAACTCGTGGGAATTTTCAGAACCTATAAAATGACTTTTTATATGCTTTGGGAAATAGCTGAGTTTTCATTTTTCATTCAGGACCAGTCACAAAGGAAACCAAAGGAGCCAGTATGCCATCTCCAATTTTAAAAAGTGCTGAGCAGGCAATATTTGACATTTAAAAAGAAAAAAAAAAAATAATGGCGTATGTTAAACTGGAGGAGTTAAATGTCATCCTTTTGTTTTTTTACCTTAAAGTGGTAGGAATCATATCTTCCAAAGACTAACCCAAACTTGCAGCAGGCAAACAAGTGAGGTAGAGTGCTGGAGGTAGAGTGTTACTGGTTTTAGAGGCCCCTTTCATTTTGTGTAACATCTTTTTTCCATCTCCAAGATTGATCTGTGTACTACTGAACATGGTAAGTTTTTTTTTAATTCTGTTTTTGCGAAGCTTGCTTGAATATTAAACTATGGAAAACAAAAATTACATTTAATAATTTTGCTAAACAAGCATTGAAATCTGTCACACAACAAACACAAGAATCTAAGAAGCATTTTAAAGCTCCGTATTAATTTATTCTAAAACATGGTAATGCCTTACATTAGGTTAAATATATTGTATTGATTGACCTGTAAGATTTGCTGACGCAAGGGAAAAGGGTTTTAACATTATGAGCAAATTAGGAACAAAAAAACGCACTAAGTTTGGACTCCAGACTGTACTCTCCTTTGTAACAGAGATATGAGCACCAAATCATTTGATACACCCAGTTGAAGGAAATGATCAGTGTGATCAAATTAAAATTTGAAGAAGTAAATATGATTATGAGATAGCTGGAAATAAGAAATAGCCTTGTGATGAAAACATTTTTACTTGCTATTTCAGTGGAGTAGGTTTTGTAGGTGGTTGTCACTTTTGTGGGTATCTACTTGCCTGCTGAGTGCATAGATAGATCCTCCCTAGCACAAGAGCAGGAGGATCTGATGCCTTTCAGGGACATTTCTTACAGATGAGCTCTGTGATATCTATCGTGGCAGGCTTTAATGGCCACAGCTCTCAGAAGCAGAGAAAATTTTCAGACCAGCTGCTGGAACTTGGGAGTAGAAAAAATGCTTTATCTCTTATATGATAACATCAAAATTGGATTGGAAAGTAAGTGAAAAAAATCATAGATAAAGAATTATTTCTATAGATACTTCATCCTTAACAAGGGCATGTATAGCCTGAGAGGATGTTTCTCTTTGTAGTATCATAAAAATCAGTGGTGTGGAACTGGATTCCTGCCTGCAACTTTCCTCTCTGTGACAAATCCCAGATTTGGTATTTTCAAGACAGCATTTCCCTAACCACTACTATGGAGAAGACTGTGTCTTGAAAGGCTCTTGGAAGAGTGTGTTTTAACAAAATTTTCATGTGTCCAATCTCTCGTTTGGCCTTTCACACAAGAGGCACAACCTGGCACAGGAGAGGTCTCATGTGGTGGTGAGAAGAAACTGATGGTAAGTAAACAGGCAAGTTTTTTTTCCTATATGTAGGCATATTATTTGTGGTATTAACACACATTATAAATGTCTCCATTTGAGTCTATTAAGGTATTAAATTAGGGTCTGAGTTATCAAAATTGCTGACTGCTAGTACTGAAAAGGAAATATTGTAGAATATTTCCCTTGAACTAGGGAAACAAATATTGAACAGTGAGTAACTCAGAATATGTTTCCACTGAAGTCCTGGATCTGAGGATCCCCTCAAAGTTTGGAAGTTCTTGTTGGAGTTGTATGTAAGGTGTTTGTTCTGTAAATCTGCTGTGGGATATTGGATGCTGACAGTAGCCTGAAGCTGGTAATTTATAGGGGGCAAGTGAAGAGCTCCACAGTCCTAACTGTGCTTATGATCTTCTCCCAGCCTCATCTCTGGTCTTCCTCACCAGCCTCTGCCCCACAGCACTGGCCCATTCTTCCCCTGGAGGAGATAATTTACAGTCAATACCAGATAGATTGTCTCATCTAAGAAACATGAGTAACTTGAAAGTTTCTTTGTATTTCTACATTTCATGGCTTTATAAAGGTTAACCTGATCCTTGCTCTAAGGATAAGAAAATCTCTTCACTAAAAGATTTTGCTTATCATGCTATTTTATGTCCCATTTTAGTAGCTGGGAGTTCAAGTGAATGCCATAAAGTAAAAAACTGAAGTTGAACTTTGTTTCACCTGGTTATTTCCATAAGTAATATGAGCAAAGGGGGACAGCACTTTATTTGCAACAAAACCAGGAAATTTAATAGGATAGTAGAGAAATTCTAGATTAACAAATTTTTCCATCAGGTTTAAAGCTTCACAGATAAAAACAATTCAAAGTGCCATTTTATGGATAGATTCATTGTAGGAATCCACTGGGTTAGTCATGGGACTAAGCTTGGTGTTAAGAAACTCCAGAACAGATTATATTTCAGTCTGTACTGTCATGTTAAATTAGGGTTCCAGTTTGCACTTTCGTCCACATGTCTGATTGTCTGCACTGCTTGCTTATTGATTTATACTCCAACTAATATCTAGAGCAAACCAGCCAATTTACCAGGTGGAGAAACATAGACACAGAAAATTGAATCTTGCCTTTTCAGGCTGGGGCAATTCCAATCTCCCAAGGCACAGGGCATAAATGTGGGCTATTCTCTGTCATAATTAAATAAATACAGATTAGAAGAGCATAGCAAATCCCCCTGCAAATCCCCACCAAGTGACTCTGGTATTGTGATTTCTCCTGGGACCATATCTGAACAAAACTCCTTTTCCTTTTCATTCTCTGCACACCAGTCCTTCTGATTTTTACTAAGACAGCAAAAAGTGACAGAACAGAAACGAAATGAGGCTGAAATGTTGCCCTGCTTACTTCTTTAGAGTGCTCAGGATTATGTAGGAGACAAAAAACAAAAAAAAAAAAAAAAAAAGACCAACCCTCAAGAATTTTAAAACCAGCATTGATTTCTTTCCAGACATTTCTAAGATCATAACATCTGATTTTAAACAGAGCCTGAGGTCAGCAAGGCTTTTTTTCACTTCAACTGATTTCCTGTATTCCAGTAATTTTGCTTCTTATTCCAGTTAATTCCAGAAAATACAATTGCACAATCTCCAAACATGAATTTAACTGTACTTTTTCTAACTTTAAAATAGAATTTCTCAGTCAAGTACATGGATGCTTTGTCACATAGGTCAATGGGCTTTTGAGACAATTTTTTCCAGCTTTCACAGAAAACTGTCCCTTTCTTTTGCATCTCCAAAGTAATCAATGCCTTTTATTTTAGATTTCCATGGAATTATTGATTTTCTAATGCACAATCTCTTATTAAACTCATTATTATACCTTCACTTTTACTAAACCATGAGGACTGAAAAATGGTTGAATGCATCCCCATTGCCAAAGAATTGCTCAGCAGGAGATGCTGTTAGCAATACAGTGTGACAAATTGCTCAGACTGCCCAGATTATGTATTGTATCTAAAAGAGTTAAGGATTGAAATACTTCTATTTGCATAGTTCTTAAAAAAAGTTTTCTACAAATGTATTTGGAGGAGATTCTATGTTCACTGACAATAAAAATATTTTCTAGGCATTGTGTTGTTTTGGTTTTTTTTTCTTTTGTAAGTATAACCTCTTTATGAAGGGATTGAGTCTATCCCTGATAATATGTAAAATGGAACAGGTTCTGTGCATGTGTAAGGTGTGACTAGAGATCTAGAGATTACTGTTTTGTTTTTTTTTTTTTTTTAATTTAAAGTCTGTTCTCTTTGGCCTTTAAATAAGAATGAGTTACTCATAATGCCTATATGACTCCGGAGTCTAAAATTACAACTCTAATGTAGATCTGAATCGCAGAATATATGGTGTCAAACAGAAAAATATTGTCCCCTTCAGATTCCATTCTGTGCATAAAAACTGGGTAAGAGCTCTTTTAACATCCTTGTTAGAAATCTCTGTTCTAATCAGGGTTTTTTTTTCTCCTATGAATAAAGTTCTCTCAGTAGAAGAAAGGAAGTATGATCTTGTGTTCTTTAAAAACTCACCTCTTCTAAATATTTTAAAAGCTAGTGAATTCAGAAAAATCTGGAAACATTCTTGTATTTATGCAAATCCTTGCTGTGAGAATGGAAGAACATTTTCTGTTTTCAGCTTCTTCATATCCTGAGAAAATATGGAAGTGAGGAAAGTTAACTTCCATTTTTTAAAATTACACTTTTCACAAAATAACTTTCTCTTTAATTGGAGAAAGCTACAGTATTTTTCCTATCTAAAAACTGAAAAATAAATACATGGAATTTAATTTGGATTCATTCTCATTACTTACTACTGGCAGCCAGATTTTTTAAGACAATTAGGTGAGAATACACCCCGAAAAAGTAAAAAATGCTTAATATTTTTTTCAATTGCAGTATAATTTATTTGGACTAAAATAAATTTGGTGCATATTTCTGTAGGGAAAAAAACTGCTATTTTCCATTCATATTCTAAATGCATACATTTACATTTTGACTGCAGAATTCACTGAACACTAAAAAAATACATTCTTTCAAAATGGCCACATTCAAATGAGTAAATTCATCTTTAGTTCCTACTCCAAGTATCTTTCCTCTTTTAAAAAGCAGGTAAAGTTTAGTGTCAGCCAGCAGCAATCACCAGGACTGAAACACCTGTATTCATATCAGTTAGGTGACGTGGATTGAAAAGTCTTCGGAGAAGGAAGGATCAACTGGCCACGGGTCTGGACAAAGTCACTCCTGGATATTAGTAGGAGCCTAAAACCAAGGAAGACAGGATCTGAAACTTTTATGTCATGACGTAAGCCAAAGTTATTTATTGTTCTAAAAATAAGAAAAATGTTTACATGAAAATTACATTTGAAACTTCAGAAATTATTTTTATAACTTGAAAACTATTTTGGTATTGAGGTCTATAGTTTTCCAGAATTTTTTCAAATTGTTGCATGTGTGTTAAATATTTCTATGATTGTGATTTCCATTGTGATTTCCAATGTTATAAATGTATTTCAATTAAACAACAATCTTTAATGCCAATGGTCTTCTTTTATCATTATTCCTAAAAGTAAAGTGCAATTAGTATCGTTTGACTTTGTGCCAGTTTGTCCATTATATCTAATATATTTTGTATTCCAGATCTATTGAGATATTCTTTTCTATTTGTATTGTAAGTTATATAAAAACCTTGCTTCCTGTTGTGGATCCTGATCTATAAAATGTGTTAGTTCGGAAGCCTCCAAAAAGATAAACCACTTAATTTTGTGATTATTTTTAAAACTAGAGTTGAAAGAGCATCTAATGCTCCTTTGAATTATGAGTGCTTAAAAACTGTAGGAGTTAAAAAACCTTCCAATGCTCTTTGTAGTGAAATTTTCAGTCTGTAATTTAAACTGAAAGAATTAAGCTGAGTTCAAAGCACCAGAATTGCAGAAGTGCTCAGGATAAGTAAACTTTAGTTGTTCAGCCATGAAGCAAAAAGCAGATAAAAATAAAATTAAAAAAGATTTTTCTTTGCATGTTTTATTTCTTTTTACCTAAAAATAAGTCTTTGTTTCAAAGGCTCTTACAGTCAGAAAAAATAACTTTTGATCATCACAGTTATCAGTTGATTTTGAATTTTGTGTGCCCCGTGCACCTAAGGTGCTGTAGTGCAAGATGCAGGGTGCTGAGGTCTTATGGCTGTTAATGTAAGGGCTACTGCTGGGAATCCTCGATGTGCCTTTTGGACTTCCCTTCTGTTTGCCTCATGCTCTGTTAGATAAAAGCACATGCCAAGGTCAGTGCTTGGCTCAAGGTGGAATGACCAAAAAGTTGTCTTCATTGTTTAGGAAATCCTCTGTCTACCAAGCTCTGCAAAATATAGTTCTGGCAGCATTAGCTCCTTAATCTTTTGTGTGATAACCACAGCTAGGATTCTATGGGAGCGGCCTAGAAACTGAGATGTGAGCTGGGGTGGAGGAGAGGACCATGGCAAGCCAGGCATCCTGCAGACACGGTGCCAGGAGGAAAGAGCAGGAGATCTGTTCTGCATGTTCTGAGCCATGACCCTCATATCAAAGCTTTTTATTACTCTTACAATTTGCCTGTCCCATAACTGTGTCATCTCAGTGCTTTGGTGAGGTGAAACGTGTAAGTGAGATTCTAGTAGAAGTAACAGTGACTCCTGAGCCAGCCCTGGGTTAGGTTTCTGAGCTCCCAAGAGGAGCTGGAGCTCAGCCACGTCCTGCTGGATAGAGCAGGGCTTGGAGCATCCCTTGTCTAGTACCAGATTTTTTCTGGAAATCTGTAGAAACATCAATTCCTGGCTTTTGGTTTTGGCTTCTCACCCCAAAACACATGTATATTTAAAAAAACTGAATACACTACCAGGAGACCAGACTCTGGGCTCTACAAACTCCTGGGCTTTGAATTCAGTTCTGACTCAAACTGCCCATGCTGTTGGCACGGCATAACAAAATGTTAGGTGGTTACACACCAAATAAAATATTACTGTGAGCTACTATGTGTGTAAATCACAATGACAGAATCCATTTGTTTAAAAAAGAATTAATGAAAGGGATAAAGGAAAACTTTGCAAAGAGCTGCTGATTTGATTAGTTTTTTGATTATAGCAGGGAGGAGAATCCCTGCTATATCAGCACTAGACAAGTCTACCAAGGCAGCTTGATTAATAGGAAAAAATATTACTTGAATGTACAATTGCAGAAATAAGATGAATTCTTATAATTCTAGAATTTTATGAAATGCCAGCTAGAAAATTAAAAATACATGGTATTAGATTCTTTCAAAATTTTTTTTAGAATGGGAGATTCACGTTAAGTCATTTCAGTTCTGAGCAAAATTAGAGTAAAATTAAGATACAGTCATGTAAGATATGAGATTTGGGAAAGAGAACTTTTTTTGCCATACATACAACATCTTAAACAAGTATGTAAGTCTGAATACAATTCAACAGGAACTACTGATAAGTTACTTTGTTTGATCAAATTTATTTTCTGTGACTAAGGTAAATTCTCACTTTTTTACTTGTTAGTTCCTGCTTAAAGAGACCTCATTAAACAGCAAAAAATATAGAAAGCAGGAACCTTCTTCATACCTTTAGAGGGCAAAACGTTGCTCCTGGATTTTTTTGTTTATCTGGGTTTGGTTCTATGTTATAAAATAAAAATTAAAAATTTATTAGCTGAACTTACAAGGTTATGGGACTCATCTGAATTTATTCCTGTGAACAAATGGTGAATTTGGAAATGAAACATTTTATATTTTGAAGTGGATAATTTGTGTTCTGGGCATAAGAAGTTTTACAACAATTATTTTTTCTTGCCATTAAATAAAATATAGGGAAGTGCTAACTACTTTAAATATTATCATATAAGCAATAAAGCTGTGCAGTATCAGTCTATCTTCAGATAATGAATTATGACATGATTGTGAGTTCTCAGCTCACACATCTGTTTGCTGGTGCTGTGGATTGCACACCATCTGCATACTTAGTGATTTCCAGCTCCTAAAGTTAGTTTCAGTATGAGATGAGGCACAAATAGAAACATGTGCACTGTCAGTAGCAACAGAGACAGATGGGAAAGCTGTACATCAAATGCTGCAAAAAATATGCATAATTTGGTGTGAATGTAACAGTTTGGGGGAAAATGAATACATTTATTAAATCTTTTAAGAAACTCATCAGTTAGGTGGTCAGTGCACCTGGAGAAGACTAATTGGCTTGCACCTGCACCTGCTGCTGGTTATCTTGAAATTCTTCTGTTTATAGGAATCCAAAACCTATTAAAACTTTATCTGTCATGGCTCTGGCTTGACTCTTACGGCTGTCACTGCAGATCTTGCTTAACTGTCCCACAGCCACTGAGACTACCCCAGGCATATGCCTGATGTGACCAAAGGTTGCCTTTCCTTGTCTTTCATGTGATACCTGTATTCCCACTGTGGCTTGGCATGTAACAGCTAGAACCCATCCACAGCCCCCTGCCAAACACACATGGTCTGAGCTTAAAAATTTCACACACGTTGCAGCTGTATTGCTATGATGGTACACAGTGTTCTTAAGGAATATCGATAATTACAAAATTTGATTTTAGAAATGTATGTTCTGTGTACCAAGATGAACTGGCTGGATACTTTGGGGTGCACCCTGCATAACCAACACTTTTATTCACTTAGCAGTCTGTACCTTTTTTTGTGTGTTGTTTTGGCACAGGACAGAGGGTCAGGTTTAATCACCTTGAAAGTTTCAGGGAGGATGTTCAAGAATTTTAGGGTAATATGCTTGCAAAATAAGTGTCCTGAGTAGAAAGATTTTTGTTTTTTAGGCTTGCATCTTACAGCTAAAAATGGGAAATATTTTTACCAGAAAATACTTTCATTTAAAAAAGAATCTATGTTCTCTTTAGAAAAATTGACTGTCTGTATTTGTAGGAATCTCTTCAAGTCCAAATGTCACAGTCTAAACAAATCACAATTAATTGCAAGAAGAATTTCACCACCTTCAATCACTTTCATGTGCTGTGTGACACCTGGGTAGGTGTCTTATATTTATGTTGACCCTGCTTACTTTTCACACAGCTATGAAGGCATGACAGGTATTTCAGAAGTATGGGAATATTTTGTTTTTTATATGATAAAAAATATTTTTATGTAATTTCTGTGGCAGTGGTGGTGCGGATGATAGAGGGCTGACCAGCTATAAACAGCCTGTGAATGCAGCCTGTGAAGGAGCCAGCAAAAGCTCCCTGATGAAGAAAAACATGTCTGGAAAGCAAATGAAAAACAAAGCATTTGCAACCTCTCACTCTTGGGAATGGTGTGTGTCTGTATCTGAAACCACAGCTTGGTCTGCTCTTTGAAAAGGTTGCTTCAGGTTAAGTTCTGCCATATGATTTTGGCATCTGGCTGTGATTGGAGTCAATGGGGGTCCTCTGTATGCATCTGAGGGCACAGTATGACCCTTCCTGCTTGTTTTCACTCACTATATTTTTTGTGTTATGGTACCTCTGAGCAGGGACAATCTCAATTGCTCATTCACTTTAAAGGCCATCTGTAAGGAAAGTTATTCTTGTGTTTCCTTTCATTCTCTGAGCAGCCCTTAGCTTTCTTTCATGACTTCCTTTCTTGTTGATTTATTAAGCTACTAATGTTCAGATCCCAGTCTATAAAAATTAAAACTTCAATCTGAAAGAAGAAAATAACCAAGTAGATAATATAAGTACAAGATAACAGCACAAGCAGCTGTGAGCAGACATAGTGTATTTCATTCTCAGACATCTTCTGAAAGATAAAGAGCAGTTCAATCAAATTAAAAATGTGGAGAGATTTTCCTTCAAGCCACACTGAGCAATCAAGTCTAAAAAGCAAGCCATACTGTGTTCCTGAAGCAGATAATAGTATCAGTGATGAGGTATTACTATTAGGAGTAAATGGCTCCTGTAAAATAATAAACTGATTTAATTGGCCAAATGATGATAAGGTACTTTTCATGGATATACCAGAGGCAAAATTTTTTTCATCAGGGTTGGTGTCCTAACTTGATATTCTGACTGCAAATCTCCAGAAGGCTTGAGACTGATGGTAATGTTTTGATTACCATGATAGAAACTGAAGTGAGACACCAGAATATGTTGCACAATAGAGGAAGAATTAGACACCTCGGAAAAGCTATCTATAGGAAGCATGTTTCTGCCTGCAGGTAGCCTACAGGGAATGGTAAACAGAAAAGGAGTATCTGTCCACCCCTGTCATTGAAGCATGCATGAAAAATTAAAGAGCCAGGGAAGAACCTCCATATAAGAATGAGGACCCTTGAATGGAGAAAGGCTTTCTCTATTAAAAATTCTCTGCTGCCTCATGGACAAATGAGGCTGGCCTTGGTGATCTGTGTACTCTTCCTTAATCTTATATTGCTTGTTCCTATGTACAATTGAGTGGATTCCTGAATTCCAGGGAATCAGAACTCCTTGTTGTGTCCAAAATCCTATGATTTCCCCATAGCTGGAATGCCATGGGAGTTTCTTGTCCTTTTTCCCCAATGGAAAATGCTTGAAATTAATTTACCTTAACACTTCAATGATCTGCTGGAGAGAGACACAGGAGGAAGTTGAAGTTTGTGGAGGGAACCTGGTCTGACCTTGTAGCTGATCCTGTTCTGAAGAGGAGGTTAGACTTGACACTTCAGAAGTCCCTTCCAGCTTGAACTATCTTATGAGAATAGGATTCCAAGTACCTTTTCATGTAACTAAGCTTTCAGGCAGATTCATGAAAAGTAATCATGTGACTGTTAAGACCTTTTTTTTCTAGAGAGAGCTCAAATTATCATATAATTGAATTTTTTTTGGTAAAACTTTACTAAATAGAAAAAAGATGCCATCTTTACAGTGAGCTTTTACATTTTTCTATTTCACTATTATCTGTATCCCACTACTGAGCAGAATTATATTCTGTTTCCTCTGGCTCCTTGAAAATGTTCATATTGGACAGATAGAGGTTCATATCAAGAACATGAAAGGAATTTGGGAGTTTTGTAATTATCTGGTGTCCCTTTATGTTGGCTTTGGTATTTTATTTTTCCAGTACAAGTGAAAGAAGGAAACTGTCCCAGAAGAAGACTTCCCTAATAATATTTTAAAGGAAATGCCTCTCAGGATGCAACACTCAGATTCTAGATGACACCAATGGCACTTTTTATTTGTTGGATCCCCAATGTACATGCAACATCAAGCAGACTTTGGTTCAAAAAATTACATGGTCCTCGTGAGTTTTTTCTTTGACTGGAATTCCCCAGTAGCTGATGTCTTGAATGTAATATTAATTTTAAGTAAAAATGACAAGTCAAAGCAACTTGGATCCTAGTCTAAGGAAAAGAAATAATGCAATAAATAAATGTAAATACAGATTTTTCCTACAGAACACACTTGGCAATTTGGAATTTTTGACCTTTTTCATTTTGTTTTATTACTTTTCAGCTCTAGGGACACTTCAAAGAAATTTCTAGAGGCTTGATGAATATAGCAGAAAACTTATGAAGACTTATTTTTCTTTGGGGGAAATGCAAATATTTTAGTTTATGCAGGATATTCCTGAGTTGAGCAATAATTTAAATAAAATGTTTTGGTGTCCTAGAAATTTTTTACTGAAGATTCCTCAGAAACTTTTAAAAATATCCTTATGTATTTTGCTATAAAAGTAATGTCTTTGTGGAATAAAAAAATGAGATGAAAAAATACTGTTGAAGGAATTTGGAGAGTTCAAAACAGGTACAAAGGATGAATCTGCCTTCCGTGTATTAATAAGAGAGAGGGAGGACAAAATGATTTACTTCCAGATTCCAAAACACGAGATCCAAACCATAAAACTATAAAGAACTTAAAGAAATATCACCTCACTTTTTAATTTTCAACGTTATTTTCTCAGCATACATTTTTCAGTTAAAAAATTGCCCATGAGACAGGTAAAAAGCAGTTCTTGACATTTATACTAGCAATCTATTGTCTCATGGGGGATGTAATATACATTTGTAATTAAATTATCTTTATAAGTTGTTGGTTTTTTTTTTTTTTTTTTTTTTTTTTTTTTTTTTTTTTTTTTTTGTTTGTTTTTTTTTTTTTGTATTTGGGTCTATAAATTTGAACTGATTTCCCTGGTTTTCTGTTTCATGCTAAAAAAATCAGTATGTTGTTTCTGACTTTTTGTTTAGAGAAAGGTATCAAAAAGATATATGTACGATCCCACAAGAATATGAAACGTGTTGGCTGAAAAAAAAGCTTCATTATCAATAACATTCAGAGCATTATGTCATCTGGAAATTCCTGAACTTGCCCTTTTGAGTTCACATTTCTGGTATGTTTCTGTTATCAGTTTCCTAATGTTTATGCAGGATTGTGCATTTGCTATGAAACTGGCCATGCACGATGTGTTTTCCTTGCAAGTCACCTTTGAAAACCTTGTCACTGCATAGTGGTTCTGTGATGGGCTCAATTATGTCTCACTGGCAGTATTAAATGTGTGTATAACATAAGGTTATCAGTAAAAGCTATCTCTTTAGGCAAAGGCACAAGGGAATCATCAAATGCTTTATTCTGACAAACAGATGTCAGTCAAAATGGCTCATATCCCAACAGCTGTTGGGAGAATTACACAGAGGACTAGGGAGAGGAGAAAGAGACAGCCTTTGCTTGGCTCATCATTCCTTAGAGAAAGAGACATGTCTTTTCTTTAGAGATTGCAGTGTCTGAAGGTTATGTTAACTGTTTAATCTGTTTTGACAAAAACCTGATTAAATAATGGAACAAGAGAGAAAATGTACGTTTAGTGAATTTTTATTGAGCTGAGTATACGGTCTAGTGGATCTCTAGTCTAGTAAAACCCCTCCCTCTTCTTTTCTCTGCATAGTTGTAATTCTTGATCAGTGATTGTGATGAACCCTCAGTTCAGAGGCTTACAGGGCTTCTAGAAGAGAGTGGAAAAATATAGCACATTTCCTTAACAGAGAAATACATATGAGGTTAATACTTCAGAAGCATCCTTGGATTCAGTGTGTTCAAATGTGGTGGTTGATCATTTTTTCTTCCTATGTCTGAGGTCTTCCGGGTGACTGATGAACATAGATGATCTTCTATGTGTTTTCACCAGGTAATTTTTGAATAGCTATATCTGGTTCCCTTGCCCAGATTACCTGAAAAAAACTCCAACAAAACAACATAATAAACCCCATTTCTTCTGTAAACCCATTGCCAGCATTTCCACAAGAGCAAGTGTACATTTTAGTGCTGTAAATACCATTTATCACTGCATAGAAATATAATTTCCTTTCCATGCTTGCAATTTTTCTTGTTCTAATAGCACTGATAATAGTTATCTCTGCATAGTTTAATGGAATTCCCTACCCCTAATCATTATATTGTTCAAACAAGTGGTATATATGTTTCTACCTTTTAAAATTATTTTAATTATTTTAATTAAAAGAAGACATTTATTGTTTAAATATGTAGTCTGACATCTTTCTGTAATTTTTTTTCCCCATTGATTCATTTTTACTATGTATTTTGAATGATACAACATGCAAGCTTTTTGAAAAACATTTTAAGGAAACTTCCCAGTCTGACCATTCACAAAACTCACGGGCAGTATTGTGATGTCTGTAGCCAACTATAGGAAATTCAAAAGTGCCAATAACATTATTTTTAGATGACAGTACAATGCAGTCAACTTGAATTCTTGACACAGTCAGTGGGGTTTTTTTGCACTTCCTCACCATGATACTATAGTTAGAAATTGCAATTAGAATGTGCAATTGAAATTGCAGTTAGAAAGTGCAATTATTCCATTATGAGATACATAAAATAGAACATCTGATTTTTCTGATCACTGTTTCTTTAGTCTTAGCATCTATTGGTTGATTTGAATAAGAAAGGATGCAGTTTTTTTACATGAGTTTCAACTCAGGACATTTAATGGGAACTCTTTCATGAACAGAAATGAGAGCAGCAACAAGGTTGTACAACACTCCCTGTATAAAAATTGCCTAAATTTTTTTGAAAAAAGTTGAGGACAAGAAATTTGTAGAATCAAAAGTGACAGTAAGGAACAAAAATTTTGCTATTAATAGAAATTCCTTCCATGTTCCTTCTTTGGATTTGGCCATGAGAATGAAAGTTTCCTTGTACTCTGCTGTGTTTATGGCAGAGATGGGGGTTCCTCTTTAACTGACATTGTCCAATTCCCTTTTATGACACAGTTAACAAGTGGTTAGAAATTTTTACAAAATGTTACTCAGTTAGGTTGATATATTCATGTCAGATATCTGCAGGAGCCAAAACACCTCTGTGTCAAGCAGCAGGGCTGAGAAAGTACGTTGTTTTGCCACATTGCCTGTGAAGGTCTCTAGCTGGATATCCAAAAATGAACAGGAATTTAAATGTATTCTTTCCTATTACTTCCTTACCTTCACAGGGAAGAAAGAAGAGGACTAAATATCTGCTACAGATTGTCCACTTTCCCTCCACAGCCCCAAGCTAATCCAGAGTATGTTGATTTTGATTTTACTCATATAAATACTAGATTTCTGTACTTCAGCCAGAAACCTGATAATATGGTCCTGCACTTTGCAGAAATATAAATTCCTTTAGAACAGGAAAAAAAATTTTCTTGCCTAAACATTTTTTTTCTCAGCAAAAATTTATAATTTCTTAAATGGAAAGAAATTAAAATAAACCAGAATAATGAAAAGCCATTCTGGGCCTATAAAAATGACTGCAGTAGCTTTAGGAAAATACGGAATGGACCAGCTATTGAAGAGATCCTGCATTTGAAAGGTGGATACTTTTTTGTCCCATGATTGTAACTGATCTTGTCGCCAAGTTATCTTGGTGAGGCTGGCTGTGCAGTGAGGTTTCGTCTCAGGGGATGACAATAGAAAGAAGGGGCAGGATGTCAGTAGCACCATTTCCACAGCTCAGGGACTTTTGCTCAGTAGGTTTTCAGTGAGATAAGATTGTGAGTTTGTAGGAGGTTAAACATGTTTACAACAACCCTATAAAAAAATCTGTCCAAACTAATTTTATTCCTCTAAAAGGTTCTCTGTTTATGACAAAAAAGCAAATTCAAACAAAAATGTTTTTTGGATTCTTTCATTGAACTAGCTCTATAATATGAAATTACAATGAGAAGATTGGATTCAAGATGATGCAGTCATGAGGAATACCAATTTACTTTTAGGGGATAGAATTAACCCTAAATATTGAAAATTATTTAAGACACCGTGTGTGCTCTTCCAGTATGCACAACCTAGTTAGCACTGACCAGAAAGTTATATACTCGTTTAGACCCTTTAGATCCACAAAAATGAATGAACTGATGCCATTTTTGCTGAATGGGTTTCAAGAAATTAATATTAAGAAAATGTATTGCCTTCAGTTTGATCGATGTTGTGGCATGAAGAAAGGATGAGAAATGTACGGAGTAATTTGCTTTCACTTGCGGAAAAAACAGCTGCATTGAAAATCTATCAGGAGAAAATTAAAGTCAGGCTGAAATAAGCAGCCACATAGGTCTTCAGTAGCAATGTTGAAACCAAAAAGGTGAAGGCTTTGAAAATTTGAAATGCTAACGAGCAATAGAAAAGAATAGCCAGTTTAATTTAATTTTGATTCAATATACAAAATGATGTTCTATCTTAGTAGACTAGACCATGTGACAAAATTTCTCTTTCTATTTGTTTCACAAAATTGCTTCAATTCACTTTACAGAAGAGTGCTGTTTTGTTACACTTTAGTAACTAACCTTACTGAGATGCAAACATTGATCTCTATCCTCTTTCATGTATATTTTAATGAATTTTGTAGGTTTTACATTCAGGTCTTAATTACTTTCACATAGAATATTCTGCATACAAGAAAGGGGGAAATCTGAGTACACTGCTTCAGTAATTCTACTGCATAAATCTGCTATCATGGAAGATCTAAATAGATTGCATTTTTTCATTTGCCATGAAGCGAAGAAGAAAACTAGGCATGAAAATTATTTTTAAGTATTTGGAGACTAATATTAAATAAATGAGAGGCTTTCATTTCTCATGAAAAGGCAGTGATGGCTGTTTTCAGTATGAAAATGAATAGAAAATTGTTCTTCTGTAAGTTTAATTATTTTTATTTAAAATTATATAAATTAACAGGCTTCATCAAGAACATGGCAGTCTGCCTGTTTCCATGCTAAAGAAAATGGATATTTAAATATGAGAGCACTGTGCTGAATTTCTGAAAGAAATAAGGACCAGATCCAGTAAAACTGATGAACTGGATCTGCAGAGACTGGGATGTGAGAAGACTGAGGCTGTTTAATTCACTCTTTAGGCAACAGCTCTGTAAATGAAAACTGCATGCTCTTCCAAGGCTCCCTGCTACAACATTTTGGAGAACATAGGTACCTCAGAAGAAGATGCAAACCCATCATCCTGTTTGGATGGGAAGCTGCTTCAATCTATGCAGAAGAAGCTTCAAGCTTCATTTCAATAAATGGAAGCACTGCTCTCAGGCATGTTTCTGCAATGCCTTCTTCTACCTCAGTATAGATGCCTCGGGCTCCTTCAAATCCAAGAACCAGATGTCCACTCAAAGGCAGGTATCTATAATCTTTCTTCCAAAGGAGTAAGTTCTCCTTTCAGGAGGGAAAATTAATAATTTCTACAGCTGCATATTTCTTCTAGCTATGCATTTTAAAGCAGTTGCTCCATCAAGCAAAGAGCAGGTGCCTTAGGCCATGGAGATTCAAAGTCACATCTCCTCTCCTAGGCTCCTTTGGCAGGCAAGGACACTTTAGCATTCCTTAGGAGAGGGAAAGACAGAAGGAGAAAATAATTACAGACCTGTTGACTAATGCCTACCACTCTCATCCCAAAAAAATCCTCAAAAGTATTGTAGAGGTTTTTAGGCTGTTTTCTAACATGTAAAACTCATTGGAAACTTCTGGGCACGAGTGCTGTCAAGTGGGAGGATATTTGCAGGAAGGAATCTTCATAGGCAAACCAAGGAATCATCCAGTTCCTCTATGAGTGTCATAGTGACTAATTAGCTGCACAGAGTAACAAGTATCAAGCTGTAGGGAACCACTTCTAATGGAATAGCTGACACAGCTAGTTTGAGTTCAGAAAGTAACATCTTGAGCCTGAAAGTATCGATTTTTCAAACTTTTTTTTTTAATTAAAGAAAGACTGGTAATCTTTGGGATTGGGTCATGGAGATTCTGGTACAAATTCTAGATAACAATATAACAATTTTATCAACAAAATGTTATTATATAAATGTGATTATAAAAAAGAACCAGATTAAGCTGTAAAGTGGACATGTATAGAATTTGTGTTATGTTTTCTTCACAAATTATCAATTTGTGAAGAATCAAATTATCAATTATGAATTCCTATTTGTATCTGTATGAACATACAAGCCGGCACACTTAATTCACTGTCTTCTATATACAGTCTTCAAGTTTATGGATGTACTGACAATATGAAATGTAAGAAGAAAAAAAAAGGGAGAAATTGTATGAAAGTGTCTTTCAATTCTGCTACAAACAACACTGCAGTTTTGGTCTCTGCTTCTTTGGATTACAAAGTTCCTAATGCTCCAAATTATTTTCCTCAAAATTATCTTCGCATGAATGTGTTGTTCCATTGACATGAAAAAGAAAATTTATGCACAGAAAATTAAGCACAGGTAGGAATATACGCAAAATCAGTGCACTATATAATTGTTTTTGGTCACTTGATAATATTAATGATTATTAATTCACACACAAGAGACCTGGTGTAACATAGCAGTGAAGCTGCAGAACAAGTCTCTCTTTCAAAGGTGTTGTCGCATTTATATAACCCTGTCATTTTTAACTATTTTTATGTAGTCTGAAATGTTCTACTATTTCATATTCTCTGGTTTTCTAGCCTTATAGTATTGTAAATGATAACAATGGATTTCCTTTATTCTGCTTTTGTTTTCCTGTGTATGAACTGAAGACCTTGAACTTCAAGTCCTTTAAGTGGTGCAGCAGAAAATTTGGAAAAACTCTTAGAAAAAAGTTAAATAACATAATTCTTGGTAAACAAATAATAGAAATTCATGTCCCCTGCAAATCATATTAAGATGCCTGCATAAAACAGATCAGACTTTATAGCAAAATTTCCCTGGACCTGAGAGGACAGTGTGAAGCTGTGTCAGGAGATATCACAGGATGTTAAGAAAATGTTCTTCTCCCAGAAGGTGGTAGGGCAGAGAAATTGGCTTCCCACGGAGCTAGTCACAGCCCTAAGCCTTCCAAAGTACAAGAAGTTTGTAAAATGCTCTCAGGTACACGGTGTGATGGGCTGTCCTGTGCAGGGCCAGGTGTTGGACTTTGATGACCCTTGTAGGACTCTTCCAACTCAAGATATTCTACGATCTCAAAGACCTCAGCTGAACCAATTTGTAATTATGCAGAAAATAAACAGTCCTGCCGTTTGCAGGGGACTTTAAAAACTTTCTCAAAGGTATCATGTGTCAGGAGAAATTCAAATGTGTCTTCAACTTGAGGCATCCAGCAGAGAGGTGAGAGATAATTTTCAAGACTCCTTGTATTCATTCTATTTTTTGAGTTGAGCAGTAGTTTGTTTATGAATCAAGGAAATTTCATCAGTAATTTTGTGTGAATCAGATGACATTTGGGTAGTCATCCACATGACAGAGACCATTTGATCCCAAAGGCTAACTGATATGGTGCAGGTCACATCTGCAGAACTAAATTTTTGTTTTGTTTTGTTTTTGGTACTGTAAGTTTGTGTTTAGGATCTTTTTTGAGACAGTGCTACTTGGTAGGAGTTGAAAGTACAGCAGGGGCTCTGGTGAGGATGGTAAGATAGTGGCTATAAGTTTCCTTTGACACAATTTTTTTTAACTATAGAACACGGAAAGGTATTGAAGAGAAACCCAAAGCTTCGGTTGAACACTACTCCATGGGCAAGTTTCTTTATTCTTGTCTAAATTCCAATCTGATCTATATTCCTAGAGAAGAATAGTAGGTAGACAGAATTTGTGGGTCAGGCTGATTAGTATAATCCTTAACTACTCCTTTTCTGCTCAATGAGAAAGTTTCTGAACAGCTTGTGAAGTAAGTTCTCTTGTAGTTGAGCAAATCCTGTGTCAGTGTATTTGACTGGCATTTAATTTTTTGGAGAAGTGTGCCCTAAATGCTGAATTCCTAAAATAACTGTTCTCTAATACCTGGAGCTCTGAATTTTCACCCTCACTCCAATGCTATATCTACCCTTGACCATTTCCAGTCTCATCCTCCAATGAACACGATACATTTACTGCTGCAAACACAGTCCTATTAACTCACCACATCTTGCAGAATTGATCAAGATGAATATACTGAAATTCACAGCTATTTCTGTCCATAGCACCATCCTCATCCTGGCCATATCTTTCCTTTGATTAGTATTGTTACTGTTGTGTAAATTTCCCAGTCCAAATCAGTCTGTTTGAGACTCATTTTGAAGCCCTGTAGACCTTGCTGTCTGAAGAAGTATAAAGAGATTGCTATCCAGATTCAAGGAACATTATATGCCAGAGGTGAAATTCATATATTAAGTTAGGTAGAGGTCACAGTGATGATGTAATCATCTTAAGTTCAGGGTTACCTTAATCTTGCAGTGTAGGGATAAGAAATTACGAATTGGTTTGCTGGTGTCTTTTTAATGCTTGTTTGATCTAGTCAGGATAGCTGTGTAAAAGATGAGAGTTAGAGGAGGGGTTTGGATGAGAAGGGCTATAGAACTTCATTAATTCCTAAATTCTTCAACTCTGATGACATCAGGAAAAGGGCTATTGCTGCCAGAAACTTAAGATCTCATTGTACTTATGAGAGCGGAAAATCCCACATAACTAAAATGCAATGCTTACAGAAATACATGAGCAGAAATATTCTGTTTAACTTCAGGTAATGATATTTTTCTAATGATTAAGACCAGCTTTAGCATTGGCTAGAGTGTCAAGATCCAGAAGAACAACATCTGAGGAACTTACTCTTTTCTGCAGAGCTCACAAAGCTGAGGCAAGTGTGATAAAGACAGAGGCCAGTGTTGTCCAGCACACTGCAGGTTGATCATGAAAATATGAGAATGGAGAATCTTTTCTTTCCAGTTAAAAAACTTCCCCCTATCTGAAGTTTTCTGGCTTTGTCCTGGTCACATTTTAGCAGAGGAGTTCTGTCACTCCAAGAGGGAATACTTCCACAGAAAGATTCGCTCTTTTAAAATCAAATTAATACAACCTTAGCATGTATTAATTTATCACAAAATTTACTCCTAAGCTTGAAAGAGGCAAATAATGGGTTTGTAAGTTGTTCTAAGACTGTATTCCATTTCAGTGGGAACTGGAGGCACTGAATGTCTTGCAGGATCAGTAGTTTAACATCTGTAAATGGGTTAGAAGTGAGCCAGGTAAACAGGTATCCTGTTAGTCAGGGGAACTTCAGCAACACTGAGCACTCCTAGGATGAGAACTGCGTTTTATGGAAGGAAGTCAGTCCCCTTGCTGAACCATTTTGCACAAGGCTGGACAAGACCTTCCTGAGAGCAAGAATCCTGCAACAAAACAAATGGAAAATGTTCCTTACCTTTTTCCTGCCTCCCAAGGAATGAAATATTGTTTGCTGGGTAAATGACTTGTCAGAGCAATTAGTGTATGAAAACTGTATAAGAAGGAAAGTACAGAAATGAAACTTGGCAAAGTTCTTTGGCCTGATCCAGCTGTTTGCATAAAAGATAGATTCCCAGAGTAGTATGAGCTCAAATCTTTTGACTGAAAACTTCACAGGTCCACAAATTGCTCATACAGATTTACTATTAAACTGCTTATTTATATGGTTTTATTTATGAGCAAATAGTTGATAGTACATTCATATAGAGATTAATAATTTAATTGTTAATACATGGTTTGATGTGTTTTATTTTTTGAAAGAACCTGTTTTACATGAGGTACTGAATGTATGAAATGGGAGTTACACTGTCACTCTTCCAAGCTGCATAACTCTGATGTGTGAAAAGGCTAATCTGATATGCACTCCAGTTATTTTTAATGCAAGCATTACAAATCTCTCAGAGGGAAGCCATTATACAGTATTTATGCAAAGCTATGTGAATACTCTCTTATCCCCCTGCAAGCTTTGCTTCCTTTTACTGGACATTATGTGGTGACAATAACCAGGCAGCACTCACTTGTGGAATTTACAGAGAGATTATGTAGTCCCTAAATTGAGTGGATCACAGGCAAGGCTTGGATTTTGCTAGGGAAATAAAGCAAAAAGTGTTTTCTCTTTTGTTCCCTCTGTAGTTGTTTAATATAAAATGCATTACTTTTGGTATTTAAATAAATTAACTGACAGCTGTAGGAGATCAGTTTTGTAACATTCAGCAAGGTATTTGATATTTGCAGCATAAAGGTCTTAGTAAAATATCCGGTAAAAACCTGAATTAAAAAAAGTGTGGTTCTTTGCAATCCGGGTTAAACAAGGTTCATGGGGGAAATGTAAAATCTTTTATTAGACCTGTTGATATAATTAGAAAAAAACAGGCAACTTCAAAGGCATGAAAACCTTCCAGCCTTTGAAATATGAGGCGTCAACCTCCAAAACTCCAGTTTTGGAAGCACTGGTTAGCTATGAGCACTAGTTAGCACTAGTGAAGAATAATTGCTCAGAACTCAACTAGAGACTGAGACAAAAGCTGATTAGTATCCATAGACTAAGATGCTCCAAGGGAATATCACAACAAGGGAAGAGCCCAGGTGGAGGTGAGGAAGAGGGAAATTATTTTTGATGATAAGTTTGTTTAGTTAGAAGTTTAAAGGGAAAGGGGGGAAGGTAAATCACAGACTGACAAAAAAGCAGAATATTTTTTGTGGTTTTGATTTTTAATGTTCAAGGCAGCTACAAATTGAGTTTCTGTAGGGCACAGTTGCACTGTAATACAGTTACCCTTTTCCTGTGCAACAATATATACAATGCGTATATAGCAAAAGAAGCATTTTTAAAAATCAGAAAAAGCTGTCATCTTTGATGTAGTTAAGGAAACAAGCTAAGCACATGTCATATTATGTACTCCCAGAGGTTATGGCTTTTTGGTATAGGCATTTCTACAGCCTAGGAGAATCAATGACACAGAGGATCACCAGGTTAAAAAAATATTTATCCATCAATTTTATTAAAAAGCTGTGCATGGGATGCATGCCAGATAGAATTTAGTCTTCCCTAGAGTCACTTAAGAAAAGTTTTGCAAAGTGTGGATAATGTCTAAAGGAGTTAGGGACTCTTGAAAAGATTTTTTTTCCCTCTGAGTAACTAACTCATCAATGACCATCAGATTTTATATGTGAGAAAAATAATAGTCATGTAAGTATTAAATTTAAAAGTGGTTTCTGTTTCCACACAGAAGAATTTTCACCTGAACTGAACTCTTGAACTGTTCTTTGTGACAGTAGGTAAAGAAACCTAGCTCAGAACGCTAGGTCAAAAGGGTACAATGACTAGATGGAAGTTATTTTTTATTTTGTGTATTGGCATTTGTATGGACAGTAAAATAGAGTTTTGCTGCCCACCCCCTCCCCAGTTTATTTTTTCACATCTACAAATTACAGAAATGTTGGCTTGTATGTATTTATCATTATCTGTTGTACTATCACAACACTGGTATTTTGAGGTGTATGCAAGAAGAGGGTGAAGATGTAATTTCATGTGGGCATGGAAGAGGGTTCAGCAGAAAGCTGTGTGTTTAAAGGAAGAAAGGATCATTCCTGAGAGATTGGCTCAGGAAGAAAGGATTTAAGCCTTAATCATGTTCACATTCTCCTCCTACAGAATTAATATTTTTTTCTGATGTATTGAAGTCAGAGTTTTCAGGAGAAAGGAGCAATAGCTGAGAATTGTCTGAATTTGAAGCTCAGCTGAATAATTCCCTCTCACTCTCTAGCAATGGAATGCTAAGCACAGATGGAGTGGTGATATACTGGGCTGGGGGAGCTGCCCAGACTGTTTGTTGTTCCAAGTATTTGATTTTGTGAATAGCAATAAAGCCTTTTTCATTGACCGCTGAAGGATTAATTTCTTGATTTAGCACTCAGAGGCAAAGAAGTCTAGAGAAAAAAAATATTGGATATGCATATAATGAATTGCAGTGTTTATAGTTTGTACAAGGCACAAACCCCATAATCTGCTGATTGCAGTTGAATTTGAGAAGGGCTAATTCATGAGCTTTGACATTCCAATTATTTTGTTATTAATACATTCTGCATCCACCCTGTGCTGCTGTTTTAGCATCACTTCAATGGCTCTGCTAAACAACACTAAAGGCAGACAATGGGAAAAACCATCTAACTGCATTTTCCTAAAGGAGAGTGTGGAAAATTTAATGAGAGTTTTATTTGATTTAAGGTGGCTGCTTTTCAAAGCAGAAATGCAGGGTGTTGTTAAATTATGTTGACAAAGGAAGGTAGAAAGTGAGCAGAAATTCTACTCCACTAAAATTTTAGGCTTGTTCAAAAAATAATTTTTTGCTTAGCATATTTATCGGTGGTCTGATACAAACAGCTTAATATTTCTAAGAAGTGTTGCATTCATTTTATTAATAAATTGTTTTTTTTCTTATTCTCCTTGTTGGATGGATTAAACTACAAAGATAATTTTCCAAGTCACATTGTCCTATAATAAGGGAAACAGTAAGAATGGAATAGTAAGAAGGGAAACAAATTTTAAGGAATACAGGTGATTACCTGAAAGTGCTTTTCAGGGAGTAAGTTCTTCCTTATTACAATGAAATTAGTACAGAAATACTACAATGATATGACTTTAATGTGACATATAGACTCTGTAATATGATAATTCCAGACCAGCATTTTTAGAGAGACCAAAACAGCCAAGGCAGTTAAAACCAGATAGGAGTTAAGACCACTCAACTGCCTGGATTTGCACAAGGTGAGGCAGTTAAAGAGAATACCTAATTCTCTTATGTGAAACTAAGCCCTTCTGGTGACATGATTCAGCCAATCTGCCTGTTTCCTTCTGGAGGCTTGATGCTCCCAGGCCCTGGAATGCTGTTCTGTGGCATTAGAGTGTACCAGGAGCAGGACCCTCATCTAATAGATCTGCAACCCCCTTAGGCAGGACTATTTCAATCCTGAATATGACCTGACTGAATCTAGATATTGTTTTCTCTGTTAGACAAGACTGAAAAGGGAAGAGATGATTTTAAAGAGATGATTTTAAACCACCCCTAACTCGCCCTATATCACTATCTGGTACATCAAGAAATAAATGGTGAAAACCACATTTTATACCTAACACCAACATTGAAGGCTGGAAGCCCTGGAGATCCAGATTTTCTCCTCTGACTAAAATAATGTAAGATATAAAACTTCAACAACAAATGATATAATTTTTAGTACTGCTGAAACTTCCCCTTGGTAGCATTAAATATGCACTATTTGTGGAAATTTCTATTCTGAACGGCTCAGAGTTCAAGATAAATATACAAATTAACCAAGTGGTAAAAAGGTAGAGTCCTTACTTTTGTTCTCTTAATAATAATATTCCTAAGCAAATTAGTGGCATATTTTTAAGTTGTTTTAAGCAATGAAATCAAGTGCTTGCTTTATTCTAAGGATGTTTTCTTAGTGCATGTAATGGTTACACAATTTTTCTGGGGTTAGTTCTCAAGAAAGTGATTTGATTTTTCTTCCATAGTTAATGTAACATTAGGATTGTTTATTTATAGTGGTGAAAGAATGTTCATATGGACAAATGTTTTCATTAACAGGAGCTATAAAGTAGACTTGTTCAGGACCATTGTAATGTGTTTAGTGGACATTTCAACAGATACTTGGGTTTTATTTTTGTTGCGGCTAATAAAAACCCTTCTTCTTGAAGAATTTTGTTAATAATATTTTAAGGCAAAGACAGATGACCCCATTTAGTGGAAGGAAAGAACTTTTTGTCTCTGGACATAATAAGGTAGTAGGAATCAAATCATTAATAACAACATTCATACATTTGCTACTGGACTATTCTGCCTGTGACTGACTGCAATAATCTCTGCATGTGACTGACTGCAATTTTCTGACATTTATGTGCATATTATATCAGAAGGACATTTTAGACTTTATTTGACTTCTTCAGAAACCAGAGACGGGGAAGTAATTTTCATAGCTTTCTGAAAAACAGCCTTTTTCAGCAGCTGCTCAGCCTGGGAATACTTCTCAAGTTGATAAGAATTTTAGCCCTGGTCTGAAAAAACCCTGCAGCCTTACAATTAACCAGAATTAATGCTAAACAGAAAACATGGTGTCATTTACAGATATTTTCTAGTCATCAAATAATAATATTTTCTTGAAGTAGATGTAATTATTAGTTGTAAGCTTCTGTGGTATTTTAATATAAGTAGAATGATGAATATTTCCTTACTATATTAAAATTGGCTATTTTTAAATGCAAGAAATTAATATTTTTCAGATCTCAATTTTAAAATCTACAGAACAAAGTATAATTAATTTGTACCAATTTTGATAAGTGCCATCCAAATTGAAAAAAGAAATTATGGAACCACTCATGCAGCACAGAACTTCCAATCAATAGCATAAGAAAAACTGATATAGTTTATGATAAGTCAATAGTTAAATGCTTCTAAACTGCCTTGCAGTTTAGCCAGCCCAGTGATATTGATGCCTTAAGTTTTAGCTTTCATATTTTTTAGATTCTGTGCTCTTTCAGTGGATAGTTTTAGGTTTCATATTAAGTGCTACTAAGCTCTCTTCACAGAGTAGATATACAAAACAATTCCTTCTCTAGCATAATACTGAAGATAACTCTCAAGCCCAAGAACAAAGACAACGGTGAAGTGAGAAGAAAAACAAGGAGGATGGAGCTTCATAACCTGATGCTATGGTTGGACCACTAACTCTAATATGCTAATGAAAGTGTGAGACCTTGTGATCATTTTGTTACCATTTTGGGGTGCATCTTGGGTGTGCTCTGGATGGACTCTTGTGTGGCCCAGGTGTACCCATTGAAGCCTTTTAATAAATACCTACTTTATGCTTTTGCTCTGTCTAGTCTCTGTTCCAGGTCAGCCTCGAGAAGGCATCAATACTACACTCTCTTTTAGGCAGCTGAAGTAGCCCATGTTCCCCATCAGCTGCAAAGCCCTTGGCAGGACACTTCTTGCTGTGCAGCCCAGACACCCCACACCATGCTGGGACCGATGAACTCCCAAATGGGAGAGACAGGAGAGAGCTGGCAGCAGTGCTACCCCAACTCATGGAACTGGGGGGCTTCACATTGCCTGGTGTTTCTTAGGTGAGGATGTGGTTTCCTCCCTGCTCTTCTGCTTCCATTACCCTGGCACTTGAGAAAGATAAACCTTTTCTAACATGACAGGACTTCTTCCAGGATTGGTGAATTGCATCCTGGTTAAGTTTGGCATGTTTTTGACATAGGGTGCAGACAGGTGCATAGGTACCCAGATTGAAAATCTGCGTCTAGATAATTACAAGAAATAGTTAAGTCTCTGATGACAGTTTTCCCCTGTGGGTGCTGAATTGTCTTCTCCACTGAATAGAAGGTCTTGACTTTAGAAAGAATGAAATATGTTGAGTTGTGTTTTATTCTGAATTTCCATCTCTCTTAAGATGTATACCTGGAGATAGAGTAGGTGGGTTTCAAATATCCACTTTTGGTTGAATAAGAAACTCAGCTAAAGAATACCACTTGAGGAAAAAATGCTTTAACAGGAGAAATTAAGAAAAACTTTTAATTAGTTTTACTAGTTATCAAGCCTGTTACATGCAGTTTAGAAGATGAAATAAAATGCTGTCTGTTAATGTTCAAATGAAAGCATGGAATCTGTTAGAAGAAAGACTTGCAAATCATTACTCACAGTGGAAAAGATAATGCTTTATACATTTAAAAAAATAAGTTTCCCAGATTCCTTTCAAACTAGTTCTTAGCCAGACCTAGATGTATTTTTTCATCATTAAAATGAAGGCATATAGTTTTATGGAAATGAATTTTTAAAAGAAATTGAATATACTTCTGTACAAAATGAGTTTCCTCTTTGGATTATGTTGTTAATTATGAGTCTCAAAGCAGCTAGATATAAAAGTTCCTTTACAAACTAACGATTAACTATGCACTTGGTAAATAGCAGGCTTACAATTATCCAAAGAAAAAGACATTTTCTGCGAAAACTTTACATTTGTTGGGTAGATTGAGACATGCTGCCTTAAGCCCATGATCTTGCCTGATGTTCCCTAGATCCCAGTTCTTCAAAAAGGTTTGTACTGTAGGAAATTTCCCTGAAGTCTCATATAGTAGAAGCTGTACCTCAGCCTAGAAATACTCAGCATAAAGTGCTAGTTTTCTGAAAGTCAGTGACAAAGCTTCTACTGGATATCGAGTGGCCTGGATTTTAACAAAGTTTCATTAGTGACTCCCATTTTCTTCATAAAGCATCACCACCAAATATGTATGAAGATTGGGAATTTTAGTAGGAAACAAAGAATGTGAAATTGTTGTGTCTCTGGGAGAATGAAAGACAAAGTCATTTAAAACTTCAATATGATTGGGCAGAAAACCACAATATACTTCAATCCACAGTAAAACTGCAATTTTCTATATATCTTCTTCTTGGGCGATGTGGTGGAGTGGTTGGTGGATGGGCAATTGGATTTTTACTTCTTGTTTAATGGAATTAAGATGTTCTGCACATTTGTGCATACTCTGTTCTTTGCTAGCAAACAAATTAGAGGCCTGACAGACTCCTATTGAGCTAGTACAGTAGAAAAACCTCCTCATTTGTTACCTTATTGAAAAAGAAGGTCTCTGGTATGCAAAGAGTAGGCAGAAAAAAGCCCTGAAGCACAAAGAAATTAAGAAATGAATACGTGACAGTTGCACCTAATTCCCTGAACTGATGGGTTTCTGTCCAGTAAGTTGCAGCTCTGTTCAAGCAGAAATTTTGTCATTTTGGAAATGTAGTTCAGAGGTGGCGACTGCCAATATTCTGGCAACAATGGAAATTTGAGGTACTGAGTTTTTCCATGTCTTGAGATCGACTTGGAGAAAAGACTTGCAGAAGATGCACCGTGCTATCTTTTACTGAGACTTGCTGACTGAGATAAATAAGGAAATAGAGATTGACAGCATTTGCTACCAGCAGACTTCTCCAGTTTCCAGTGTCTGGAAAAGAAAATCAATCTGAGGATTGGAAAGAGAAAATGAAGCAATTAATGGGTAAATTGATTTCAACTGATCTACTTTGAAACGTAGCTATCTCTTCTCAGACTTGGGAAGAGCTATGTTGCAGCTCACAGTTTACATTGATGTGTTTATTCACTATATTTATAAGTAAAGAAAGTACATAAATATGATATAAAAAAAAGTAATTCTATTTTATTTTTCTTATTTTTTATTTTTTGCACTTTTTTACATGATAAGTGCAATAAATTCCAAATCTCAGTGCTGCCAAAATGTCTGTGTACTTGTTCTAAAAAGAAGACTGCTGTGGTATTGTTCTGCAGTGATATGGAAACTCACAGAAAGACCATATAGTCAGCTTGAGAAGAGATAACTTAAAATCAAATATTTTTAACAAATACGTATTTTTGACAATATGAGATCTAATCTGATGTAATGAATCTTGGTGCTCCTCTAATAGTAAGTGTTTACTTTCTGTACTAAACTGTTGTTTCACTAAAATAAATAAGCCTGAGGATTTCTTTCAGCTTATCTTCCATAGAATTCAAAATACTTTTATGTTAACTCACAGTGAGGGTCAGCTAAAAAATTCCTCTGGGAAAAGAAAAGGAATTTCTTGACAGCTTATGTTGACTTGTGAATGTCTATCTTGAGATCCAAATCAAGTCCAAACTGTCTAGAGTCCATAATTAAGTCTGTCAGAGCCTGATGAAGCTTCAATAATTGTCCCCAATGGCTCCTATTAGTTACAGCACTGCTGAATATACTTGTTCACAATGAGATGCCACTTTGTCTGTAGATAGAGGTTAACAAGAACACTTTGTGGTTGAAAGTTAATTCTTTAACCTTCCCTGCCATAATCTTCCCTGCTATATATAAAAATCTGCTGCATTTGGCAATGATAGTTTTAGAAGTGAAAGGATAAAAATGGTGGTTATAATAGTCATATATTTCATTTCATGGTTAGTTATGAGTTTGCAATGAGGGAAAGGGATATCTTCACAGAGCCTGCTTATAGCAGAACTGCTTGTCAAATATGTTACAAAGGCTGTGTTTTGATTCTGTGGATTTTTAAAAAAATTGTGATATGGAAGATCATTGTCATTATATCTTTAATGCTGTAAGAATGACTGCCCTTTTTGTGTTATAACAAACCTGCAGAAACTTCTAGACCCATTGAAAAAAGCTTTTGTGTAAATATATATATATATGTAATTTTCCCTCACTTTTTTCCCTCACTTTTAATTTTCTCATGGATCAGGAATTGTAGTGGTCGTTCCATCTGGTGCTATCCTTGTTAGTGTAAGTCTGCATTTGCCATGAGGGCATAGGAATACTGTTCTTGCCAATTCTGTGATATTATGGGTTGAGTTTGGTGCAGATAAGGAGTGGTTAAACTACAGGAATGCTCAGTTATGAGAAGGTAAGGGCCTGTAATGCCCATGGGTGTCCTGTTCATGTGATAAATAGATGTCCATGGTTGTCTGTGCAGCATCCTACCATGTGAAATATGGATAGAGATGGTGCTCCAGACTGGGGTGTCCATACTGGCACCTAAGAAAGCAATGCCTATGTGTGCAACCTTTTGAGTAAATGTCCTAGATGAAAATAAAAAGATCTGGGACACAGCCTGGAGATGGGAGAAATCACATTGTACACACTGAAGATACATCTGATGAGAAAATTGTTCTTTTGCCATGGGTTGTTTTTTCTCATGCCTTTTCAAGTCTGGAAAAGTGGAAATGAGAACTTGTAAGTGATACCTTTTTTTTTCCCCGTAGATTGTTTTTAAGCAAGATCATTTAGAGAGCTTCTTTACTGTGTGCCCTCTGCAAACCATTCTGTTTATCCATCTGTGAGGGTGTGATAAATGTCAACAGAGAAGCAAAATAAGTGAAGAAAAGTGGGAAAGCAAAAATCTCTTAGAGGTTCCTTAAGCCAGGTTTCCTACCAAAGACAACATATTATGAAAATAATCTTATATTTGGATAAATTTTGGTAAATTAAATCTAAAAGAATTCTGATGACATATGAATTCTGTTTGCAAACTGGAATTGATCAATAAATGGAATTATTTTCTTCTACTGTTGATGGGTCCAGAATAGAGTGTTCCTCACTGAAATAAGTCAAATATGGGCATGAAAATTTGTTATACACAGAGATGCATGACATCATCTTAGTGTGCAAGGTGCTGAGAGACTGCTGTTGGAAGATGTTTTAATGAATTTTCTTGTTTTTATTCCCACAGTGTCTTCCATCCAGCAAAAGGGACCTGTTCCAGTTTTAAGCAGGTGATGGAGGGTGCAGAATTGCAGTGTCTCAACTCAGCTAACATACTTTTCACCTGGTTTAGGGAATACCTAAGGCTGATAGTTGTCTGTCTGAAGTTCAAATGGTAACAAAGACATTTTCACAAAGGCAATGATAATAATAATAATCCAGATTTAATTTTGAAAGGCCAACAGTTATGGCTGATCAAGAAAATGAACTGACACTACATATGCTGACGACTACCCTGTTCAAAACCCACCTGTCAGAATAGGCCAGCTAATTTGTGATACTGAACTCAACCTCGTCTGCCTTGAGGATTAATGTGGGAAGGAGTGAAACAAACCTGTAGCCATCTACACCCCCACCTTTTCATGGATGAACAATGGGTTTAGGTGCCTGGCTCCCATCAGCCCTGTTTCATACACTCTGCAGAGGGTGATGATGACCTTTGCTTCAGCATGTGCATGGTAAGTCTGAGACATTGCACAATGATGAACTCACTGTCTAGCCACTGTACAGCTCTTATGCATGTATTTGTCTCAGAAATCCCAGACAGAAATATGAGCCCCCAGGGATGTAAATCACCATTTTCTCATTGAATCCTAGGGCTGATGAAGCTCAGGTTGGCTTCAAGCCTGTACAAGAACAATGGAGATATTTGAGCTATGGTTTTAAACAAATCTCTAATATCTTCAGATTGTGGAGATTTAAGGTGTGGAAAAGACATGAGCAAAAGAGGTGAACATATGATCGATTTTTATATTCATAAATATTTTTTGTGTTCCTATTTCTTGAAATAGGAAATACCTTATATTGCCATATCTTAGCATGGAGTTCATCTTAAATGTTGAACTGCTAGTATTTCTAGGTAGGCAGTCTTTTTCCTGTCTCATTTTAGTTTGGTAAACCAGGACACATTTTTTTATTTTATCTCCAAATCACAAGTCTTCGTGATGAGATTCTTTCTCAAGCAGAAAGATACCCATCCCCACGTTGGCATGTTTCCAAATGCAGTGCCTGTCAGCCTGCAAAAAAGAAGCCAACAATTCCTTTCCATCTCAGAGCACTTTACTCAATGTGCTCAGTGCATCCTTATAGTGACTGAAGATGGGTGAAAATGGCTCTTGTTGGTCTGCTTTGTTTGCTGTGAAACAGCTGTACTGCCAACAACTTGTTTTCCTAAACATCGTCTTTCTTTTTTCCCCCTGTGACTGTGTTTTTATTTTAAGGAAATATTTTTTGTTCAGTATTCAGAAACATCAGAACTGAATATAAAACTATAGGTTTGCTTCCAAGTCATGAAAATATATGCTGTAATAAATTTCATCTCTCATTCTTCTCAAAGAAATAGTTCATACCATTTAAGGGAGACCAAAGGAAAGAACCATTAGTGCAATTTCAGTAGAAGTTTTATTCCACATAGAAGCAATGTGGGGAAAAAACAAAGTTCAGTACCCAGGATGCTCTCTCTTCCACCGCTCTGCCTGTGGGTGATGTTTGCCTAATGATTATAACAATCATATGAGTTCTGCTTCAAAACTGCTCTACATGAGCTAGAGCTGAGTACTAGCATGGAAATGAATGATAGTGGGAAAAGTATTAACAAGATTCAAAGTTATGAATCAAACAACTGTGGTTCAGTGCCATCTTCTCTTTTACCCAAATAGGCACTACTTCTCAGCAGCTAAGGAAACCTGCACGGGAGTTCTCTCCACCTGAAAATGGTCAGTAGGAAAAAGCAAGAAAAAGCGAAGTTTTTCATCTCAGCCCATTTGAGTGTCTTGCTCATGGTGATTGTATTCAGCTACTATAGCTCTTTTCCTTCTATATGTTACCAGCTTTAGGAACATGAAACATCTAGCAGATGCAAATCAAAGATGAATTTTTCTTGCAATACTTATTTTTTTCTCATAGAAATTGTCATGTACTCTTACAGGGGATTTTTCCTGGTACTGGGGAAGCAGGTACTCAGGTTGGTGCAGATCAGCTACATGTTTAACTGCTCATGTTCAGGACTTGAATGCCTGCCCACAGAACAGAGACCAACAAGATGGAATGTAGAAAGGGAAGAGGAGCCCAAGCCATAGGACAGGCTATGCTGCCCCATACTCAAATAGTCAGCTGGCTGTGGCTTCCTGCCACTTGCCTTAATCAAGCTATGAAACTTTGGTTTTTACCACATGTAATGGGCTGGCAGAGCAATTTGCTCAGTAATTTAAACCATGTGTGTAACTAAGGCTTAAAGCTATGGGGAGAGAGAATTGGCCTTTGTGCTGTTTATAAGGTGCCACAACCATCCATAGCTTTAAAATGATATTTGTTTTCTTATTCCTGGTGCTCAGCTCTGGTCATTGTTCCTTCTACAGGTTGTGTGACACTCCAGAGCTCCTGGAGAGAGGAGGTTGGAACTAGTTGATATTCAAGGTCCCCTTCCAACCCATACCATTCTATAATTCTATAATACATGTTCTGACTTTAGTTAAGATTCACATTGTCACTTCCCATTGCAAGATTTTGTTTTCAGTTATGTTTCTGTAAGTCTACGTATATTTCAGAGTCAGGTTTGCATTACCTGAATGGTAATGGTTGAAAGGTAAAGGTTGAGAAATTAGTCAAAACCAACCCAATCATTTTAGAAAACAAACAAGCAAACAAAAAAAGATGGGCATAAAATACTGTTTGTTTATAGTAAGGGTGTTTAGATGAAAGACATTTGTTTATGTCCTTCAAGGTAGAAAATGGAGGAGTGGTTCATGATCTTTTGTTGCCAGATGAAACTGCTTAAATGGGCAAAATCTCAGTATTTAAATTTAAAAGCTTCAGTAGAAACATTTGCCACATGTGAGAAAAGAAGATCAAGGTCTCTCAACTAGGAAGCCAACCATTAAGTCACTGCAAGTCTTCTCTTACAATATGAATTCATCCACTCACAAAGGCCAGAAAACAAACAAAAGAAAATTTAAAAAATTTTAAAAAAAGAAAAGAAAAAGAAACAATGTCCAGTGTTAGTAAAGTGCCTTTTTTTTTCCCCAAAAACCCTGAGTGGGTTAGACAGTGGGTTATTAGAAAAAAAAAAAAAAAAAAACAAGCAAGCGTACAAGCCTGAAAACCTCTGGATAATAATAATATTCACAGCATTTATTCTTAGGGTTCTCTTCATCCTGTGCACAGAAAAAGGCAGACATCCCTAGGGAGAAGAGGATGGAAACTTGTATTTAAATACAGAATTGCATCTGAGGACTGAATCACAGCATGCAAAAAAAATATGCCCTGACAAGCCATATATTTCAATTCTTTATTTCTTCATTACAAGCAACTTGAAGAGTTAGTAAAAACAAGTATGCTTTTACATATTGTCTGACACTCTACTCAATATCCATTTTTGGGGTGTATATTGAATTCCTCTAGAAAATACAGCACAAGTTACAGTACCATTTTCCCACCTCATTTTGAATATATAATTTTCCATTAGTTCATTAATAGTGCATACACAGATGACTCTGCTCCGTTCATCCTCCTCTTCTTTTTTTTTTCTCAGCTTGAAATTAGTAAAGTTTAAAATATTTTTCCTGCCAAATTAGGTTTATTACATACTGATAAGACACATTAAAGCAGTTAAGCTTTTTTTTAATGTTCCTTATACATATCTCAGCATAGCAATGAATTTAATGACTTTGGTTTTGGGCAGGAAGGACTAAGTAACAGGAAATAATCTATATTTCCTGACTCCAAGTATCAAGCAAATAATATATACTGCTAATTTCCCTATTGCAGATACGATATTTTTTGTAGAAATAAGAAATTAAGAAAATTAAAAATGTCTTCTTTTCTGATTTTAATATGTTTTACTGATATAAAATTTTATCATGTTGGATCAGTGTTTAGGAATGGGGAATAGAAAGATAAAAAACTGCAGCTTACAGATAAGCAAGAAAAACAAGCAAGCTATTCAGCATAGGAATACTTTGTCTTCTTAATGGATTTCTGCTGATTGTACAACTTCATCTGAAGAACATTAATGAAGGAACAGTGTGATACATATGTCTGGTGAGACTCAAGCAATATAACAAATTACTTTATAGGTGACATTTTATGCGTTTTAAACAATATTTTTTGTTTGTTGTTGCCTTAAGCTTGTTCAATGTGCTCTGTTTACATTTGACTTGTTTTTCTTGTGTGTCTCTGATAATAGAGGTTCATTCAAATAGAAAGTAGTGAAGATGCCAAATCTTGCAATAAAAGAGAGTTTAGAAACAAAGTTTTAATCCAAGGCAGACAGGTCCTCACTTTTTCCAGCACTGAATTCCAAATGGTTCCTGCTTATTTCTGGGTATAAGAATCACAGGCAATTTTAACTCTGCCACAGGGTAATTACAATTTTGTGCTATATCTGTCCTAACCTGGTGCACTGGGAGGAAAGTTTGACTGCAAGCACTGTAAACCATTTAACTGGAGGATGGCATCACTGTGACAGGACTGGACAAATGGCCATGACTAAATTTAAGACATTTGCAAGCAGCTGTACTTATTTATTGAGTTTATTCATTTTTTCTGTTACCCCTTAAACCCAAGTAAATCCAGCCAATTTCCATTGCTTTTCAGTCCTTCTCCTGTTCCTTGTAATGGTGTACCCTGCAGAATGAGGCTAAGTTCAGTCAGATGTGCAGGGCTGGTGCTGCCAAACCTTCATCAGGCTCAACACAGGGCTTCCCCTTTGCTCTGTGGGGAGTTGGAGAGTGACGAAATAGGGACGAATTCCTTGCTGCACTTCGCCCCAGCAAAACCATGCCAGAAGCTTATATGTAACCCCTTATGTGGGAGAAGGACTCTTCTCATTCATAAAACTTTTCCCAGCTTTATTCCAGGCAGCATTATAATGTACAGCACTAGAAAGATCATTTCAGCAGCCTGTAATATATTTGCACTCAAACATCTTGCCTGCAGCCTTACACCTCTACTCCACTGAGCACATTTCCGCCTGCAGGAAGACCCGTGGAATTTTGTTTGCAGTTTGTTGGTGGGGAAATTGCACGAGAGTCAAACATTTCTCACTTCTTGGTTTCAATAACACTGTTATCCTGCTGTCTGCTGTGAAGGGTTTTTAAGTGGAGTGTTTACCATTAGAGCCTCTTCATGTAAATTATTTACTATTGACAGTGATAGCTAGTAGGGAACATTTTTGTGGGATATAGATTTATAATTACACTGTTAGTTTAAGGATTAAAGAGTTTTTTTGATGGCTTACAGAGAGCATGTTTTTGGTTTTGAAACTGTATGAGATGTATGAGAAATCTGAACTATCATGTTGTCTCTGGCTCAGGAGAGGCAATGTGGAATGAATAATAAAAAAAAGGGCAAAGAATTATTTTCTCTGAAAGCACTTTAATCTGAATCCATGGACAGATGGCCAAAGCAAAAATTGTTGTGTTATTTTGAAAGCTTTGTGTGGCTGCCTGGAAGCTATTGTCCCTGCAGCAGGGCAGGCAGGGGGAGCTGAGCAAATTCTCCTAGTGAGCTTCTCTGAGAAGTCAGCCAGATTCAATCAGGAGCCAAAGCACAGTAACTTAAAAGCATAGCAAAAATACCTTCAACACATGCATTTTCCTGACACCCTGAATTTACTATGTACATAGCAGATGGAATATTCACATAAATGTGGCCAGGGATGGGAAAATGTTTGCCAGTGCAAAGGCACAGCTCCATGGGCTCCATGTGCAGGGTGTCTGTGGGACCTGGGCCCCAGTGGAAGCTGCTGAGGAAAGGCCAGAGCAAGGGATTCTGCTCGGAGGGGCTTTGGCACCCAGATGGGGAACAGTGCTGCCAGGCTCAGCTCCTTCACCAGAGAGTGTTTGCTTTGCTTTTGGCTGGCCCTGACTATGATCAGAGAGATATTTGCCTAGAGTGCATATCTATATGTGTTAAAAGCCACGTGAAACTTTTATAAAAAGTTTTGACTCTAGCCTTGGGTCTGAGTATCCAAATGAAGACTGTGAATAAGGAAGGTCTTAGTGACAGTGGAAGAAAGATTTAAAATACACAACTCTGTTAGGTCCTTCTAAATTTATTCTCTCTATTGCTTGCAATACTTCAAAATTATGTATTTTTATATTTGTTTGGTACATTATGACCAGATGAAATGGTTCAAAATAACCTTAGAAGGACTGCTTAATACTGTCTAGCACAGGGTGGATATGTATTGAAACAACCAGTCTGAAAGTGACTGGCTTCTAAAAGTCAAAAAAAATCAGCTGTTCTCTGAATCAAAGTGCAAATCCTAATTTCTATTTTACTCCCTAATTGAAACAGCCAAGGGTAATGGGTGTAAAAGTGATTTTGGATTCAACAATTGGAATATTCCTTGTTTTGGAAACCAGTGCAACTATGAAAAAAAGAATTTCAGAACACCACAATCCAGAAAACATGAAATTGCCTTAGGAGAAAGTCACTGTGCCAGAACTGTATTGCATTAACTTACAAACAATTTGTTGTTGTGTATAATGAAAATGACTGACGGTCTCTAGCCACAAGTGGGTGTAATGCAGCCACCAATGCCACAGCCTGGCAGTGATGGGCTCTGCTACAAGAAGCTCCACTCCTTGCTCAGGTAAAGCATCTGCTGGCACAGCTGCCATGTGCTGATTGCTAACCCATAGCTAACCTGGCTGTTAAATTTCACAGAAAATAATAATTTTCCCAGCTATGATAAAATGCTTCTGAGAAATCAGAGAATCATAGAATATGCTGAGTTGGGAGGGACCCACAAGGATCACTGAGTCCAGCTTGGCCCTGCACAGGGCACTCCAAGAATCACATCATGGGCCTGAACTCTGGAGGTTTCATCAGGTTTGGTGCTGTGAGCTTCTCCCTGGGGAATCTGTTCCAGTGCTCAACCACCCTCTGGGGGAAGAACCTTTTCCTAATATCCAGCCCAAACCTCCCCTGACGCAACCTCAGGCCATTCCCTCAGGTCCTGTCAGGTCACCACAGAGAACGGATCAGTGCCTACCACTCTTATTCTCCACATGAGGAAGTTGTAGATGCCATGAAGTCTCCCCTCAGTCTCCTTCAGGCTGAACAGACTAAGTGACCTCAGTCACTCCTCACGCAGCTTCCCCTCAAGGCCCTTCACCATCCTCATGGCCCTCCTTTGGACACTCTCTAACAGCTTAGTATCTTTCTTATATTGCAGTGAAAATGCCAGATCAAAATCTCTGACCAATTAAACTTGTCTGCAAACCTTGTTTTTCAAAGTGACATAAAATAATGGACTTCCTCTATTTTTGTACAAATGACTAAAGCACATGTCATCAAATTGTTGAGTTGATTTTAAGTAAATCCATTTTTAATATTATTTGTATTGTACAATGGCTTTCACAGTGAGCTGAGTGAAAAACACACATGAAATGTGTGTTTTTGTTTAAATATTCAGATAAATCAAGAATCCATTTTCCTAGGATGCTGTCTCAGGGCAGAAAGAAATGTGGCATCTGAATTATAAACCCTTAGTAATTTACAGTAAAGATATTGATACAGCAGGAAATGTAATGCTGTGACCAATTTTGTTGTAATATAAAGATTCTGTTTTCCCTTTTTATTTTGTTTTTTTCTCCTTAACAGCTTGTTATAAGCTTTAACTAATGCATTTGAAATAAGCCACATTAACCTTTTGTTCTTGCTCTTCCAGAAAGAGAATTCCACAGGCACAATGAAAACTTGCTAATCAAAACAAGATTGTGAACTGAGAAAATAATCATAAGATTGTCACAAGCATTGCCTAACTCAGTTCTGGTAAGTTTGCATCTAATTCACTGGTTTTTCCCAGAATGTACTGCACTTATGAAGGTATTAGTAAAAAAATGCCCCAAAAGATACTAGAGTAAAGAGGATGATAGCAGGTTTGTGTTTATAATATGCCATAAAGCAGAAAGGCAGAGCGGGTGCTGTTTTCGGGATAAACACATAGAAATATACTTTGCAGACATTATATCTGCATAGTGCATTGACAACAGCAGATTGGAGTGATTCCACATCCTGGGTTGCTTTTTATAGGATTAGATCTACCAAGGAACTGAGCAGATTTTCTGTGATTCAGTGGAAAATCTCATTTAGTTATTGGTGATCTAGTTTTGATGTCTCTGGCACTGCCTTGACAGCAAATTTACAAAGAATGAAGTCTCTAGGGTCCTCATGCCAATAAAGCAGTTTACTATCATTATGCACAGGGCCTTTTCCTGTTGCAAACACTATCCTAGTAAAAATGCTACAGAGACAATTGTCTCTGTTTTATAAAAAAGTTCTGATTGCCTTGATGTAGAAAGTCCTTGAAGTTCTTATAGCTGATCTCAAAACCCCTGCTATTTAATACTACAGCCCAAAAACTACTGCACACAGGGTGGACAGTAATTTCTTGTAGCATGAGATAATGCTGATATTGGGATAAAATGGAGAAAATTGTGGCTGATGGAATTTTGAAAACCACAGTTCATGCAATCTGTCTCTGCAGAGAATTGGGATCTGCTGAGCCACTCACCAGGATGCTGGGCAGCCTGCCTATTCTGCAGCTACTGTGGAAGTAAAGAGAGTTGAAAGTGCTCAGGGCTTCATGACCAGAGTATTAATCAGTGAAAAATGGTTGATGCAGAGAAACTTCATCTCTGCATATAATTAGCTGGCATTCAAGTTGCTCCCTCTGTGGGATTAGTTTTAGACTCCACCAAGGCAGCTGAGCTGGGCATGGTAATTCAGAACAGTTGCATGTGCAGATAGTAGCTCTTGTATTCTGGCTTGAGTCTTGAAAGCAGTACAACAGTGTTGGCTATAAATAATACAGCAGGGGATATGCAGGCAATGCTGTTTTCAATACTCATATTAATCCATTACAAGTTTGCTTTGGTATCTCTCCCTGACACAGCTTTATGCTGCTTAGACTTGCCCTTCATGTGCAGGCAGTGAAGCTCATTGGTTTTTCTGCGCTCAGGCAACATGTGGCTCTAGAGTCACAGCTGTGTCTGCGAGGGGAAAGAACAGATGGGCTGAAAGTGAGCATGCCATGTTCAAAATGACAATTAAAATTTTATATTACTTCTTAAAGACTACAAATCTAAAGGAAAAAAACCAAAAAACTCAGTGTTTTGTTCAGATGATCATATAAAATGAAGATTGGGGCATGGTTTTCCTGAAAGGCACTGGAAGGAGAGTGCTGACATGGAACAGTAGAGAGGAACAGAAAATTTTGAAATACTGAAAACACTTTTTATCATGATAGTATTAGATAGAAAATACTCAGTTTTGGGGTTACAGGCACACTATGTTCATTTAAACATTGTCTGTGGACTGCCCAAGGAGCCTTGACTGTGCTTAGAGACCTGAACCATTAAAGGAACAGTCTTCTAACTCCCATGGCAGGTGAGATGTGAATGACTGAACACAAGGCTAATAAACACTTGCATTGTGCCCCTATAGTTGCCACAGTGATAAATTCTTGTTATTGTTCTCAGATTTCTGATAAATTACAAACAAGGAAGTCACAGTGATGCCAAGAGGGAGCATTTCTGTACATCTAAATTTTATTGTCTCTTTTATGTTATATTGTGCCTGATTTGTGGAACTCAAAGTAGGATAAGTCACAAGTGAATACGTGCATACCCATATGCTCACATATATTAAAGTAATTCTTTACAGTTGGTCAAAAATCCTCTGATTTCTATAAAAAACCCTGCAGTTGCATGTGCATTGTGTCAGTGGCATTATGAAAAAATATAACAATACTAAAAAGAAAGGTATGTCTTTGCCTGATTTATATCCAATGCAAGAAGAGATAATGGTGACAACAGTCATGTATGAGGTTGGGTGAAACTTGAAAGAATGACTAATGCAAATTTTTTGATCAGGCACATCTATTTCATTAAAATCTTCAATTTTTTTTTTTTTTCCTTTTTCAGCCAAGCATTGCAAATCACTTATTTCTACTCAGAAGACTCTTTGCAGTCAATAACATCTTGTGGGAACATCTTTTCAGGGAGTTTGACACTTGAAGAAAAATAAGGGTGGAAGTAGGTAGGTCTGTGGGTTTTCAGGCTGCCTAGAAACTTGCTGGTAGCAGGGGAATGCTCCACAGACGGAATGAAATCACAGGATTGTATCCTGAGGCTTACAGGGTCAGTGACTCTGTGTAGGCCTCTTAATACATCTGCATTATAAGCTTTTCCTTTTTCATATTAATGTTTTTGAAAGTGTTCCTGATCTGTATTTGCATATGGATGCCAGATGATGATGCATTAAATCTGCAAGCTGAGCTGAGCACAAAAACATGCTCAAATGAAGCAGGGAAATATTGCTGTGTCAAAGCAACAGAAAAAATTACATATGCAAAATTTACCTAGCAAGTAGCTGGAAAGGAGCCATCTCTTGAGTATTGCAGCAATGGCAACAATTAGCATCTAAGTAAACCAGGAAAATGTGTGATTGACAAAGAATACAAAAAAAAGTAATAGGACAGATCTATAAAAGTACCTAAAATCTATCTAGCACTGGAAATCAATTATGTAATGGATTTTGTCTAGAACCAAGTAATTAATATTGTCTGATAAATCTATTTAAAAAAAAAAAAAAAAAAGAAAAAAAGCAGCTGGAACAAGTAACTCGCCTTTTTTCTCAGATCACCTGAAACTTAAAGATTCTATGCAGGCCTTCTGATGTTATAATACATGTGATGTGCCACATTTGATTCTGCTGTAACTGGTCATCCTTAAAGAGCTATTTCTAAAGTGTGTGATATCACTTCCCGTACACTGCATTGCTTTAAACATCAGTGTGGAATGACTAGATCATAGTGTGCTAGAAATGGGATTTCCATTTGGGACACCAAATAAGACTTATCTGAAAATATGTTTCCTGATTCTGCAAGGTTTTTGATAATAATTGCAATAGGAGACATAATTTTTTGTCTTCTTCATAGACAGAGATGAGAGTACAATGGACCTTTCTATTTTTGAAGAAAAAGTTTGAAATTACCTTTAATGCTTAATTCTGTGAAGTCTGATTTGGCAAGATCTAGCTTGAATATCTTCAAAACTTGAATACCAGAGAATGCAAGCACTTTTTGCATTGTGAGGGAACAAACTTCCTTAAGTATTAGTGAAATTGCAGGATGTTGGAAAAATCTATGGCATATCACAGATCTTGGCTCTGTAAAAGCTCTCTTTCTCTCTCTGGGTTCCAAATTCAAAGCAGAAGAAATCAGGACATGGAAAAAGGGAAGCAGGCGTCATTTTTATATGTCCTTCCACTCATGACTGTACATTTTCTCAGACCATAAAGTTTGTGTTGTACATTATTCTTTCTTTGGGCCTGAATCTCTCCCTTTTATGTGTGAGATATTTCTCTTGGTAAATGTAAGCTCACTGGAACTAAAATGGATTTAAATTGCTACAAAGTTCTAAGGGAATGACACTTTCTACTGAATAACTTTTTCAGCCTTACATAACAACCATCTGAAAGTCAAAGTTGTGCCCCTTCCCAAGGACATAGTTTCAAAGCTGCCACCTATGATTGTTATGCAAGCAAAGGAACTAATCAGATAGATAGTGTTCATCATTTAATTTCATACTTGTTCTACAAGCTTAAGCACAGGAAACCTGTGAGAGATTTATTTCATTGCTCACTCATATCTTTACTGCACAGCATAAAGATAAATGTCTACAAAGAGATCTTTGAATTCTTTCTTTCAATTTCCCGCAAGAAAGGATGCTGGAGAGGTTTGTAGCTCTCCAGGGACTTAATTTCTATATATACCCGAGGGTGACTCCTGATCAAAGATGCCTTTTAAAAAGAAGGCTAGTGAAGATCCTTTAAATAAGTGCAAACTTCTGTCCCCAGGGGCTAGTGAGGAGCAGGAGTAAGTCTATAAGAGGGAGCTGGACAGTATTATTGGTAGAAGTACACTGAAAAAACATAAAAATTAAAAGTAACTTCTTTCCTAAATGGAAAAGGGTTTTGTTTTAATAATCCAATACATAATTTAGTAAAACTTTTGGAAATGTCTCCATTTATAGATATTGCTGGGTCCAATACGCCCATCTAACATGGTTATACCTGAAATTTGTTCTGTTTTTTAGCACAGTGGTATTTGCAAGGTTTCCATTGTGTTCTTTTTAAAGGGAGCATAGAGTCAGGGAACTGGGAGCTCCTCCTGAGCTAAGCTTCCTGGGACCATGAATTCACCCATGCACTAAGTGGTTGTCTGATTTCATAGCTTGCATGTGTGTATAATACTAACATAATAGAATTATTTTGAAATTCAGTGTAAGTATTATCCCCTTTCCTTCATGAGAAGCCAATCCATTGCCACTTGGCAGGAGGTGGTATGGTACGAACTAAAAAAAACACACACCTTAGTGGGCAACATCTTGGTATATTAGTGTCTTTCCCTTAAAAATACAGTCAAAGTTTCTCCATGATAATTACTGTTCCTGCTTTATTTCCTTGCAGTTTGAATAGTATAGACACATATATTAAACTATTTATTGTCAGTAAAGATTTGTGAATGGATTTAATTTAAATACTTTTGAACAGTCTTGATTCATAGGAGCAGTATCATTCAGCCCTTAAGAAATACTGTAAAATCTAAGTCTTCCAGAATTCCATATATTGAGCGCATCTAGATTCCAGTTGAAAAACAAAACACTACATCAGCACTTCCTTCAAATACTATTTTCATTGAATATTTATGTGAAAAAGGCCTTTGGCAATGACATTTAATTATTCAAATGAGCATTGAAACAAAATGTATTAAAAGTTACAGGTAAGTCCTGAGTCTTGAGTTTTCCTCCTATTTGCTTTGTATATAACCCAATTTTCTTCTACTTAGGGTTGTTCAGAAATCACTAATTGATCTCCTTGGCATGACATGAAGCGTTGCTGGAGAGGATAGTGAATCTAGAAGTCGATTTCTTGATCATCTGTATAGACATGATGTCACTCCTGGGGCCTATTCTGAGTCAAACCAATGCCTTAGAAGGCTGACCTGGAATGGAGACTAGACAGAGCAAAAGGATAAAGTAGGTATTTATTAAAAGGCCTCAAAGGGTACACCTGGGCAGCCCAGCTGGACTACACCCAAGATGCATCACAAAATGGTCACAAAATGGAAGACCAGTTATGAGGTCCCACAATTTTATAAGTTTTGGTCCATTATCATATTGGAGTTTATTGTACAGTTATAGCTTCAGGTTATTAAGCTCCATCCTCCTTGTTTTTCTCTCTTCAGTTCACTGTTATTCATGCTCTTGGGTTTGAAATTTGTATAGGTTGTCCTTGGTCCCAAGCTTTTTGTCTGCCTACACTGTGAAGAGAGTTTACCAACACTTAATATGAAACCCAGAACTACACACTAAAACAGTACAGAATCTGAAAAATATAAAAGCTATAACTTGGGGCATCAAACCAACAAGCTTTTTCCAGAGAGAAGCCCAGGACAGCTGTAGTGACCCTATTCTCTGTGCAAGATGAGTGACACAGCACAAAGCTGGGCTCACAGGCACCCTGTGCAGCTGCCCGGTGCTACAACAGGTAATTTTCCACTTTTGCCTATGTGTCTTTATGGTTCAGGACACGAAAATATTTTACTATGGTGCCATCATTTCTCCCTTGCAACATTATCACCCTGTAATACCAGTGGTTACATTTCATCAGGATTCCCTTCATCAGGGGATATTCCTGCTGGTTTGATGAAACCAGAGCACTGGTCTCCATATACACAGAAATGTCCCCAAGATAGGAATATTTTGCCTCTCTCTGCACCAGATTCCATCCAGACCTTCTGAGCTGATAGAAAATTGACTATGAATGCCACACATATGTGGCTATGTGTCTCATAGTCTTTATAGAGTGTAGGTCTCTCTCCACAGGACAGACAAAAGCTGTATTTCTTCCTTTTCCTTTTCCTTTTCCTTTTCCTTTTCCTTTTCCTTTTCCTTTTCCTTTTCCTTTTCCTTTTCCTTTTCCTTTTCCTTTTCCTTTTCCTTT